>OZ024906.1:44748837-45079883 GCA_964017125.1 Flabesymbios commensalis
TCCAGAGTTATTTTTCAGTGTGGCTTACGTGAAAATCATCACATCCGCCTGCATTGTGCTTTTACAGTGGATAATATTCCTTGGCCCTACTCAGTGGAAATCAATTAGGTTAATCAGGGGAAATTAATCATTTTAAATATAATAGTCCATTATGTCTAGTTTGGGCAAACTCCGCCATCATAAAGTGTTTGAGCAACTACACCCTCCCTGACCCCCTTCAACGCATCCCTGTTGTCCTTTAACAGTTCTTCTTCTACCTTTATCGTCTCACTGTCGCTCGTTATCGCCTTCCCTTTGTCCTTTGACCCGGGCCTTTAACACCCTTTCATTGACTTTTAATGCCCTTTCGTCAGCCTTTCTCTGTGTTTTTAACGTTTCTTTGTCGCTCATTGACGTCTCCCACTGCCATCTAATGTCTTCCCGCCCATTTAACACCACCCCATGCCCCTTTAGCGCTTATCCGTTGCCATTTAGTGCATCTCCGTCACTTTTTAATGTCTTTTTTGGGCCTTTTCGAGTCGCTTTTCAGCAGTTCTCCTGCTTTTTAACGCATCTTCGTCACCTTTCTACAATACCCCATATCGTAGTAACAATCGTCATCGCACTTTGATACATCTCTGCCACATGTATAAGCAGGCATCTATACCAGATAGGGGTAGATGCCACATACAGTTTGGAGAATTTACACAGGTCGAGGATGAGGAGGCATTAAAAGGCGACAGAGAAACGTTACAGGGCAACTGAAACGTGTTAACAGAAAGACATTCGAGGGCGAGGGAGTGGCGTTAAAAGGCAATGCATTGGTGCTATAGGGAGATGGGAGATGAAGAAGCGTACAAGCTCATTGGGAATTACTAAAGTGCAACAGAGAAGAGCTAAAGGGCAACGGGGAAACGTTGAATGCAGACGGAATAGCATTGAAATGCGACAAGAAGCCTTAAATTGGGACGGATTTGCGGTGAAGGGTGACAGAAAGACATAAACGATGGCAAAGAGACGTTAGAAAAAGCACAGAAATGCGTTAAATGGCGACGAAGAATCGTTAAAGGGCAATGGATAAATGTTAAATCGAACGGGGAACTGTTGAAGAGCAACGGGGATGCATTAAAGGGAGACACACATATGCGTTAAAGGGGAGATGGATTGGCGTTAAAGACGACAGAGAGTCGACTTTTATTATATCAACCTAATTATAATGGGTTAAATAAAAATGGCTTACATTTAAACGCCAGGATGTTCTTGATTCTAAAATATCTATTCCACTGACTGCTTATGCTAAAAGGTATAATTGGATAAACAATTTGTATTTAGCTTGTTTATTTCCTGAGTTAGCGCATTTTATGTTTTTCAAATCGTGATGACAGCCGTCTTATGTTTAGATTGAAAGTTGTCAAATCTAACAAATAACCATTTAAAAATAGAAGTAGTAGTAGTAGTAGAATATTTCTTATAATGTCTCATTCCAGCACTATAAAGGTCATCTATTTGAGTGACATTGTAATACGATAAAAACAGTGCAGTACGTCCACTGATTAGATTAATGATGTACAGATGATGACGTGAGGTGGGGTGATAGAGCATGGTGGGTTATTGAGAGTGTCATCGGGTGGGATAGTCCCCAGAATGACAATATCTGACGTTAAATCCAATAATCTCACTTGAGAGACCTAATGCAAACACTCTATTAACGGTAGTTTAAGGCCTATTCATGAAAAAACACCAGTACCTGCACTGATGCGGCAGCTGCATTGGTACTGCTGTTGAGCAGAGTAACCGGAGTACGCCACTGGCAATCCGCCTAAAGATTATAGCCAGACACGTGGAGGCTGCAGCTTCCCTCGGATGCCAAAAATAGTGGCATTTTACATGTTATGCATCTTTCCAAATTTATCGTATTCCAGGGTTTTTAAAATAGTTATGGCGACCATCTTGGATTTAGAGGTCGATATAGTCCTATTAGATTTGTCATCACAAAAATAGTAGACTTTGATATATTGTGCATCCTTGTAGCATGTTTACTTTCAAATTTCTCATATTTAAGGTTTTTTCAAAATGGAAAAGGGCGGCCATCTTGGATTTAAAATATGAAACCAATTATTAGTTTCTATTTTTTTATACAAATATTATTAGCATGTTGAATTTTACACAGGTCTCATAACTACTCGCTATGATAATGAATTTATTCTTGGTCTGTTTTGCACTGAGAACAATTATATTTTAAAATTATTTCACGTTTTTGTTTTGCTGGTAACACCACGAATACTGAACATATTGGCGTACATCCTGATCAGTCTCTGGTGGATCTTCTATTACATAAGCATTATGTTAAACTCCACCTTCCACATATTGTCATATGTCATGCCATGCTATAAATGCATTATAAATAATCAATTAACTCCTGTATACTCCACACCAACACAGTGAGATGTAGCACTCTGATAATTTGTTGGATATATTTAATAGTCGAGCATTGCTAACTTTATAAGATATCTATATTAACCACTAAAATCTGAATGTCATGTACACAGTATATATTGGTTATTCTGTTGCACAAGGTCGTACACCTCGTGTGCTTTCATGGAATTTCACAACTGGTATTTCTTTATTTAAAATTACCACTATTTCTACACCCCTCTAGTGTTCAAAGTAAGAAATTGCTAAAACGGTATATTTTTCCGATAAGTTACCTTGACCCATATTATACAAAAGTATTGAGAGACAAGAGGTTTTTTGCTAATCTGCAGTGACGTTAGTTTTCGTTGTATAGAACATGAAAGCGCATTCGTATTGTTACGAAAATTCATCTGAAATTCTTGCACACTGTGCTATTAACAGTGATTAAAAATATTATTCTGCGGACATGCTCCATAGACTTAAGCTACTCTAAATGTGATGAATCGGGCTTTAGGCCACTTTTGTGCACATACAGGCTAAATTGGACCAGGAGAACTTCCTGAGGATGGTGAGATGGGTGAGATGACACAGCTATCCAGGCACATGCTTCGAAATTCAAACCCTGGAGGTCTGAGGTCGAGCACGCTACCTCTCGGTCACGGAGGCTCTTCACAATACTGAGTTTTACGAGTGGATGGGGAAGAAACATTTTTGTTTCTTTCAAACCGCTGAGACCGGGAAACGAACCCCTAACTCTAGCGTGAAAGGCAGCGGTGCTAACCAATACCCTAGGGGTCCCGCCCTTGATAGTACAGGGGCATATATGGTGATATTCAGATATTCAGGGTCATGTTTGCAAACTTTAATTTATGTTGCACACTTTGTTGATGACCACAGTGGTATACTGATCTTAAAAAATCTTGGTGCCAATTATTTTTTAAATATTTTTTTTTGTGTTTTTCATGCGAATTACGAAATGACAGTAGAAAGCCAAAATATCAATTTTCAAATTCGTGTTGGAAATATGTCATATAGCACCTTAAAATGACCAGTGGGACACATGTAGTATTTCTTGCGCTTACATAGACTTTTATACGGCAAATTATGAAATAATGGCATAATGTCACATTAATTGAACATAATTTACACACGTATCTTGGTAAACATATTGGTGTTATCTATTTCAGAGTCAGTAGTGCAGTGTACAGGGGATATGGGAACACAAGTTTTATACGTTGCTTCCACATTGACATCAATCATTATGCGACGCCAACGGATAAGACTGGTAGTGTGTGCACTCCTCATAGGCCTCGTTAGATTGACTCTCCATTTACTGAATGTTTCACACTTGTTTGGGTGAAAGATAATGGCAACCGTCGATCGGAGTGATTCACTGTTGATATTTCATTGGCATAGTATTCGTATGGCGGCTCACACATGGTAGTGGTCGTAATAAGCGAAAAAAAATATAAAGGGCCAGTCCCACTGGCGGAAAATCTGCTACGCCATAACACGGCTAACGCGGATGGAACCTTTTTTGAAATTATTCTGCAACGCCTTCATCCGCACTGTCCCAGCAAGCATGAGTGCGGACCAACCCCATTGCGGTGCAATTACGCAGTAGCCCGCTAAATGGCGGTACGATTACGCCCAAACACGACCACACAAGACCAAACACGACACAACACGCCGAGTGATTGCAGATGAACGCGGATCGATTACGATCGATTACGATCTAACACGACCATATCACGACCTATCACGACATAATAGGCCATAAGACGCCGTAACACGCGGCACCGCATCCACCGCCATGCACCGCGTTGGGGTGTGATACAAGGCGGTTCGATTACACCTGATTGCGCCTGCAACGTGGACTGATCACGCCACAAGTGCGGATGAACGCGGATGGATTACGGCGTACACGCCACGTCTCTTTGTTTGTTTGTTTGTTACTTTTTGGCCTACACTTGGCATGATATTTTGGGTGTTCAGTGGTACACCAGTTTAAGAAAACTTTATAACAGTCATCCTCTTGTTTAATCCATCATTGTAATTATCTTTATAAATATCATTAAATCGATTGGCTTTGGACATGGTTAAGGTTATAAACATTCAAGCCATTTGTTTATTAATTAAATTTAATATTAAAAATCTTAGCCATAATACATTGTGACACAACCCGAAATAACAGCAGTTTTTGGTTTGTTTGTACAAATCAAACACTACATATCTCCTCTTTCGGAAAATTGATAACAATGGATGGAGATCGAACATAATTATTTTCTATAACATACAACCTTCAAATATGGTGATGGATATTAGTGGATAGTTAAGGAGAGTAATGGATTGAGATGGATAGTATTTTTCAAATTAAATTTTGTGACTAATTTTATAAACTACCTTCACGGATAATAATGACATGAGGTACTAACTGAATAATTTCACTGTTTATGGAGTTGTACATCTCAAATTATGTCTTGCTGCCATGGGACAGCAGCGACTGGGGATGAGTAGTAAGCTGTCAAATATTCACGCTGCAGTCTGGCCGCCCTCTGTTGCTCAGCTAACTGTAACTTCCAAGCCAAAAGATGCATGCAGCGAGCGTGGTATTGCAGGACATCCATTGTAGAGATCTAGAGCAGCTGGGTGCAGATGGTAGAAGGTCAAATACGCCAATGACCAGTGCGCCCAACCGCCCTCTTTTATAACACGGACCCCTACCCCCTAAATAATAATAATAAATGTCGTGTCGTAGTTGCACCGCCCTGATAGTCGCGGATCATGTACGCACGCCGCCATGCAGTGTGTCTGGTTGCGGATGCCGTCATCAGGCGTGCCCACCTCTCGGGCCGTGTAACAGCGTGCTTGAGCGTCATTGGTCGTGATTGGTCGTGTTTCATCCGCCATCTGACGTAGCTCATCTGCGTAACTTACGTGTTGCGGCGTCATGAAGGGGGATCACCCGTACCATGGCGTAGCTGGTCCTCCATGATCCGCACTGACCAGTGGCAGGCTAATCTTTGTGGGGCAATTACGACAAATTACGACAAATCACGCCGACTCGCGCCACCTCACAACCTCATCACTTGGCGGTGCTATCACGACCCAGCGCGGATGATTTTCGGCGTGATTGCATCGCAAAGTTTCAAAAAAAAATTTAATCAGATTAAAAACATTTCAGCGGGCGTGATCATTTTGCGGATGGTGGTGTCTGAGGGCGGTTCTTAGCGGATCCATTACGACCTAGGTCGGACCTTAACGTCTATTCACGACTATCCACGACATCCACGGCTCACCGCAAAAAGTTGCCCCGCAATAGGTCGTGTAGTGGCGTAATGTGTTTTTCCGCCAGTGGGACTGTAGCTTAAGCGAAAGGTTTCCTACCCTACGCAGTCACACAAATTTGACAAACAAATTACTTCACTTGGTATGGGGTTTGGGGACTTTTTTTTATATATTTAATATACTTCCAGCATCACTGTCGAGGTCTCACACCACTGCATAGCCTTATAAATGAGCTCACCAAAAACAAAAAAATTGCTGTGTTATGTTCCACTGCTGTTTTTGTAGGTGGTGATTTATTAGATTACAAGTGCCAGTGATTTTTTAAACAAGCGCCATCAACTGATGAAAGCACATAAGGCAGGTTCCACGATAATGTGTGCCGCCAATTACCTACCGAGTGGACCTAAAAATAAAATAGTCTAAATGATTATTTTGACTTTTTAATATGTTTGTAGAATGAACAAAGAACATGTTTTTGATAAATTCGATATAATTTATTAATTTTAAAATGGTAAAAATACATTTATTCGTGCAGCCTTGTAATGGAAAATAGAGGGAAAGTTTGTTGTTTTAATAACAGTCACTCACAGATAATTCACGTGTCACCAATCCATGAAATTTACATATAGTAACACAAAGTATCATATTATTACCTTTATTTTGCTTAATATTTTTGTGTTCAATGTTGATTTAGTAAAAAACAAAATGCTAACGTGACGTTTCAAGCTGTTTTGGACGTACATCTGTACGTAATCACGTTAGCATGTAGGCCCTACTTCACATAATAGGGTCTAATAATAATATGACATATACAGCTCATCATATGCCTACAGACTACATGGCGACTTACATCATATTAACATCCCTGGTCATTGGACCTGTTAGGCCTAATTGGTGTACCATTTCAACTCCCCGGTGAGCATACATCACTGCAAACGTTTTGTGCTAGTGATTTTTTTTACTATCGAATATATTTTCCATCTCTATTCCACCAGGTAAGCCTACTCACTCACACCTGAGTGAAATGAAGCACGTGGGGGCACAACATTGACACATCAATGTCCCAGCGTAGAGAGAGGAGAAACATAAACATGATATTTCTCTGAAAATCATGCTCCAAGCGAGCCTTGAACTCGCAAGGCAGGCATGCTGCGGTTAATTGCAAAGTTCTACGCGTTCTCCATTTCATCGTGTCGTCCCACACTTCCCTAAAACAGTTTGTTCTGTGTATGGCTATTGATCAATTTTTCTACTTTTCGTTTGAACTGTTATTTTCATGAGTGATAGATGGTTTTTTTCATAAACTTTTCGCTTAAAGAGATTGACCTCTTTGCCATTAACATGCGAATAGATTGTTTCAGAACAATTTTGTGTTCAAGGTTCAAGTGCTCTTTAATTTCTAGGTGGAATGTCTCAACATGCGCTCCTCAAATAAATACAAAGTGAAACTACTTTAATTTAATTATGTGTATGAAGTAGAATACTACCAATAGGCCTACATCTTTTTGTAACCCTGACAGTGAAAACATATAAATAGCATAACGTTCGCAGTCAAAAACATCCACAAAACATAACGTTCACAGTGAAAACATCCAATTAACATAGCGTTCACAGTGAAAACACCCAATTAACATAACGTTCACAGTGGGAATTCGAACATCCAAATAACATAACGTTAACAGTGAGAAACATCCAATTACCATAACGTTAACAGTGAAAAACATCCAATTAGATAAAGCTCACAGTGATAAACATCCAAATAGCAGAACGTTAACAGTGAAAAACATCCAAATAACATAACGTTCACAGTGAAAAACATGCAAGAAATATAACGTTAGTGTGTGGTTTGTCCAGTATCCATAAACGATAGCAACACAAACGCAAAATGTGTTTAATTATAGCCTTGACTGGTGCAAAGCATTACATTCGCTGTAATGAGATACATTATTTCATTTTCTATGGAAATGGCATGTTCAGAGGTACAAACCGGGCACAAACCAAAAATGCTAACGTTACTACTGATTCATCACAGAGATGGTGACGTAAATCTTTACCAACACATTTAACAAACATGCCCACCTCATAGCGGTATTTTTCTGAACTAACACGTGCAGGTAATAGCCACACATTCCAAAACCATGTCACATGGGCAGCTAGTATACAAATCTCTTGCTGTACAGTGTGTTAACTGCAGTGCTGTTACGCAAAATTGGACAGCGAATTCCGTGACTGACAACTCGATGCTACTATATGTAGACATTTAATATTATAACATTTTGTGTTATATATTTTAATAGACAAACCAATTGCCAGGTCAATTTCTCAAGTTCATATTAATGATGTAAATAGTTTTGAAGTATCAAGACTTTTAATTTTGCTAACGTGATGAATACATTTTTGATGTACAAAATCACGTTTTAAGTGTCAATTTTAAACATCCATATTTTAGTCACAAAATGTTTCGGGTTAAAATAGACCTTCAATAATCATTATTTGATATATTGTTTTTATGATGCAGCATAATGCTGGCGAAACTAATTTAAAAATGTTGACAAAAGTGATGTACAAAAACATGACATGGCGCGATAGTAGGTTTTATACTCTTGATATGACAGGTTTTTCACTACGTTTTAATAATTTTAGGTTTTCTTTATCGCAGAAATTATGTGCACTATATGGCAGTATGGTAACCTTTAAGCACACCTATTTCATCTTTCCTATACTAAAACAATAAATGTACTTTGCAACGTTATGGTACACATTATCGTTGAATCTACCATAAACTTCTGCCCCAGATAAATATAGTTTGAATGCAAATTTGTCCCAGTAATCACTCCACGCGACAAAATTGCGTAGTTTTTGGCAAGCTTTTGAAAGGGTTCTATGAAATCACCTC
This sequence comes from Flabesymbios commensalis, assembly GCA_964017125.1. NCBI lineage: Eukaryota > Metazoa > Annelida > Polychaeta > Terebellida > Flabelligeridae > Flabesymbios > Flabesymbios commensalis. Next base: position 44,757,416 of record OZ024906.1, read on the forward strand.
AGAAATGTGTTCAATATCAGATTTGTTTTTTCCAATTAACAGCGAAGTGACCTATCATATAACACCCTATGAACAGGATGAATGCGCGAAAAGCTTGGCAAGGCACTTAGCTAGTTGGCTGATACCAATTTAATCAGACACATTTTTTCTTACTCACACCTGCCGCAAATGAAGGATTATGTGGTGGATATCTTTTTCGGCTTGGTAGGCCCACCAATGCACCCGTATCTGGATGTATGATCTCAATGTATTGGTCTGTACTCGCTACAGAAATGGTAGCATCAATGCGTCGCTCTTTTCATCCATGATCTTGCTGGCTGAACAGTCAGTCAAACTATGTTTGGGTTTGATTGGATACATAAATGGCTAGAAGGTTTTGCTTGATGCTGTTGCATTTGCTGCTCATTATTCCGATCTGTCCATAAGCTTGTACTTGCCATTACATGGTAGCGATGCACCACAACCATCTGCTTGAAATACTAGTGATTTCTTTAATGTAGATTTAAAAATTTGTAGTTTCACTTTAATGAATGTATCATATAGATTTATTTCTCCAATAATTCGAATTTGGACAAAGTCGTGTGTATCTCTATAATTTTTTGTCTGAATTGTGTCTGGTAAAGTATCTGGTAAAGTATATTTGGTAAAGTACATTTGGTGCTGTCATAGGTCTCAACATCATAACTGAAATATTCAAGTTGCGTCATTATTTCTTCAAGTGTCTCCACTTTAACTTTTTTCTATCCTGAGGAGCACATCCTGCCATCATCTCGGACTCTGATGACAATCTCGAAAAGTGTGGTGGATATTTTACTCTGCTTTTTACATTGTCTGGATGAATAAGTGCTTATAAATATGGTGTTTATTTCGAAGTCCAAGTACATTCTGTAACTTACAGAATATTGGCGAAACTGTCTCATGTTTCCACTACAAGTCACTGTTAAGTACATGCAAAATATAATATCTGTCGATGTCTATTATGTCTCGGCAATGATATTATTACTCTATGTTCTAACAGCGGTGCTACATAGTGACCCTTAGGATACTCGATATTTGTTCAAAGAAGTTAAAATGCGAACCTTTAGGATTTGTTTGGTTGCTGGGTATCCAAATATGTCGGCCTCAAGTATTATCAATATCATTGGATCCTGATAAATTTCAAATAACACAAAATTACTATAGCGGCTTATTAGGTCCTGATACTGGTACCGGGTTCAAATTATGTCACAAAAGGAATTTTCGTATTGGTGCATAGTTAGGCCAGGGAATCTATAGATTATTTGGTTAGGCCTATGTACAGTTCTTTAAAAGTATGTAAAGATGGAATGTGTGGGCGCTAAGGGGTTGGGTCATCATCCGCAGCAAGTCGAAATGTGCACACAAAGTGCAGACGATTGCTGTAAAACCGCATTCCCTTATTAAGCACAATCTTTAAAGCGACTGCAGTATGAGTATGCTACAAAGTCGTACGGGGGCCATGCTGGGATGCTACACCGGAATGTATGTGGAATCATCTAGCCTGTTAGTAAGTTGGTTAGTTAGTACATGGATATACTTGCTTAAACATCCATGATTATTGTTGTGTTTACAGACACAGATGTTTGAACACAATGGGTAAGAGCCAGGTCTAGTATTCGTGCATTTGATAAAATATCTATGGTCTTGTGATGTGAATTCATGAGTTCCATTAAATTCCTCTCATGCAGTATGGTGAATTGTATATGATTTGTAGACTTTAATACCCCAGCGAAGCTTTCATTGAATAAATGATAGCGTATTTGGTGAACACTCTCCATTATATGTATATCCCATAGTGAGTAAATTTAGCACATTATATTGACAACAAAGGGCAATGCCACCTCGTCTGCTGTGTGTCTTGTATAATTGTTTGTATTTTTTTCTAGTTTGTATTGGAGAGCCACTTGACTAGAATTAAAGTGCTACCTGTGCTCGGGTAATCAAAAATACACATGCTTACAATAGAAAGCAACACCACACTGAATCATGAATGTTTCGCTTATATAAAATATAATTGCTAAGCCAATTGTGTTTTTACGAATAGGCCTACAATAATGGCAGTAATCAACGCTAAGTGAGGTAATGTTTGCTACGACATACAATTAATTTTATCGTATATCATGAGTCACACTGATGATTTTGATGTGCTACATGACATGGTTAATCAACGATTGAAAAAGTGAATTGGTAGGCTACTGCACATGTCATTATGTAAAAATGCGAAAAAAATGTCTTTAAAAAAATGGCACCAAAGATTTTATTGTTCTGTGGGTCCCTCCGAGTGCAAACATGAAGACATATGCCCCTGCGCTATAAGCTACTTTGAATAAATTCTTAAAAAAAGTCATCATGGTTGGCAGTTAGTGGGCAATTTGAAACGTCGACCCAATGTTTGGCTGATGTTGGGCCAGCGTTGCAGACAGTGGACCAGCATTAAATCGACATTTGATTTGGATCAACATCTGTTGAAACACATACATGTCATCAAGAATCTATTAATGGTTAATAGATTTTTGATGTCATACATGTGTGGTGTAAGCTGGTAAGCATGGTAAGTGAAGTTGAAGACACAACACCACAGCCACCTGGTGATATTAAACAAGTCTATCTCTGACAGTGTAGGCTTAGTTCTGTCACTCCAAGCAAGGATACTAGTAGAACAGTTCCAGTATGCTTCTCCAAGGCAAATGACTTTTTAGTCACAGCAAGGAATCCTTGGTCATAGCAAGGAGGTTGATCACAGTGAGGCCTCCAAGCAAACACGAGACGTTGGAACAAATGTTAGGCTAATGTTGGCCCATCGTCTTCACAGCTGGTCCAACATTAACCCAGCATTGGACTAACGTCTCGTGTTTACTGGGCTGCTCTCGTAAGTCATAACATGTATTAAATGCACTTTGGACGTAACAATCAAGTCCTGCCTCGATGCAGCCCACAATCATTCGTCAATCATTGCCATCATTAGGCCCAACGCTAAACCAATGTTGTTTAGGCTCTAATAATTGGCTGGGATCATCAGGTTACAGCTGGCAAAACAGGCCTATCTGATATGAACCGAGCGAGCTACCCATGGATGGGAGGTCAGCTACCCAGCAACACAAGACGTTAAACGAATGTTCGTTGAATATTGGTCCACCGTCTGCGACGCTGCCCCTAATTTGAACCTGCAGCATTGGCTGAACGTCTCGTGCTTGCTGAGCGGGGAAATTCCAACATCCCCTCCCCTTTATGTCAGCACATAGAATGGGACTGTGTTTTTGCTTATACACACACACACACACACACACACACACACACGTATTCGCAGCAGCAGAGGCAGTATACCCTGGTATACATAGAATTCAGACGCAGTACATAAACCAGCAACTGGATAAAGAATCACGATTTGGACAAAGGACATTCCATAGGCGGCCCCCACAATGTTCTTAATTGAACTAATTAGTTTGGGTGAGTTTGACAATAAAATAGCATCTCTAATTTTGGCTAATACTTAGGTATTGTTGAAAATGTGTTTTCTGTGTGGAAATATATCGTGGCCTCGGAGCTAAAGGATCCTATCTGCCACTCTAACGAGTGTCAGATAGGATCCTTTAGCTCCGAGGCCACGATATAGGGATCGTATAATCACCGTCTATGATCCCGCTGGCCGAGCACTAGCGCTGACCAGCCTATTGTGGCTACTGTGGCTAGCTGATCCCGCTGGCCGAGCACTAGCGCTGACCAGCCTACTGTGGCTACTGTGGCTCGCTGATCCCGCTGGCCGAGCACTAGCGCTGACCAGCCTACTGTGGCTACTGTGGCTAGCTGATCCCGCTGGCCGAGCACTAGCGCTGACCAGCCTACTGTGGCTACTGTGGCTAGCTGATCCCGCTGGCCGAGCACTAGCGCTGACCAGCCTACTGTGGCTACTGTGGCTCGCTGATCCCGCTGGCCGAGCACTAGCGCTGACCAGCCTACTGTGGCTACTGTGGCTAGCTGATCCCGCTGGCCGAGCACTAGCGCTGACCAGCCTACTGTGGCTACTGTGGCTCGCTGATCCCGCTGGCCGAGCACCAGCACTGACCAGTGCGTCCAGTGCCCACAGCACTGTAACTAGTAGGCTACTACCACTATAATCTGATAATGCAATGATAACAAAAGATCTAATACATTCTGTAATGCCTAATGAAGGATTGGCATTTAAGCCAATGCGTTATGAGCGGTGTAGCATGACCATTTTTTCACATCTATAGGTTTGATATTGCTTCTTTGTGCCAGACCGCCAGGAGTCTAATATCATATCTAGAGGTTGACCTGTGACCCCTTGTTTTGTAAGAGCCGACCTGACACACGCCACCCAGTCACTTAATGCTAGGCGGCGCCACAGCGAGTGCGGTTAAGCTTATTTTGGTTTGTGAGGAAGGGACACCAGATGGCGATGCGGAGCCATCCTCACGGGCTGTTCTGTAGGCCCTACTCAGTATCCAGGGTATCCGGGTGCCATAATTGTGTCGTCCAGTCTGGGACTACAAACACTGCTTCTGCTTGATCCTGTTCTATCTTCCGTAGAGCTCTCCCGATCAGACTCACTGAAAGTAGGAAAACAATAGATTAACAGATTAATGGGTAGTCACGCCAATCAACCGTGAATGCATCAATAGCAAAAGCGCCAGTTGTTTGTCAACTTCTGATATGCTGTAATATGTAACGACCATTCCCCATCATCATAAAATGTGCGGCTTGCTTTGTCCAAGGAATATTGCTTTGTCAGCCTCTGTGTTCTGTGAAGCCACGACTCCACATGCACGTCATGCGTGATGCGTATTCGTTTTGGGCTCGCGTATTCACCACTCTGGGAGCGGTCAACACGCATCACGCGAGCCTACCATGACGTAATTTTATAGACTCTCCCGGGTACCCCCCAAGGTTCTTGCATGTGATCCAGGGACAACCACCTCAAACATAGACACAAGGAATCTATAGATTCCTTGATATGCTCTATAACAACAAAACGTTGCCTTGACATTTATCATTTCTCTTGCACGATTGACTTAGCTAGTAATGGCTCAATCTGAAACAGGATCTGTCTGAACTGCTCCCTGGTCATCCAAAAATATGGATGGAAACGTTCTGAATCCAATTCCAATAATATTGCACTAGATTTGGCCTATAGGCATAATAAACGCTAGGCCCCTATATATTTTTCTTAATTTGTATGATTATCTCATGGATCCACTACATGTGTGTTCAACTTTTCCTTTCCATGTACAGGTACATGTAGGCCATGCGCACAGTCTATTTAATCGTCATCCTAAATTTCGCTCATCAAACGTTCATATAGATAAATAAGTTGTCATTTCCCTGTCACTGTGTGTGAAAAAGCCCCAGGAGATCCGCACTGGTTGGCTTCTTCAGCAAAAAGAACTTTGACATCACGCATCACATTTTGACGTACATGTGGAGTCGTGCAATACGCATCACGCTTCACGCATCACACATCACGTGTATGTGGAGTCGTAGCTTAAGCCATAAACCTCTTTCCTGACACCAAAACCAAACAATATGCCTCTGGTCAGCTGATTACAAGATATGGAATGCGGCCCTCCCCTCCTGTTACGCAAGTAAGCAACAACAGTAACATTGTCTGATTCTATTTTAATATGTTTATCAAAATATTCACCACAAAGCGATTGCAATGCCATTTTTATTGCATACAACTCAAAATAGTTTATGTGTAATTTGGCCTCATTGGGACGCCAGCGTCCTCCTGTGGATACTCCCACATGCTTAAAAATCGCTCCCCATCCTTGTTTTTAACTATCCGTGGTGAGAAAAAGACTGAGGATACTGTGCACTACCCGTGCCTGGCACACAGAGGCTAGTCAACCAGAGTTGATATCTTCACTTGTTTCGCCTCTGTTGACAGACACATGATGATGATCCCATCATAGTGCCCTTTGTGCGTGTCATGGCAATAATTTTCTCACATTCCAGGGCCCTATAATCCGGAAAACGGTAAAATCCGTAAAATGTGCAGGGTCTCATTTTTACTTGGATATGATATACTTAGTTATAGTATCTCGCCTTCCACACTGTTTCGTTGTGGAGGGTGGCTTTTGCTAACTAGATATATACTTAAATGGGATACATCGTCGCTGTCTGTTAATCTTAATATTTACGTACAAATTTAGTACCCGATAATAAAATTGATTTTATTGTTTAACGCTTATCATGTTATATAACTTAAGATGTTAAAACGGTTAAACATCGGTAAACTTATTTATATTTTGTATGCAGTCGATAGACCGTCGCACGAAGACCTAGCCTACTGTTCTTATCTATTGTGCTTATTCTGGGATACCGTCAATGGCAGATCCAGAGGGGGTAGCCTACAGTCGGCGTGCGCCCCCCCCCCCCCCCCAGTTCAGGGTCAAAATATTTGGGCCGAAATATGCTATAGATTTAACGTTTTTTATCCACTTGAATAATTTATTGGCCCGTGAAGGTCTGCTTACACGAAGAAATATCTCATGAGTTGTTGACTCGTGCAATTATCGCATGCAATCTGTTCTTATGAGACATACCTGTTTAGACAATGCAATATCTGTTCGAGGTATTTTCCAAAGCGAAAAGTTAGCTTTGTCCCTTGGCAGCAGGAATTAAAAATAGAGGTACCTGTAGCTGAAGCAACAAGGAATTTGAGCAAACAAGCTTGGTGGTTAAAATAAATTGTATATTGAGCAAAAAAATGATGATGACCCAATCTATGAATGAATTATAAGAATATAATATTCTGGTAAGAGTGAAAAAAGTAAACACTACACAAATTAAACAATTGCAACATTTTGCAAAATTTTGCAACATTTGCAGCACCTACATAATTTGCAAAATTTTGCAACATTTGCAAGTTTTGCACTTTTTGCAGCACTTGCAACATTTGCAACATTAGCAAAATTTAGCAACATTTTGCAACATTTGCAACATTCGCAACATTTGCAACAAGTGCAACATTTGCAACATTTTGCAACATTTTGAATAATTTGCAACATTTTGTAAGATTTGCAACTTTCCCACATTTGCAAAAATTGCAACATTTTACAACGTTCGCAACATTGCAACATTTGTGACATTTCGCAACATTTTGAAACATTTGCAACATTTTGCCAATTTTTGCAACAAGTGCAACATTTGGCAACTTTTGCTGCAACAATTGAAACATGTAACAATTGCAATATTTGCGCCCATTTCCGACCAATTGCGGCCATTTGCCACGTTTGTGATCGTTTGCGACAAATTGTGACCATTTGCGACCGTTTGCATCATATGCGACCATTTGCGACTATTTGCGACCGTTTGCGATCATTTGTGACCAATTGCGACCGTTTGCGATCATTTGCGACCGTTTGCGATCATTTGTGACCGTTTGCGCCGATTTCCAACCATTTTCGATCATTTGCGAACATTTGCGACAGTTTGTGATCATTTGCGACCGTTTGCGCTTTTTTGTGATCTTTTGCGACCGTTTCCATCTTTAACGACCGTTTGCTATCGTTTACTAGCAATCAACTAGTTTACTTGCAATCATTTGCGACCGTTTGTGACCGTTTGCGACCATTTGTGAACGTTTGCAAACATTTGCGACCGTCTGCGATCATTTGCGACCACTTGGGACATTTGCGATTTTTGTGACAATTGCGGAATTTGCGACTTTGTACTTCCGACTAACCTTTAAGTTTTTTTTCCTCTCTCTACTCTAGAACTAACGGCCTGAGTACTGTTCAGACAGATACTGTATCTGTGTCCGAAAATTAATGATATACACCGCCTCCAATTGCTAAAACTGTACTTTAAATACAAACAAAACCTTCTTCCTGTCTACTTTGCTTCATTTGATCTGACACCTAACTATGAAGTTCATGCCAGCGACCATATTCGGTCTTAATGGAGGTCTCCAAAACCATGTAGGCCCCCATTTACGAGTGAATAAACTTTCTTTTCCTTCTCCTCCTCCTTCTCCTTCTCCTCCTGTTCTACTTTCTGAAGGCTCAAAATTTAAAACAATTTCAAATCAGATGCTTATCTTTATTAGAGGGGTCAACCTAATTAGTGAGGTCAAATGAGATGTTTATATTATTGTCAATCTAATTAGTGTGAGGTCAACCAAGGGAGGATAGGGTCAATTACGTAATAGATCTTAATCGGGAATATCATGAAACGGATAGACGTCTAATACTTTTACAACAAGACCAAAAACGTATAGGCCTACTATGAACAAATTATGAATATCAATTCAAATAAATACAAGTTCCGTAATACACACATACAAGTCCTTTTTTTTCACCAACACCACAAAGGCAATCTGAAATAGGAAACGGGTCAAAAACATAGTAGCCTACTAGTAGGTTACAATTGTAATGCGTTTTGTTCGTGGACTCAAGGCAGGCCGGTTGATTCTTAAATCAATCACGCGGAAGATCATATCCGTTTACGTATTTGATGTCATATATATATATATATTCGTTTATTTGATTAATACATTACGTTTATTTGATTACAAGTTGAGTTAGGGAGCGATTCACAAAGTCGAAAGGCCCGGGAAGCCCCACTTGAGGGCTAGCTATCCCAAACAAACAAACACAAGGGATGGTTTTTGAACTTTTTTTTAAACTGTAGTCTACTTTTAGTTTTACAACAGGCGGATTCACCTATGACTATGTTCTGCTTCGATGCGGGGTCCTTAGCTTGGACTGGACATGAATCTTCCTTCTTTATTACAATGTTATGTGTTTTGAAATTCCTGCAACTGTGTAAGTCGGCGTGACGTCTCAGACACAGGTGGGCGATAATAGACTATATTAATATATTATGTCAATATTATGACATTTGATTAAAGACTAAACTAGACCTACTGACAGTACTGTAGTGTAGGTCTAGTAAATAGCTAGGCCTAAGGCTTAGCCTGAGGCTAATACTAGCAGTCAGGCCATGGTAGGCAGGGTTTGCAATAGTACCCGGCTCTGGTAGGTAGACTAACCGTCCAGCGGGAGTAACGTTACTCGCTAGTCTACGTCCGAAAAAGTCATTTTGTTTTGGTGTTTTTTTCGTGTTTTTTCCAGGATTTAGATCTAGTCTATGAGTATGATATGAATTTGTGATACACTGCATTAAAAGACATATTTTTCTTTGTTTGTTTGTTCTTTTTGCTCACTATTAGCCTACTGGTAGAAATTATGCCATCATTCTAGAATTCAGGGGCGTGCGCAGGGGGGGCGGGGGTGAAAGAGGTATAAAATTTTTCCCATATTTTTCAATATTTAACCTCTTGACCCCACCCTTGACGGAAATCTGTGCTCGCACCTGGAATTAAAAGAGTTAGACAGGCATTAAAATAGCGTCCGACCGTCCGTCTGTGCTTGGTAAAAACTGTTCAGGTTGGAGAAACTAAGCCTGCTACATGCCCGACGGTCCGATGACCTATTATTGGATCATTTTATTATTTTATAATCGCTATTAGGCAGGAAATAATATGTCCCTATCACATCACATTTGAAACATATATTTGAGATAAACTTATATTAATAATTGTGCTTGATTGAAATGAGCTATGCCGTAGCGTGGGACAGGGAGACAATTATATAGGCCTATCCTGAGATCATGGTTGTAGTTACAGTATATAGGCCTAATACGCTAACACACTGCCGCCGCTATGTGCCATGGATAGCAACATACTGTAAAGGTGTGGGCCGTGGATTGCTATATTAGTTTTTTTCTGGGGAAATCAATGTTTTCAACATGGCTGTGACTGACAGCGATCTCCAACCCAAGGTCCCATGATTAATGCTCACACTATTTTAACAGCGTGCCAAAAAAACATACATACATGTGTAGAAGTAGGTAAAATGTTGCTGATAGTGGTAAATTAATCATCAACGTGATAATTCATGGCCAAGTGTTAGATATGAGCGTTCAACATGTTCAAAGGAAGTATTACGTTTCTGTATGGGTGCAATCCGTGGCTAAAACATTCAGTTTCAGTCATGCTGAGGTTACCGCTAGCGCTGACCTGGGGGTCATTTATACATGTGTCCTGGCCCCTGCTGTGGCTGGGTTAGGCCTAATACCACACACACAATAAAGATAATGATAGGCTATAGATAGAAATTATTAACCGGTATGACTGGGCCGCCTACTTTGCGATGTCATCAGGGCAAGAAATTTAGCGGTCCGTTAAAAAAAACAAAGGTCGGATAAAACATAAAAGTTTACCAGCCCTGTTGTCCGATAAAGATTTTTTTTTATTTTGATGCCTGGTTAGATCCCCTATTTGTTTTGGATGGCACTTTTATCCGGCCTATACTGAATCACGGAACGGAACGCCGAGAATCACGAAACGGGAAGAAATATCAGAATCGCGGAACAGAATGATTCTATCCAGATGTAAAGATATTTATATAAGCTGTCGACAATATATTGGAAAAGAATATATACATTAATGTTATTGTTGTGGACTAGTTCGACACTTTTGAAATTAAAATAATAGGCCTACTTTATAAATAATATGACAGCCTACCGAGAGCACTCAGCTAATGCACTGACAGTCACACTCACAGCAATAACAAATAGGCCTACGATACTAACTTATAAACCCCCTACATAGGCTAATCTGTTTTTTTTACTTATAATATTTAATCGCACGGGCTTATAATAAACAAATATTAACCGATCAGTGTACATTATTTTATTGTATTTTGTGTATCCAAAGTAATAAACTGAGTATTGAACAAACAAGCAGAATCACGGTACGGAATGAATCTATCCAGAAATGAGCAAGGACGACTGACGACTAATTTATTGAAAAAAAATCATTTATGCTATTGTTGTACGTTATAATAGTTGTAAATATTTAAAATAAGTACAAAAACTGTATAAGCCTAATATGAAAGCCTACTGAGAATCACGGAACGAAACCAAAGATTGGAATCACGGAACGGCAATGTAATGTTAGTCAATTGTAGGTAAATTAATTTTACACCAGTTTAAAAAAAGTCCAATTAAAACATCCTAATTCCTAAATAAACGTGTGTTCAGTGCTTATAATGTTGTCACATTTAGGCGGGAGCAGCTCAGGTGATATTTTAACTGAAAACTGTGATAACTGTTATAGCGTGTTAGTGGCGGGGTATGCGTGAAGCATATCATACAAGCAGGATTACAACATCAAAGTGAATAGATGAAAACAGATACAATCCATAAGTAAAGATAATATTAAAAACAATGACACAAGTCTAGTTGTGAACGATCGCAGTCACACCTCGGAGAAGGTGAGAACTCTGGAGCAGTAGGTGGTTAACTACGAGCAGATGTCGAACAATGAAGTGAAGAGTTAAACAACAGGTAGGTAAGATATGACGTCTTGACGGACTGGGTAGAAGACTACCTTCTAAAGTGTTTTGGCAAGGAAAGGAACGTTAGAGATAGGATTGATTTTTTTTAAGTTCTCGGGGTCCAATGACGGTGTTTTCAAGATTGGGGTCACCCAGGCCTCCTTTATGGAAGCAAACAGGGGAAGCTGATAGTGCGATGGATCTGTTGATTATGTCTTCTATGATAGGCGCCATTGTGCCAGGAAGTTTCTTAATTATCCATGTGGGCACAGGATAACCACATGTCTTAATGTTTGGTGATTTTCAAATAATTTTTAAAATGTCACTGGTCTGAACTGGTTTGAGCAAAGCAAGTGATGTTATGGTGTTGACAGTTTGACATGAATAGCATTCCTGTAATGTCTTCACCTAATGGTAATAATAAGTGTCAATACGAGCCAATACAGAACAATTCATCATTTCAAAACTTAGATAATGAAGTACATCAATTACCTAACAATTGCCATGAAGTCGCCTCCACTGGCAGTAGTGCAAAGAATAACAATGACTCGAACTCTTTAAATAATTCAATTGAAAGTAAGAGATTTGAAGTCATATCGACATAGGACAACGTTTCTGACAATCAAGTTTGGTGTGTATGTGGGATGCCAGAGGAGTATGGTGATATGATTTGTTGTGGTCGGTGTGAGCAATGCTTTCACGAGGTATGTGTAGGGGCTGAAATGTCGATGAATATGTCATGGAAATGTACAATTTGTAAAGAATAACAAATTTATTAGCAAATCATAATGAATTTTAGTACCGGCACATAATATATCATCATACAGTCATAATAAATTTATATTTGTGGCCTACTGTACATCATGCACATATCTTGTAAAAAAAAATTTGGATAGAATCTATATTAAATTATTTTGTACAGTACTTTAATATTGCAGTCTATAATAAAACATGTTACTGAGCTACATGATAGGGGCTAGGCTTACCGACAACTATTAGATTCGTCGGGTGCTAATAAAGTTATATTTAGCACTGTAAATAAAAAAAACATATATATATATTTAATTAATTCAGGTATAATATCGTACATTATTGTGTTGTTATATAATACTTTTGATATGTTTCTTGTTGGTTATCAAACATAATTGCTGTAAATATCATTCCGTTCCGTGATTCTGATATTTTGTTACGTGATTGATTCTCTGCAACTTTTAGATTACTAGAGTGCCAATATAGTAATTTTAGCACTATAAATATATTTTTTATACATTACTTTGGATTTGTTTCTTGGTGGTTGTCAAACGTAATTGCTGTCAGATAGGCACGTCACGTCGCCGCAGACAGCGACATCTGGTGAATGGAATAGAAGCTTCCCAGTAGTCATGCAATCAAAGCAATACACATGATCATGATGATGAAGTAGGCCTAGCGATGCCTGAGGAGTAGATTTTTATTTAAATAACATTAATAAATGACTTTGTCGAATATTTAAAAGACAAATAAATGCCAGGTTGTTATGGAATGTTATTTCACTAAACATCTTAAGTGTATTAAAACAAACGGTTTCATTATAGCTGCTGAAGTAATTTGCCATTTTTGGGCGAAAATACAAGGAGTTAGGAGATCGCAGTTCACTGGGGAGACGTGAGACTGCATTTTTATCAAAATTTTAAGTGACAAATCTCAGCAAAATCAATATATTGTACGCATCGGTGGATAATACGCGCCAGGCCAAAAACGGGCTCGAAAAAGAAAAAAAGTAGCGTACTATACGGCGCGATATACGGTAGTTGTTTTTATCTGCCAAAAATTCTAAGATCAACTAAATTTCCTTGCTGTGTGATGAATATATTAGTCTAACGTAAGTATGTAAGAAGACATAAACAAATTATAATATACTAGCAGTGCCACTTTTGCAATAATCAATAGAAACAAGCAGGCGCTATTTATTTAAAAAAAAAAAAAAATACGTTACATGGACTCTGAAGATATAGTGATATGCACACTTAACAACAAATGGCCCTTTAGTTAATCACTAGGTATGTCTCCGAGCTGCAAGTAAAAAATTAGCCTGGCCATTGAACCCAGCTTTACAATTGTGCAAAAAGCAAAAAAAATACAGAATACATTACACAAAATACGTTACTTTTTGTAACGTATTTTGGTAACGTATTTTGGTAACGTATTTTGCTCTTCACTAAAAAATGTGGTAATAGTGCATTATGTTTCGTAACAAAAGTACAAAACACTCACACTTTGTATAATACAACTATTTACTGGATATAGTGACATTTAATATCATTAAATTATCATAACATGAATTTTGTTAGTTATGTAACATATTTTAGTAACGTATTTTTATTTGAAATATTAACCAACAGGCACGAAAAGACAGAAACTCAGTATTGTCGTTATAAAAATAATTAAAAATATGCTTAGACAAAAAAACACATCGATTATTCTATGTATCAGTGTGTAATAACTTCCATTATACACACAAATACAGAATACATTACTTTTAATTCTGCTAATGATTTTGCGCCTGGTGAAGTATAGTGCAAAAGTCGATACAATAAGTCTGGTAACAATGACACACACTATTTATTTTATTGCCGAGGTTAATTTTAAACACTATTGCATGGTTATTGAACATGTAAACACTACTGTCCTTATTGGGAAAAAGATAAAATAAAAAAACACTGATATTTTGAAAAATCTTTATATCTCATATACAGCAATGTATAAAGATTACACTTGGCAACATTGAAATTACATTAATTAATAAATTTCATTTTGCATCTTTTTATTTTGTATAGTATTTCTACAAAAATGCTCTATACATATCAGATATTTTGGGAAATGTTTAAACTTGTTTAAAAATGTAACGTATTCTGTGTGTGTTTTCTTGTGCTCTTAATTGTTCATTTGAAAAAATGATTAAAATTTGTGTTTTAGACTTGGTATCTCAATTTTTTAGGACAAGAAATAATTATTTCAATATTTTTAAATAAAGTTGCAAAAAGAGGTCTTGTGAGAAGTTGATTTTTTGATATGTAGCTTGTGGAAAAGTCTTGGAAGTTGCGGGCTTTGCCCATATCCGGTCAGTCCGGCGTTATTGGGAAAGCCTGCAGCTCTCGCCTTTAATTTCAAGATAGCTGCAACAAATGGAGGACATCACTAAGACCGTTTGGACAAAACAATGTGGGAATCTCAAAGAAATGAGATACCTGGGTAAGGCTGCACTAGTTTACCCAGGCCAGGGTAAAACCTGGGTGAAGTTTTGTTTGCCTACCCTGCACTTCCTCATGGGGTGCACCGAGGGTGGGAATGGAAGTTTCATAGCCCGAAGGATGAGAATCCATCAAAAGATATGTTCCTTGACCACCTCGTGGACTTAAAAAAAACGGAAGCTATGTTCAAATTTTTTATTGTTATGTGCATATATGGTGTATTTGCGACTGTTTCTGTATTGCGGGGCACTTGTTGGGTGCCCTGGTGTATCTAAAAACAAAACTCTCAACAGCGGCATCATCTCTGCAGTTTTCTTCAACTGCTTCAAAAAGTTCAAGTGTCTGGGTGATGTTTTGGATTCTGTCACCTCCATAACCGTTTGCCACATTGAGGTGCCATCTTTTGGACGTTTTAATAATTTAGCTCAGATTTTTATCTGGCACAGCATTTTTCTTGCTCAGTGAAAACTGTGGAATGTGGTCAATTATTATTTCTTTTAGCATGTCAGCAGTTATGAAAAAAGGTTCAGCATAATTTTATTGGACAATTTTAAAATTTATTGAATCTACCTAGCAATGATAAAAATTATAAACAAATGTAGGATCAAACATTTGTCAATAATCAGACAAAGGTTGTGGACTCTCATGAGTGAAAAAAAAAATCATAATAATAATAAAAAAAAAATAACAACTAAAAAATAAATAAATAAAAAATAAAAAATATAGTTTGAATCAAACAATACTTACCATGATAATGACTGGTCTGAGGCTTAGCTGGATCAGGACAATTCTCCTGATCTCTCTCTCCCATCATAAATTTTTTTTAATTAAATATATATATAAACATACATAATATGCCGCCAGTCTATTGAAAAGTGGTCATGTGGTGGATCGTATTTGTTTCATGCTATCCTCAGCATTAGTGGAGTTCAGCTCTCTCTGGCTTCCTCCTCAGAAATTCACATGGGCTTCATCATCACAGCCCTATTTGGGTACAAAATGTTTTTTCCCTGAAACCGAGTGTCCTGAAGACCATCACCCCCATACTGGTTTACTCTCTAAACTTTGACCCTTCTAGCTTTCCTCTAATACCCGAGCGTGAGACTCCCCCCTTACTGCTAAAGCGGATGAATCAAATACTGGTTTTGACCTTCTAAATCATTTCCACGGGGTAGACTAGCAGTACACATTAAATCACCTTATCCAGAATAAACTATTCCTAGAGGTAACTTTATTACCATACCGATAATCCTATTCAAATATAAACTTAAAGCCCATATCTTCTCCGCCTCCGAACAATAGCCCCAAGCTTCTTTTCTCTTACATACCTCATCACTCGCGTCTCGTGGTTATGCAGTTTCATCTTGCATGGAATACCTTTCAAAATGCTTGACATCTGTCCATGATTGCGCCAAATCATTAGCTTTCATATCATTCTAACAGGTAAATAGTCTGGCTCAGCTGGCGACAACGCCGTAGTAATTTTATGTATTTCAGCAATACAGATTATTTTTCTGGTCATAAACATTGAAGCGAGGGTCCAGGGCACAGCTCGAGCGATGACATGTCCTACCAATCCATAAATTCTCTGTATTCCGCACATGCATTTTTATAAATTGCTCAACTTTGGCTGGCCCCAACCATCGTCATCTTCCCGTCCACAGGTTTGAACCAGATATGATCCAGAAGGATTGTAATTTAAATAAACTAATTAATTATTTTTCAGGTATCCAGTGCTTTAGGGTAGGTTTTGCGAATCGGTCTGACAAACCCACTTTTTTTGTATATTTCGCACTTCTATCCTTATTTTTCAGGCAGCCCTAGAGCAGCTAGTCTTTAGCGGGCTCCTGGACAACTTTGAACAGCGTCTATTCCCAAGGCTTGACCCAGAATAGTTCCAGAAGAATTGCGCATCAGCCTTTTTCCCTTTTCAGAGTTTATACTATTCAAAGATCTCTCAACGTGTTGGGTTATGTGCCTAATCTAATCAATTTATTTTGGTCTGTAGGTACAGTAGGGATTACATCTAGCTTACCATGTCCGCGTGACGGACACGGTCGTTAGTGGATGTTTCCCCGTGCACGCCCACGCACACGAAAGTGCGAAAGTGCGTATACACAGGCTGGCGCCACAACTCACGGAGACGACTTAGCACGGAAATCATCCCAGTGGAAGCCAGTGCAAAGTAGTGATATTTCTCGCTTGCATTCCCACTTGTGTGCACGCTCGTCTTTAAAGTCACATTATCAGCTTTATACTCGTCGAAATGCACGCACTCCAACGGAACAATATGTGTAACCATAACCATAATAAATGGAATCCACGGATTTGGGGCGACTCCAACGGGAAATGACGGGGAGGGGAAGTGGGTTGTCATCAGGCCATCCTAAAAAAATTGTTTCCTATTTCCGACAGCATGGGTGAAAATAGGAGTAAAAGTTAGTCCTACCTCATGGCATCCATTCGTCTACGTGGCTGGTCAGACCCTGGTTAAGGTCTGATTAGAGTCTATGCAAGTTAAAAAATAATTGAACCTCCCGGAAAAAAAAATAGCAGACTAGCCTAGGCCATATCTAAAATAAAAATTGTTATGGTCCATCGAAATATGAACTCACGACCCTCTACTTAACAGGCCCTAGTGCTATCCACTACACCAGGGAGTCATTCTCAAACTCAGTGGCCAACAATGGCTATCATATTATGCCCTTTTGAAGCAAGTGAAACCGTCCATGTCTGTAGTGACGTCTAGCAACCAGTTGGCAACGTCTCGGATACCCATGAGTTTTGGAATTGGGAAATCTCAATTTCCTGAAATGCTAGGGGTGACCGGAATGAACTGGGCCTCAGGATGAAGCAGAGGTTGACACTAGCACTAAAAATAGCCCTAACACAGATAGGCCTATCTGCTTATGCACAGTCAGTACTGTATAGGCTAGTACTGCTTGGACATTTTCACACCATGAAATCGGAAACAAGGATATTTTTTAGGATGGCCTTAGGTAATCAGGAGTTGACCGCTGGGGCTGACGGACTTCTACGGACATCAGGCGACATACACGTGGAGGGGGCGACTCACACGTGGAGGAGGGGGCAATTATACTTCGTAACTAGCACAGAGAAAGGTTTGATCAAAAAGTTGTTTGTACGTGCAATCATGTCTATTAGCGTGTAAACACGTTGACACACCTCGCTTCTTCGTGTCCGTATGATTCCGTCTGGGCGAAAGGAGTCCAAATCCGTGGTTTGGTGTGCACGCCGCTTGCGTCGACGCACTCCCGTGTGTGCTTACGCACAACGGACTGGTAAGCTAGAGGGAATCCCTACTGTATAAAGCGATCGATGGCTGCTGGTTGGCCCTATCAGCCTGTTCGTCTGGGTAGCTCATCCAAGATATTAATATAAACAAGAAGGGCGCTTGCCAGGCCCATCCGGGTTTTCCACCGCCGATAGCTTACCGAAAGGTAAACGTCCGACCGCTGGTAGTAGGTCTATCGTAAAGTGTATTTCACCTGCAGACTTGCATCTAGGCTAAATTCTGGCAAAGTCCGCAAATTTCGTGATCGTATTGCTATATTGCTAAATTTCTATTTTTACTGTTTCCAAATTTCATGTCCAGACGGGAAATCCGTCTCTTACCCCTACCCCTTTTCTTCTTCTGCACAGCAGCCTTGTCCTTGGCAGTTGATCAGAGTGCTGGATCTTAAAGTTACATGTGGAAATGTCTTGCGAGTACAGTATAGCTTTCCTATCTTGTATGATGGTCTCCTCTTTCTTTTCTCTAACAGTGCCCCGATTGCTACCTTGTGTAGTCGTTAGGGAATGCTGAAGGGGGGCTGGCGGTTGAGGCTGGAGAACCTGATGTGTGACACTTGGCTAGATTGCCACTAACATTGCCAGGATGCATCTTGAAAAATTTCAAGTTGATAAAATTCAAAATGGCCGCCTATCGGTCATTATTCACCTCGACAGGCCTGATATTGTGGAATATCATGAAAACCGCTCAAGATATCTACACCATTACTATAAAACAAATTGTAAGGTTTCAGGAGAGGATGCATTTTGAAAAAATTCAAGTTGATAAAATTAAAAATGGCCGCCTATCGGCCATCATTCACCTCGACAGGCCTGATATTGTGCTGCTAGACCATTACAATAAAACGAAATGTGAGATTTCAGATGAGGATGCATCTCGAAAAAGTTTGACTTGATCAAATTTAAAATGGCCGCCTTTTTGGCCATTATTCATTTTCACATGGCTGATATTTGGTAAACCGTGCTAGATGGCTAGACCATTACCTGATTACTATAAAACAAAGTGTGAGTTTTCGGGGGAGGATGCACCCTGAAAATTTTTAACTTACGAATTCAAAATGGCCGACAATCAGCATTATTTACCTCGATAGGCCTGATATCAGGTAAACCGTGCTAGATAGCTAGACTATTACTATAAAACAAAATGTGACGTTTCGAGAGAGGATCCCTTTTAAAAACTTTTGACTTAATCGAATTCAAAATTGCCGCCTATCGGCCACTACTTACTTTCACATTGCTGATATTTGGTAAACCGTGTTAGATAGCTGGACCATTACTATAAAACAAAATGTGAGATTACAAGAGAGGATGCATCTTAAAAAAATTGACTCAATCAAATTCAAAATTGCCGCCTATCGGCCATTATTCACTTTCACATAGCCGGTTTCTGGTAACCGTACTAGATGGCTAGACCATTAGTATAAAACAAAAAGTGAGATTTCAGGAGAGGATGCATTCTGAAAAATTTTGACTTGATCAAATTCAAAATGGCCTCCTATCGGCCATTATTCACTTTCACATGGGCCATATTTGGTAAACCGTGCTAGATGGCTAGACCATTACTATAGAATGAAATGTGAGATTTCAGCTGAGGATGCATCTTGGAAAATTTCAACTTGATCAAATTCAAAATGGCCGCCTTTAGGCCATTATTCACTTCCACATGGCCGATATTTGGTAAACAGTGCTAGATAGCTAGACGATTACTATAGAATGAAATGTGAGATTTCAGCTGAGGATGCATCTTGAAAAATTCTGACTCGATCAAATTCAAAATGGCCCCCTATCGACCATTATATTTACTTTCACATGCCCAATATTTTGCAAACTGTGTTAGATGTTAGTCCATTACTATAAAACAAAATTTGAGGTTTCGGGGGAGGATGCACCCTAAGTTTTTAACTAATTTATATCGAATTCAAAATGACCGTAAATCAGCTATTTGTTACCTCGATTGGCCTGATATCGGGTAAACCGTGCCAGATAGGTAGACCATTACTGGGATACTGATTAGGATCATTAATTTCAATGGAGGTTTGCAATCTCTGACAGACTGTCTAGTTCTTATCTTACTCTTAGACTGGGCTTCTTAGACCTAGTTGTCTTGCGTCTTGATTTTTGACCTAGCCTAGGACTACATTAATAACCCTACACAAAATTGCCTAAATCAAATTCTAATTCGGAGCGGGAGCTCCTGGACTTATGTAGTCTTGTTTACTATTTTTTCCTCCAAAATGATAGGTATTTTCAATGTTGATGAAAAATTATTATCTGAATTATTTTACTTAGTTTAAGGATACTAGGTGACCATGGGAAGGTATGCTTTGATGCTATGCAAAGAAAACAAAAAAATGTCTTGAACGTTTGGTTTATTCTGAGATTTAAGTGTCGTGATGTATGCAACGTTGCTTACATTACAAAAAAATGTAACTTATTTTAATATGAAAAATTTTCAGTGAATATTCTCAATATATTTTTATTAAAGTAACAAGTTTCCTATAGCCCATATTATGTACAAATGCTATAACATTTGTATAATTGGTTAAGCTGGGAACAACAGCACAAAGATAAATTCGTGATGTACGCAACAGGATTGTGATGTACGCAACATGTAATTTCATTGAAAAATATGAAACATAACAAACGTTTACAATGGGAAGTATATTTGATTGCATAGACACGTTAGAATATATCTTATTAGTGATAGAAGGTCTTTTAAATTATATTTTATATTTCAGAAGATTTTTGGTATAATTTAATAATTTCATGTTAATCTGGGGTGAAACATGTGAAATGGCTAGATTTGATTAAAATCTCGTTTCATAAATTAATTGCATGTTAATTATGGTGTTATTAGAAGACCATAGAATATCTTAAATATATTTCCAGCAAAGACAAGTCATTTTGATGAACCTCCAAACGCTCCCCCCCTCCCCCCAAAAAAAAAAGAAGAAAAAAATAGATTCAATATTAGCTAGCTTCCATCTATATCTACTGTAAACATCAATTTATGTTGCAAAAAATGCACCCAACTATGAACTGTGTGTAATATAAGTATTATATTACACCAGATGGGATTAATTATCACAAAACATTTCATTTTTGTCATCACAAACATGATTGCTGCTGTCTGTGAGTGAAATCTTTAACAATTCTTTCGCAGGGGTGATATGTAATTTAAACAGCGACCGATAGTTAACAGAATGCTGTTCTACATATTGTCTAAACTGGTATCACAGAGAGCTCTATGTATTTCTATTGAAAGTTATCATTACTATTGATCATAAAATATTTTACATAATTTGAATGTTAAAAGGAGACATTGATTTCTAACTAATTTAACAACACAGAAGATTATATATCGGGAATCTGGCCATCTATTTATGTAAACATTTATATAAATTTATGGTATTATAATATATAATTTTGAAATGTGCTGTAGTTGTTATGGTGACATAACCATGTGCTAAATGCGTGGCAGTGTTTCCAGTTTTAATTTCATAACTATCATACATAATTTAAAAAAAAAAGGGCATGAAAATACTCTACATTTCCAATTTAATTGCTCCTTCTTTTTGACATGTTGACAGACCGTTGCATACATCACAGTAATTATGTTGCATACATCACGCTTGTATCAACAGTTTTCAGAAAAACAAGAAGCTAGAGGATTTAAATTATTCTACTTTTGAAGATAAATCGAGGGCATTAACTTGATTGAATAGAGAGTATATTGAAAAAAATATTTACTGACAGGAGAGAGGCTAAAGTTTTTCTAAAGTTCAAAACTAGTGTCACAACGATGTTGCATACATCACGATTGAATATTGCCGCCTGGCTACATTCCATGAATAGATTTTCCCACAATATGACCAATAAATACAACTAGATTCAATGTGTTATTGTATGCATGGATCATATTAGGGGTTTCACTTTATATTTTATTTTGGCAGCCAACACAAAAAAATAAAACTGTCACAATGTTGCATACATCACGATGGTCTTGCCCATATATATACACATGTATGTGTATACATGTACCGTTTAGGCTCGTCATGTCTTATTGGCCATTTTGTGTGAGTTTTCGTGCTTGCATGCACAGTATTTTTTCAATGATTATCTTTTAACTAAACAATTCTTGGAAGCCGAGGCATATCTCCTTAAACGACAAGACTTGTTTGGCTAGAAGGCATATGTATAAGAATCTCATTTCACAATTATAATAACCTGTAGTACTTATGTGACATACTGTATTTGCTTTTCAGTTTTAGGTTTTGGACCTTGAAAACATCCTGGATGCATACTGGGTGATTGAAATGGATTTAGAGGAGCTGGGTTTAACAGGGAATGGTGAGGAAGAGTGGCTGCTGAACCTGTGGCAGGAAAGACATCAGTCAGAGAGAGTGTGCCATTTTTCACATTTGGTCACAACGGACGAGCCCACAGAATGTGTTGACGATTTGTCTGAATTACTTTCACTGGCAGAGCAAGAAGACCACAACTTAACCCACATTGTACCTGATAGTTTATCTGAATACGCTCAATTGTTTATGGCCCTGCACCACAATGAACACCAGGCAACACATGGTAATTCTGTGACTATTTCACAGCTGAATGCTTTTCAGGTAAGTTCTATCAAAATAGCAATAAAGAGTAATGTAATGCTGGAACCAGATACATTTTCAACCAGTTTTGAAAAATTATTTAAAGCCACTGAAATTGACAACTTATTGTTTTGTTTTGTTTGGTTCTTCAAACTTATTATTCTGTGCAGGTTTTGTCAGATGCTATTTCTCCCTTTTTATCCAATCAACATGGAATTTGGTCACCATATTCCCAGAGTAGTCAGGTATTCTGCTATGATTTTTCTAAGTCATCCAGCATGTTCTTCCGCATTTATCCAAAATTTTCTGGATCACTATGCTGCTCTTCAAATGCAAAAGGCAGTATCTGCTTACTTGTAAAGTGAGCAGATACTGCCTTTTGGCTTGCACGGTAGTAGGCCTATATTAGGGTCCAATGTTGGTTCAATGATGTACATCTCAGGTGATTCTCCATTCATTGCTTGAATGAAAACAGGAGGGTGAACATGGTTCCCCTATGTGAAGACCGACTCCACCCTTTAGTCTCTAGATTTTATAATACATTTATAAAATGTTTCAATTCCAGGCCAGCATCGCAGACAGTGGCCCAGTATTGAACCAATATTGTGTATTTGGTATGGACAGTTGAAACCTTATAAATGCTACAATTAAAATAGCAGTTGCAATTCTATTCAAACACAAAACGTTGAATCAATGTTGTTTTAATGTTGGGCTAACGTCGGGGATAGTGATCTAACATTAAGTCAACAGATAGACAAGTCAATGTGTGTACTGGGCACTCTGAATGCGATTCCACTTGACAAACAAATGTATATCTATTAAAAAGTGCAAAAACTCAGTGGGGACTTCTGAAATCTAAAGTTCAAAGTTCAAAGTCTAAAATTCCAGCTCAGAATGGCTGCCAAAAAACTCATAGGTGAAATTCCAAACAATCTGTCATAATAAAAAAAACCCAACAAAATTAAAAATGGCCGCCACAAAAACTCAGAAAACCTAGTCCAAATATTATTGTTACTTGAAAAGTCACAATTCCCCGAGCTACCGTAAAATTTGTAATTGTAGCCGCATCTCTAATAGAAGCCGCCCCCCAAACTTTCAAAAAAATACAATTTTTTTGACAGAAGTTTACAAATTGGAAAACCTCCAATTGAAGCCGCAGGGCGACTTTTGAGATTCTTAGCTGAAAATCTATTGAAGATTATCGGTATCTTGAAAGGACAACGACCAGGTGTTGATCAAAACGTGCCGCTAGCTACGCCAACCACGCCAACAGAGCACACGCTGTATAAACCCAGATAGCTTTTAAACCTTTACAGACATGAGACGTTATATTCATGATAAATGTGTGACGATAGGGCAGGTAATGTAGCCCTATAAGCGCCACAATTGTTGCCACGTTAAGCCTACTTACTGGTCTAGCAGATTGAAATTGTTTTGGGTAGATTTAAAACTATTTTGTTTACATATATGTAGGCGTATATAAATATCCATTGTAAAATACAAATGACAAATTCATTATATACACTCCAATAGTTATTTGTCGTCATCAACCAACAGTACCCATACACATGATACAGGTCGTCATCAACCAACGGGACCCATACACATGTATGGATACAAGTAAACACAAAGAGCCGACTAAATGTTGTTTCACGGTCAAGCCAGCATTGCAGTCTGTGGGCCGCACATTGGCCGACATAAACAGAGTGTCAGAGTAGTTTTTTTCCCACGCCAGACAGCTGATCAACATTAGGGGAGGGAGGTGGGTCTGGCATCGCCTGCCAACTGAGCTGCTGATTCAATGGTGCCAACATTATACCAACATTGGATGAACGTTTTGAGCTTGCTGGGATAACATGACTGACAGGTTCACGCATTCAAGACTGGAGAGGGGTGTGTATAACATAATTATGACGGCGTTCACAATACAAGGCGCCGCTATGTATTGTCTACCACCCAACACACACAACTGAATTACTGCAGACATTCACATGTGTTATAGACATTACTATTTATATAATTATTCATGGCGTATCCTCTTATTACGTTCTCTGAACAATAAAATACTATTGCATCGTAAAAATGTTTAATTAGCGATATGAAAAAAAACAATTCTATAAACTTTTGGACTAATGTCAGCATTAAATTGATTCATAGGGCATATCTTTATTTGACCATTGGACATGAAGGGTTGGGTTCTACCGGCAGTTCACATCAGAGTGATAGACGCGCGGTGATTAATTTTTCACACAAAACCTCCAATAGAAGCCGCAAGTGGACTTTTGGCATTGAGCACTGAAAAATGAGAATTTACATTCTAATTAAAGCTGCGTCTACAATTAGAAATTTGACGGTAGTTTTATGTTTGAATTCATAATAAAATATATTCTATTTTGCATCCAATAGAATTTTTTCATCATTTGGAGCTGGAAATTCCATATTTCCGTATTTTCAAATTAATCAAAAATAGAACAAACAATTCAGCAGTGAAAGGGTTAAATTTTGCTTGCCTAGTTAAGCGGCTCCCTGCCCTCGCCTCGCCAGACGGGCTGCTTATTGTATTTCTCACAGTCTGTCGCCACCGCCACCGCAGTTATTTGTTTTCGGAAATCTTGCATGATAGCTGATCTATCAACTTTTGCTTCCTCATACTTCACATAGCCATCACATACCATAGGAGAATTTTTTGGTGACATTTCAAAACTCCCATATAATCAACCCTTTGATTACTAGGGCCACTGACAAAGAAATACTCATAAGTGCGTTTCAGGAAAAAGTTTCCAGCAGATCTTTTTATTTGGCAAATATTCACAGCCATGTCAGCCAATGACCTGATTTACTTTTGGAAGCAATCGATTTTAAAATAGCCGTTTAGCGGCTTTTTTGAATTTGAGTAATTTTGTGATATTTACTTGAACAAAGCAAAATAACTGCACCATGCATATAGAACAAAATGTAAGGACTCGCACAAGACCACCATGAGAAATTTCGCAAAAATAAAATTTAAAATTTGACTGGCAGTCAGTTTTAATCGTTTTTTCTCATTTTCTCAGAAATCTTGCATAATAGCTAAAGCGGTAATAAACTTTGAGAAAGTTTTCTGATTTATTTCAAATTTCAAATGGCCGACTGGCGATAACAGAGGGCTGCTTTCGTGTTTGTTTCCACCCTGCTTGCTTATTAATGCCCCTTTTTAGCTCCCGCCGTCACCGTAGGTGAGCGAAGGGAGCTATGGATTCTACCTCCGTTTTTTTTTGGCCTCTTCTTTTGCCTATAACTTTGTGAGAAAATAAGCTAGGATAACAATTTTTGGTATGTGGGTTACTTCCAGGTGGCTAATGGACAGGTTGAAATATTTTTAATCTGAATTCAATACGCAAGGTTGCAGAGGAGAAAATGATGATGTGACGGCGTTGGGCCGTCCGTAAACAATTCGTTTCCATAGCATATCTCTGAAAGTACTTGTCCGATTGTCTTCAAATTTTACACACAACACCCCTAGGGGGTCTAGTTGTGCCTTTTGGGGTATTTGAACTTTGACCTACTTTTGGTTCAGAACTATGACCTATTTAGACGTTTTGACGCGCACTTCGTTTCCGGAGCAGATCTCGAAAAGTACTGGGCCGATGACAGTCATATTGCACATGCATGTTCTCTAAGGTCCCTAGTTGTGCCTTTTCAGGTTTTTGGACCTTGACCTTGAAGTTGACCCAGCACTTTGACCTAATTTATAACATCGGTAAATCCGACTGAAAGATTTTGCGGAATATCATGAAAACCGCTCAAGATAGCTACACCATTACTATAAAACAAATTGTGAGGTTTCAGGAGAGGATGCATCTTGAAAAATTTCAAGTCGATAAAATTAAAAATGGCCGCCTATCGGCCATTATTCACCTCGACAGGCCTGATATTGCGGAATATCATGAAAACCGCTCAAGATAGCTACACCATTAATATCAAATAAATTGTAAGGTTTCAGGAGAGGATGCATCCTGAAAAATTCGAAGTTGATAAAATTCAAAATGGCCGCCTATCAGCCATTATTCACCTCGACAGGCCTGATATTGTGGAATATCATGAAAACCGCTCAAGATATCTACACCATTACTATAAAACAAATTGTAAGGCTTCAGGAGAGGATGTATTTTGATAAAAAATCATTTTGTCAAAGTTCAAAATGGCCGCCAATCAGCCATTATTCACTTTCACATGGACGTTATTTGGTAAACCGTGCTAGATGGCTAGACCATTACTATAAAACAAAATGTGTGATTTCAGGAGAGGATGCATCTTGAAAAAATTTGACTCGATAAAATTCAAAATGGCCGCTTATCGGCCATTATTCACTTTCACATGGCCGTTATTTGGTCAACCGTGCTGGATGGCTAGACCATTACTGTAAAACGAAATGTGAGATTTCAGATGAGGATGCATCTTGAAAAAAATTGACTTGATCAAATTTAAAATGGCCGCCTTTTCGGCCATCATTCATTTTCACATGGATGATATTTGATAAACCGTGCTAGATGGCTAGACCATTACCTGATTACTAAAAAACAAAGTGTGAGTTTTCGGGGGAGGATGCACCCTGAAAATTTTTAACTTACGAATTCAAAATGGCCGACAATCAGCATTATTTACCTCGATAGGCCTGATATCAGGTAAACCGTGCTAGATAGCTAGACCATTACTATAAAACAAAATGTGACGTTTCGAGAGAGGATGCCTTTTAAAAACTTTCGACTCAATCGAATTCAAAATGGCCGCCTATCGGCCACTATTTACTTGCACATTGCTGATATTTGGTAAACCGTGTTAGATAGCTGGACCATTACTATAAAACAAAATGTGAGATTACAAGAGAGGATGCATCTTGAAAAAAATTGACTCGATCAAATTCAAAATGGCCGCCTATCGGCCATTATTCACTTTCACATAGCCAGTTTTTAGTAACCGTACTAGATGGCTAGACCATTACTATAAAACAAAATGTGAGATTTCAGGAGAGGATGCATCTTGAAAAATTTTGACTTGATCAAATTCAAAATGGCCTCCTATCGGCCATTATTCACTTTCACATGGGCGATATTTGGTAAACCGTGCTAGATGGCTAGACCATTACTATAGAATGAAATGTGAGATTTCAGCTGAGGATGCATCTTGGAAAATTTTGACTTGATCAAATTCAAAATGGCCGCCTTCAGGCCATTATTCACTTTCACATGGCCGATATTTGGTAAACCATGCTAGATAGCTAGACGATTACTATAGAATGAAATGTGAGATTTCAGCTGAGGATGCATCTGGAAAAATTCTGACTCGATCAAATTCAAAATGGCCCCCTATCGGCCATTGTTTACTTTCACATGCCCAATATTTTGCAAACTGTGTTAGATGTTAGTCCATTACTATAAAACAAAATTTGAGGTTTCGGGGGAGGATGCACCCTAAGTTTTTAACTAATTTATATCGAATTCAAAATGACCGTAAATCAGCTATTAGTTAACTCGATTGGCCTGATATCGGGTAAACCATGCCAGATAGGTAGACCATTACTGGGATACTGATTAGGATCATTAATTTCAACGGAGGTTTGCAATCTCTGACAGACTGTCTAGTTCTTATCTTACTCTTAGACTGGGCTTCTTAGACCTAGTTGTCTTGCGTCTTGATTTTTGACCTAGACTAGGACTACATTAATAACCCTTTACAAAATTGCTTAAATCAAATTCTAATTCGGAGCGGGAGCTCCTGGACTTATGTAGTCTTGTTATCATGGTTATTGACTATTTTGTTGTGAATCGGACAATTTACAAATGTAACAATCCCCTTCTGTAAGTTTTTAGTCTGACTTTCAGAGAAAACGTCTTGTCGTTAACTTCCGTTTAACATCTGTTCTGCCTGTGCAAAGTCAAAAGGCATTATCGGCTCCCTGGTAAACTAGATATGTACTGCTTTTTAACTGGCTCTTCCTGCCATAGCGCTGCCAAAAGGCTGTATTTGCTCACTTGCAAAGCAAGTATATATACTTCCTTTACGCTGATGTCACTGCCTCCTTCTTGTTTGTAACAGCACTTTCAATAGACAGTATCTGCACACTTGTGAAATAAGCAGATACTTGGTTTTGCTGTGAGCGTTCTATGTCATGCTGGTTCTAGGCAGTCAACATGATCCAATGTTGGGGTAATGTTGTGCCATCATTTATGACACTGTTCCAACATTGGACCAACAATGCGTCAGTGTATCGAGTTGCCGGTGACCGCAAAAACGAGACGTTTAGCCAATGCTGTTTAACTGCTGAGCCATTGCCGTGGACAATGGGCCAGCATTAATCTAGCATTGGATGAATGTTTATCGCGTTAAGGCGTATATATTGGTGGACCAATGCTGGGATAATGCTGGCCCAGTGTTGTAAACAGCGGGCCACCATAAGCTAACATTGTGTCAGCGTCTGGAGTTTGCTGATTGGCTGTGACCAAACCCAGTTAACTCGAGGCATTGACCCAATGTTGTTTTTATGTCGTGCCGACGTCGAAGATGTCGGGCCAATAGTAGAACAACATTGGGTCAGTGCTTCGTATTTGCTGTGATAAGTGTTCTCGCGGGTGTCACTTTGTCGCGGGGTGCTAGCCACCCCCCCACCCGCTCTTCCACCTCTCTCTCTGCTGCAGTCACCTGTGTTATCTTACGCAATATAGCAATTATTATTATTTATCTCCAAAAATGTCAAATTTGGTATTATTATTTATAAATAGATTTTGGGACTTAGCGATTGAAGGCAATGGGAATTGATATAATTTATACATTTCTGGCCTGAAATATGACCGAATAACAACTTTTATTGCAATGCCCGTTCATGTAGTTAACCCTTTCACTGCGGATGTCGCACTAATGCGACATTGTACTACACTGCGGATGTCATTACATAACTAGTGGGGTGATTCACTTGGTTGTGGCTGTGACGGCTCCCAGTCACCCTTGTTGGCACGCAAGCGTGATAGAGAGGACGTGGATGTCTTCAAGCCTCCCATACTCGATAATGACGTCATAATATAAAAAAATAATTATGGTTGGGAATCCCCAGTTATGACGGATCTGGTAATAAAAGGGTCAATTTCAAATAATTACGCAATATGACGTCATATTTTAAAATAATTTCGCAGCAAAAGAGTTAAGTTAACCCTTTCATTACGACCATCTGTCAGAAAAAAGGGACAAAGTATGGTAAAATATAGGCCCTACATTTTTAAAAAATATAATTGTCATTAATTTAACGTTCCTGGGCTATATCATCATATTATAGTTTTACAACCGAGCATTTTGAGTGAATGCATGACGATTTTGTGTCCTAATGAGCTCTGGCCGACACCATCTTTTGAGCATTGAACACTCTGTCAAAACACACGCTTAGCTACTTAATTACATGTAAAGAATACGCAGTGCCTTACTTATAAAGAGTACTTGCCGGATTCCCATAAAAAAAATAAAAATGGCCCGACATCATTTTATCTGTGCATGTTTTTGACGCAACAAGTTAATTTGAGTGGGCCATAAGATTTTTCAAGACGAGCTCTAGGCACCGGCCAAATAATGACAGATCGCCTGCTGAATTAACCATATAAAAAATATATAATATATTTTCTGTGGAATTAACTACCAAGTCATTACCGATGAATCTTTTTAAATTTCAGTTCCCAATGTAAGACGCCTATTTTTCCAAGCAGGAAAAAAATTATTTATATGGCGTATTTACTGTTGGTGGTGCCGCCAATAAATGCCCATTACGGCCCACACTGTCAAATTGTGAGCTGTGCATCGCTGCATTAGTTTCAAGATTTAATTTAGTATTCAGCGTTCTTATAACAGAGTCAAGGTTCGCCATCCCATGATCCAAAACATATAGGCATATTGCTTACCAATACAATTTAAATGAAGTATGGCAGAAAACGAGCTACTAAAACCATGTAGTTGAAATGCTGCTGATTCTATCAAAATATTGGACTGTCACCTGATAAATCGGTGGAATGTCAGATTTAGTACTATTGCCAATATCTCGCAACATTGTTAGGGTAGGCCTATTCCTGTTATGGTAGCAAGTAACCTCGCCACAATTTAACCTCGCCACAGGTAATCTCGCCACAGATTTGATAACCTCGCCACAGAAGGCTGAGTTGCCAAGGCACAGCTTTGGTAATCTCGCCACAGGGGGCTAAGTAACCTAGCCAAATCTTCGCCACACCTGTTATATCTGATTTATCAATGTATTTTCCAAGGGTAACCTCTACCTTGAACCTGGTGTAGATGTCTATATAGATTTAGACTATGTGCCATTAAAATGAACAGCAAAAAAATAACAAAAAATGTACAAATATATGACAAATATTAATAGGCCTACAAATTTATTTTTTACTGCAAATATTGTAGAAAATTTGTTAATGATGACTAATATATTGACCCTTAAACCGCTGAATTAAATAATTTAAATTTTCACACACTTAGAGTTGTGTCTCACTACCTTGACCCACAAAGTGAGAGAAAACTACTCGCATTTGTTTAATTTGTAATTTAGGACTAAGTAATTTAGAAATCTTGATGTTTAAACGGCTATTAAACAGATTAAAGCGCCGTCGCGCTTAGCAGTTTAGGGGGTTAGTAAATTAGGTGTAGGCCTAGCGGCAACAACTCAGGAAGGTGATGACACTGCCCCAAGAAGAGATCAGACAAGACCCCAGGAAGACAATGAGTAGCACTAAAGCTATGTGATCGACTCCAATAACATTCATAAAAGGGTGTTGGCACAGCACGTGACTGATGACGGAAGTCGATATAGGTCTACTTGCAAACGCTGAATGTTAAACCATCGCATCGCTAATATGTGTGTTTGAATAAAGTAAATAGAGTGTCAGTATTTAACAGTTATAGCACGAATTGTTACTACACGATGCAACCATGGATAACACGATGCAACCATGGATCCCCCAATTTTTTTCACCATTTCGCCAATCGTGTTATAAATATTTCAACAACCGATTGAGCATGACATTTTCAGCTAACTTTTATTTAGCACAGCGAGTACAAAAGATATGAAGTAAATTATGTGTAGAACAGACCGTTAGGACAATTTTAGGTGCCTCAGCATGTACCAATTAATGATATATAGCCCCTTAATTAAGGCCAAAATTAGTTATTAATTAGCATACCAAGTACACGCACAAAGACAATGGCACAGACAAGGTGGTTGGTGGTAGAGCCTATTGGTGCTAATTACAGATTTAATTAGCATAATCTGTGCATGAAAAATCTCAATGGCATGATATTCTCGGATATATAGTGCGTCAGAATAAACAATACTTAAATGCCAAAGCCTGTAAAAAACCTACTTAAGAACCCTTTAAAGATTGGGGTAAAATAGTAGTTTGTGCAATTTCTGCAAAATTAATGATAATTTAAGTGACTGTAATATGTGATGCAACACCCCGAAATCAGGCGGAATGCGCTGAGAGGGCAGTGCCAGGAAGCCAACGAGTAGAATAACTTTGCCATTTTTAGAACAATGTTACCATTTTGAGATTCTCACAGCAATAAATACTTTAACATGTTTTATATCATCTAGTTTGGTCCAATTAGTGAAAAAAAAGTTTATTTGTATATTTTGTATGATTTATCAGAGCATTATCGATTTGGGAGAGTCAAAAAAATTAGGTACGTCACAATTCGCCCATTTGGGATTTGACAATGCATGGGGATTTCTCGCTTATCTTGCTGATGTTTATTAGGCCACTACTCACTCATTTCTAATTCGATCTCTCTAAAAATTGAACTACTTCGCAATTTATGTTATTACGATGACGTCACAAATTTTCAGCAAGATTTATGGTTATATGGCCGAGATATCGCGCTCGCAAATGTGACGCATTTCACTCGCGGCGTCGTATTTTTTTGAGCGAAGTTACCGATCTTCTACTTGAGCGCGTATCCAGAGTTTTCAAGATACGGACCTCAAATAAATTACAACGCGGTAGTTGGGGTCTAGGAAGCGGGGACTCGTTATAAGCGGATCGCGCTATAGTGAGACAACCGTTCTACCACTAATGGCAAAAACATTTGGCCTATATGGACACGCTATATCCAGATACCAGGCGGTGGTGCTCGATATGCTAGCTATTTACTAGTGACAGAGCAGTATTGTCTAACTATACCGTGGAGTAAAAACTGCCCAGTAGGTTATAACTGCCCGGTATCGTCAGGAAGCGGGTGGTTATTACTCCCCGGTACTGTATTACAGCACGTGGGAAGTAGAACACATTGTATAAATATTTTATACATTTCGGGTCATTCAATAGGGCACATACTTCGCAATATATCATATTCAGAACTGCAAATTATAAAATACTGCTCTGATTACAATACTGCTCCTGATTACAATGTTTATAACATACATATATTACTACTTATATATAAAAAAATATCTATCTATCTATAGATATTGAACTATGTATTAACACTCGCGAGATATGATGACATATTGTGCTCGCTCTGTAAAATCACTTCATGTGTAGTTAACAGATTGAAGGGCGACGTTGGCCGGAATTGAAGGCGTGAAGGATCTACACCGACCCTGTGCATGCTATGGGATCACACAGTGCGTGGTTAGAGTAGATATTTTAATAACAAATACGCTGCTCTATTTCGTGCGAAAAAATAGGTGTATTCTTTAAACTGATTGACAGGTATAATGAGAGGGTGGGCTTTGTATTATATATTCACGAGGCCTTGAGAATCGACGAGATTTGCTTCCCAGACTATGATTCATGAGGCCACAATAGATGTAAACAGTTTAGCGTTCACACCTAACTATAGCACAACGCTGTTTTAATGCTGGATCTACATCGTGAGAGTGCCCTCTCGAAATAAAGTTTATTTGATTTGAGAGGTTGCCCCGGCCAGGGTTTGACACAAACTTTTATGAGCAGTGGTCCACAGGACCACCAGCTGAGAGGATCTGGTGGTCCGTCAATTTTTTTAGTGGTCCTGACAACAACTAACGTTATAACACTTTGAAATCGTTAAATTTTTTCACGCTTGCGATGTGTTTCCACATCGTTAATTTTGTAAAACCACAGAAGGCATGACAGGAGGCCGATTGTCAATTCTCAACCAATTTTCATGAAATATTGCAAGGACTCGAGTCATCTGCTGAATACCCTGAAATTTTCATTTAAAAATATTCTATAGCTCAAAAGTTAGACCATCTGGCATGTAATTCAATTTTTAAACTTTAATTTAACCAGTTATAATGGGCTTATAGAGGGACGTCGTAATAACAAATTAACTACATATCAAATGGTCTAACTTTTGAACTACATAATATTTTTTGATGAAAATTTCATAAAAATCGGCTGAGAATTGACTGAGAAATTGGCAAAAAACATGCGATACAAGTTAATCTGACGGCGAGTAGTCTATAGGGCTATATATTTTGGTGGTCCACAGGACCACTAGATAGAATGTTCTGGTGGTCCGACATAATTTCTGGTGGTCTCGGACCACCGGACCACTGTCAGTTGTGAACGCTGCCGGCATTGTACCGTTATCACCTGCATTGTGCTTACAGAGTGGAGTGGATTGTATATGTTAGTAACTCGCCGTCACAATGGGAGACATGTTAAGCTCCAATACTGTTAACAACGTACACAGACGTCCAGACAGTTAACTGTCAGCGGCGATTAAATAGAGAAAATGTGTACTTAATAAATGTGTTACATACACACAACAAATTGCTATTGTCCTCCTTGCTGTGATCTTGCACAAGCAAAACATCGCACGGGTGAGTTGCAAAAGGAAAAATCATCAAAAGGTCTACCTTAGTTAGGCTATTGGTGATAAAAATTTAAATGAGCACATACCGGACGATTATTGCAGGGTGGTCCACGCTAATTACCTAAAATAATTCAATTTCAATGTATAAAGAATAATATGGCTTATATTTCTATACCGCGGTAACATGATGACCACATACCGCTCACATACTGAGTATAACAGAATCATCATATAAGGTGGTGTAACAGAATCGTCATATAGCGCGGTATAACAAGATCATCATATATCCCGGTTTAACAAGATAGTCATATACCGCGGTATAACAAGATCGTCATATAGCGTGGTACAGCAAGATCATCATATACCGCGGTATAACAAGATCATCATATACCGGGGTATAACAAGATCGTCATATAGCGTGGTATAGCAAGGTCATCATATACCGCGGTATAGCAAGATCATCATATACCGGGGTATAACAAGATCGTCATATAGCGTGGTATAGCAAGATCATCATATACCGCGGTATAACAAGATCATCATATACCGGGGTATAACAAGATCGTCATATAGCGTGGTACAGCAAGATCATCATATACCGCGGTATAACAAGATCATCATATACCGGGGTATAACAAGATCGTCATATACCGCGGTATAACAAGATAGTCATATACCGCGGTATAACAATATCGTCATATACCGCAGTATAACAATATCGTCATATACCGCGGTATAACAATATCGTTATATACCGCGGTATAGCAAAATCGTTATTTACTGCAGTATAACAAGATTGTCATATACCGCGGTATAACAAGATAGTCATATACCGCGGAATAACAAGATTGTCATATATTATCGGTATAACAAGATTGTCATATATTATATAGCGTGGTATGACAGAATCATCATAGGGCCTATACCACGGATCGTTACTTTTTATTTCACTTTGAACAGTAGCAGTCAAAATGCTAATCCGACGCGTCGTCAGTATTCGTGCCTGTCTAAAGTGTGGCCAAGAATATGGAGTTGTGCAATGATCACAGCATGCATGGATGACTGGTCAGCACATGTGAACATGTACGGGCGCTGTTTTAACGCAGACCTGCGGTATCAAGACTATAAAAAGGACACTTTTGGTTATTAGGTCAAAATGAACTTGGAAAAAAACTGGGTCCATGCGCGAAACGCGTTATTCGATATCGCGGTGTAACGATTCGTGTTCTAACAGGATTCTACTGCAGTAGCAAATATACCGCAATATGCACATAACAATCAGAAATTAGGGCATGGCCTCCGGCCCCTCTCTAGTCCACGAGGATTTCTTGGAAGAAGAAAAATGTTGATGGATTTTCATTGTTATGGCTAAGAATCTCAATTCTTAGATATTCCCACATTGCTCTTTTTAAACGGCCTTAATGATGGCCTCCAGAACTTCCTCATAGGGCAGTGAAATTGATATACTCTTTTGAGACACCAAGTAGGCCTACACTGACTAAACAAAATAAAAACATTATAAAAAACATTGTATTGTATTTTTGCATTAATGAACTTTTGACCTTTTTCTATACATCCCGATAGTCTCTGTGAAGATACCAGTCTAAGATT
Source organism: Flabesymbios commensalis (assembly GCA_964017125.1). Lineage (NCBI taxonomy): Eukaryota > Metazoa > Annelida > Polychaeta > Terebellida > Flabelligeridae > Flabesymbios > Flabesymbios commensalis. The sequence continues at coordinate 44,793,377 of OZ024906.1, forward strand.
ACCAGTCAATGTAGGATGCCTTTAACTTTTGAATCAGGTTTAAATCTGATTTAAGAGTGAGAGATTTTCTGTGCAATTCATGTATTTTCAGTGATTTATATGTACTTGGGGGTGAAATTGGTTACCATGGCAACCATTGTAAAGTTTTATTGGCCCTTTGTAGGTAGTAGTTTTGAGTGGGGTTCACTCCAACCTTGTGACAACTTTTTGGCCATTCATATATCAATTTTTGGCTGAGAAAGGTCTATTTCAGTGTGTACAGCTAAATATGTTTGACAGCGATTTATGTACCACTTCCGATTAAAATTTGTTGCCAAGTACTGAAGATTTGATCAACATTTTGACCCTTCTATTTACTGATCCCATGTAGGATGCTTTTTGAATCATGTTTGTGTCATTTTGTTGGCGAATGAGAGCTTTTCTTTGGAATTCATGTACATTTCAAAGAATTATATGTATTTGTGATAAAATTGGTTACCATGGCAACCATTGTGAAGGGTTATTGACCCTCTGTAATAATCTGAGAGGTGTTTACCCCAACCTTGTGAACATTTTTTGGTCTAATTTAGATCTAATTTCAACTGAGCAATGTCTATTTCAATGTGTACAATTGCATGTTTGGCAGTGATTTATGTACCATTTCCGATTGAAATGTGGTACCATGTACTAGAGTTTTGCATGACTTTTTGACCCTTTTCTTTACTAATAATGTCTATGTGGTCCTTTTTCATCAGTCCAAGACTAACACTAATCCCATTTAGGATGCATTTTGAATCATGTTGGTATAATTTATCGGATAGTGGGATCTTTTTGTGCTTTTTGTGTATGTATCAGTGAATTTAATGTATGTGGGTGATATTGGTTGCCATGGAAACCACTGTGAAGGGTAATTGGCCCTCAATTATAATTATGATTGGTGTTCACCCAAATCTTGTGACCACTTTCAGGTCATTTCTATATCTGATTTCAAGTGAGAAAAGTCGAGTGAAAAGTCAAGTGAGAGAAATCAAAATTGCATGTTTAGCAGCAATTTAGGTACAATTCTCGATTAAAATATGGTGTAGAATACTGAAGTTTGATGACCTTTTAACCCCCCCCCCCCTACTTCAATAGCATTATAAGATGCTTCACTATGTGTCTTGAGACCCGTATTTTCCCGTGTGGGATAAACTGGAATCATAAATATCATGCATATTGTGTGTTTTTGTCTACAATGTTTCTGGGTATTGTATGTACTTATGATAAAATTGGTTGCCATGGCAACCATCCTGGAAGGTGATGTCCTTCAGGCAAATTATATGGGTTGGCCCCAGCAATGTGTGGACCTAGACATGTAGTTTTGTATTTTCTAACCCTAGTTAGGACTTAAACTGCCGAATTTCTTTGAATTAGAACCACCAGAACAGGCAAAAAATATATTTTCTTCATATTCTGGAGTTGATGGTGGTTCCGTTGCCATGGCAACCAAATACAGACTAGAAGGTTGACATACGGAATTTTTTTCACATACCCTTCCCTAATATATATATAAACTTCCTAATCTCCTCGGGTGATTTGTAATTTATGGCGAAATATTGCTTTTCTGTTTAGGCCTAACATTTTAAAAATGCAAAAAATGACAAAAAAAGTCAGAGTTGAAACGAGTTTATGAAATGTGCTAACATGTACTGCATCTTTGAGTAGCATTTACTCAAAACTCCTATTTTTAATTCCAAATGCACTTAATTTTTTCAATTGGCTGTAACTCCGGTAGTATCAGACCGTTTTTCATGAAATTTATATCAAAATGATCAGAACAATGTGTGCTTTCTAGAACGGCAAAAACCTCAAAAATATTTTTTTCGCACTACGCCTGATTTCGGGGTGTTGCATCACATATGTTAAAAAACGGTGCTAACTGTTGATGAAATTAATTATGTGTCATAATGTGGGGTTGGGGTGAACGGTCAGAAGTCAGAAGGCCCGCTAGGCAGAAGGCCCGTTGGTCAGAAGGCCTGATAGTCAAAAAATCAGTTAAGCTTTTTTGTCAGAAGGCCCTTTAGTCAGAATTTCTTCATTGGGCATTGAACAATTCTAGGGGACGCTGCATTTGATATCTGGGCATGTGGAGAGGGGGTATCAATCACTATGGACTATATTATTTTGATTGAAACGTTTGTTGTCCATCAGCTATTGATAAAGCAATATTGAGAGTAGTGCATAAAATAATTACTCTAGAATGCTTAAAAATGCTGACGGAGTCCATACGAGTTTTTCAAAAAAATCGGTAATTTAATAGTTTGAAAGAGAAAAATAGCCATGAAAATTAAATTGTGAAAAAATTATACGCAAACAAATTGCACAACTGAGAGTAAAATCCATATAGATCAAATGTTGCGTCTCTGGAACATTAGTATATACGTTCGACTATTATTTGGTAATAAGTCTATATGATCTGGATATGATCTTGAAAAAAAATCACGATGGTTCGTAGTTCGTACATTTATATTGAAAACTAGCATATTGATGACTGGTTGGTTGCTTGGCTGGGTTATTTTCATCAATGAGTGCTCTTTTTTTTAGCACTATGCTTTTTTGCATATATATAACTTTACTGAAATAGGTGTGAAAAGTGTGTCATATGATAAAACCCCACAAGATTTTTCAATTGGAGTTTGTAGCCATCTGTTTAATTTATGTCAAGCGTTCATAAATGTATCATTTTGCTCAGAATAAATAATAAGTTGTTTGTCCAAATATTCTGATAAGGGTAGTTTCACAGTCAGGGTACACACTCATATATCAGCCAATATAGCTTATTTCCTTAAATTGCTATGATCATTTAAAGTGGCATTTCACCACAAAAAATCAATCGGACCCAAACGATGAGCCTACACTGCACAAAAATGAACAAAATCGGATAATTTTTACTCGTTTGATGTGCTTTTATACCTTTTTTGGACAAAAATAGCCGTCTCACATGAATTAAAACAATATTCCCATGGTGTTTAAAAAAATTCTATGTACTGGATATGTAATTTATCTGTGAATTATGTATGACTCATGTGTTTACTGCAATACTGCCAAAAAAATACAGCAGAAGAAAACTATTTTTGTAAAAATGTCATTTTGCAATTTTTTTGATTTTTCCCGTCAAAAAATGTCCTCTCCGAATAGCACATCTTTACCAATGTCCATTTTTTTGAATAAAAAAGATAGAGTTGATTATTTTATGTTTATATAAAGTTCTGTGAAAATGTGTTTAAAAAAAATGAATGGGAATTTTATTAAAATATGATCAACTTAAAAAGTTATTTTCACTTCAAGATCCTCATGTTTGCTTTCCTTCAAAAAATGTCCTCTCCAAATAAAACAATTTTTAGTGTGTCAATAATTTACAAGTAGCAATACACCAAGAAAACTCTGTTATTGGTTCTAAAGTGCTCATACATCCAAGAATCAGTGAGTTTATCATCTTTGTTTATTAAACAATGGTTATGTGAAAATTCTTCATGGCTTTATGTCCATGAGAAATTCTGTCAAAAATTGTCCTCTCCGAATAAACTAAATATACATCATTTTGCTCTGTAAAGCATGATTTGGTTAATCTATGCCGGAGGTAGTAGCACTGTGATATTAGTGCATATATATTAGCTATAATTTTTTCTTTGGAGATATATTTACTCATTTTTTTAGGCATGTCAAAAAAATGTCCTCCGGAATAAAAAGGAAAGATTGGATTTGGATATTTTGTTCCGAATTTTAATATTATCTCAATTGTAGTACTAGTAATTATGTACTGTTGTGAGTTATTCAAGTTATATAAAACATTAACATTAAAAAAATGTTCCGGACGGCCCAACGGACTAATGCCGTAACATCATCATTTACTCCTCTGCGACATTGTGTATTGAATTCAGATTAAAAATATTTTAACCTGTCCATTATCCACCTGGAAGTAACCCACATACCAACAATTTTTATCCTAGAGCTTATTTTCTTACAAAGTTATAGGCAAAAGAAGAGGTAAAAACCAGGAAGGAGGCGGAATCCATAGGTCCCTCCGTCTCACCTACATGTCCGGTGATGGCAGGAGCTAATTAAATTTAGTGTAGCGTGGATGTCAGCTGGAGAACTGTGTTTGTGTTGTCAGCAGTAAATGAGTAGGCGCTGAAGACTTGCTCTCTGTTTTAATAAAGCTTGTAGATGTAACAGCTGGCTTTTCTAACATAATTTTCTTTAAAAAAAAACAGAAACTTAGGGGTATGAATTTTGGGGTCCATGACCTTATCATGCTATAACCGATTCGTGCTGTAACGATTCGTGCTATACCGATGTTCACTTGTACATGCAGGGCAGTGTGGTGTCTGTTTAATCTGACTGTCAGGGCGCACATGTATGTACATACATGTGGGGATGTTCGATACGCATCGTTGCGATACCAATATTGCACACACTAAATTTTTTCCCAAAACTACATGTACTCTACTAAGCGACCATTTCCTGTTTAGCCTCAGGGATTTCTCTAATTTCAAACGCCCCAGTGTTTAATAGAATAAATATGTTAAAGGTATATATATTTTTTTGTGGTCTTCGAGTATTGCAGTGTGCATTACTGGCACTCGCCGAATGCGAGTGGGAAACAGAACGGGCGAGTCCATATATGTCCACATATCCTGTTTTCAACATACAAGTCAATATTATTGTCGAATGGGCGAGTGAGGTATTTAGTTAGTTATTTTCACTGTATTGGCATAGCGCATCGGTGGCAGTTGTGTCAAATTTGTGGCTATTTTGAGTGATCACATCAGCCGAGGTGTATTTACTTTTGAGTGCTAGCACTGTATTTTTATATTTCTGTTTCAGGTGTTCCCAGATAATTTTTTGGACATTTCTTGTGATTGTGTCCGGGAGGATGACAACAAGCAGGCAGAAAACCTATCTGATAAAACGCCAACAGTCGACATTGACAATCTATTTTCTAAGGAAGTAAGCTTAAAACTGGATGGGCGACCTTTTGAACAGGTGAAACCGAAAGATAATATGATTGATGAATTGAAATATATATTACAAGAAGAAGATACAAATGACCGAATGAGTGATCATCTACAAGAGGCACGAATTGAAGTTCAAGATGAGAATATCTCCTCAACAAATCATTGTCATCATGGTGATGATATGTCTAAATACTGTCTCGATGTTGAAGGACACTATATTGACGAGAAGTGGAGTCTCCCATTTTTTCATGAAGAAGTCTGTGAAAAAAACAGTGTAAATTCTCAGGCAAGTACAAGTATTCTATCACTGAACATTCGAGTGAAGAAAACAAAATAACATTCCATCATATATAATCTTTTTGCATACTTTTCGTACAATTTTTTTGTCCTTGGATGCAATTTTTATCCCCCGCAGTATTAAGTTGGGGCGTGGGGGGTATGGCGTCGGCTCTGATGTACGACCATCCGTCTGTCCAGCCTTCCGTCTGTCCGCATTTCGTTTCCGGAGCAGATCTCGGAAACCAATGGAGGCGTTTTTTTTATTTTGCACACACACATCCCTTGGAGTTCTACACACACATCCCTTGGAGGTTGTAGATCTATGTGCCTATTGTGGTTTATGAAATTTGACCTACTTTCCGGATTCGACCATATTTACCTTTAATATGCCTGATATCTGGCTAGACCATAGCTGAAAAACAAAATGAAAAGTTTCAAGTAGGGATATGCCCTGAATAATTTAAATTTGAGCAAATTCAAACTGGCGGACTATTGGCCATGATTACCTTCAATATGCCTGATATACATACATGTACTTGTGACAAACCATGCCAGAAAGCTAAGCCTTTACTAAGAAACAAAATGTGCGGTTTCAGTTGGAAATATGCCTTTTGAAAATTTCAAAATGGCCGACTTTCAGTCATTAGTTTAATATGCTTGATATCTGACAAACCATTCCAGATACATGTACATGTAACTAGACCATTACTATGAAACAAAATGTGCGGTTTTAGGTAGGGATATGCCCTGAAAAATTTCAACTTTATCAAATTCAAAATGGTTGACCATAATTAACTTTAATATGCCTGATATCTGACAAACTGTGCCAGATATCTAGACCATTACTATAAACAAAATGTGTTTCAGGGAAGGATGTGTCCTGATCAGGGGTCCACATTGAGCATTTCAGGCACTTGCCCAGGGGGCAAGTTGGGTACAAAAAATACTTATCTGTAATAGAAAATAACTTACCCGAACTTTGTCCATGGCGCAACACAATTTTAATCAATGTAATCTAAAAAAAATCTTCATTTTGAAATCTAGGTTTGCTGCTTGTGAAATATCCCAATGGAATATCATATTTTGGCAACGCCACTCCAAGATCATACCACAGATTAATCTAATGTCTCATCTTTCGGCATGCTTGTCTTTTTCCTGAAAAATTTCACAAGGCAGGGCGAGGGATTATGGTGTCCAGCTGGCCTTGTGCTGAAGTTTTTAAATGGAAGAAAACAAAATTGATTAATGAATACTCTATGCATACATAATATATTCTGGATACTTGCATAGATGTGCTAATTTTGTTTCTCGCTCCCATTCTAGAATCGCCCATATCTTATGAGAAGAGACAAAAAGAATAAGATATGGTATCATACAGATGACTAAGACTAAGATTATAATGTTATGGGGAGGGAGTCTAACATGTCAATTATTATAAACATGTATATATTTTATCAAGTTTTACAAACAACGGTCTTTCCCAATAAGCTAAAACTTTTTCTGGACAGTAGGTCCAGTAAACTTGAAACTTTTACCAGACCAAAAAAAATTTTACAAACAGTAGGTGGTCAATGTCCGATTCTTACCTTGTGAGACCAAAAAAAAACGGGACAAGACAGGCGTGTTGGGAGAGGGGGTTTTATCAAAATTGACACAGCGCCGTGTCAGTGTTGAGGCAATATAAGAGAAGGTGACCCAGCACTGGCACAGCTCTGGGCCGTCGTCACATGCTGTATAGCTCTTTCTGGAAGGAACAGATATAGGCCTATCCCCAGCCAACACAGAAAATGTCACGTGTGTCAATCCATTGATGATCTAATTGATGTCGGCCCACCGTCTGCGAAATTGTCACAAACTTAAAACAATAATGGGTAAATATCAGCATTAAAACACGAGTAGGCCTAGTGGGTGGATCTGTTAACTTAGCTGTGTGTACCACGGACATGCTGACTGGTCGCCTGCATGCATTGTTTGCTGGGCTGGACAGCACTAATTGACCCTGCCTTGTTGCCCATATACTAGGTCAGTAAAATTTGTGGCAGGATTTACGTTACATGGCGTGGCCATCTGGAATTTGAGGCTCCAGAATCATGAATTGTCACAACTGAACTTTTTCCCATTTTATTTTAAATTAAATGTATATATACATGTATATTAATGTGGTGATAGTTAAATTTGATATTTTTTAAAAATCGCTAACTTTGTCAAAGCTTTAATTATATCGCATCTATATTTTTTCAACATAATAAATTATTCCTATTCCTATGTACTTTTATCCCCCCTCCTTAGTGTCCCCGCTGTTTCACTGCCTAAATGAATAAGCTGCTTACTGACTGATCATTTAGCATGTTTAGTGGCTTACCTGGTTTAGTTTATGGTGCGTACATACACGCTTCATTGCTCACGGCAAATTATTACCTTTTTTATAGAGTGCAAAGAGGCATTTCACTGTCTGAATATTAGAAGGGCAACATGGCGCACATGAAGGGCAACATGACACTCAAGAAGGGCAACATGGCGCTCATGAAGGGCAACATGGCGCTCACAAAAAGCAACATGGCGCTGCGCCATGTTAGAAAGAGCTAGATGAAACACTGGTACACCTAGTGTACATACATGTATACGTACATGTATACAGACACGACGTGCAAGCAGTGCTGGAATTATTTTTTTTTCTGAATGCCAATAACGAAAAAAATCAACATGCCCGTGGACAAAAATAAGATGGTGAAAATCTGGAAAAAAAATTAAAACATTTTTTATTGCAATATGGGAAACACTGCTAACATGCACGTCTGTCGGTGTTTATCAAATATTATCCGAGCGCCCTTGAGAAAATCTGGAAAAAAAATTTAAACATTTTTTATTGCAATATGGGAAACACTGCTAACATGCACGTCTGTCGGTGTTTATCAAATATTATCCGAGAGCCCTTGATCATTATGTTAAATTCCTCCAGCTTTATGCCGAAAAATACCATGCATGAATATTACTCTACAAAATCTCTACCAGCCATTCGGGCCAGTCCTTGATGACATTTACTGGCCCTAGGCTAAATTCACATGTCATTGGCTTGCTGGCATTATTTCTAGCTCTGCATGCATGGAAGTGAATTTCGTATGAAATAAAATAAATTTTGGAAACCCAGGGGAAAGGATTTATTCCATATTGGGGATTATGACCTTTTGCCTACTTTTTCACCTGTATCTATGACAAAAATAGCTTCTTTTTTTCCTGCTGATATTTGGCAAACCGTGCCAGATAGCTAAACAATTACTTACAAAATGTGCGTAATATCTGGAGAATCGTGCCAGACCATTACGTCAGTAGCAAACACATTATTAACTTGAAGATAATAATAACAATATAATAGATCAAAATGAAAATAATAACAAAATGTATGTACACAAATATATTTAAGAATTTTTAGTGAGCTTGATTGTGATTCAGTCAAAAAATATACTATTCTTTATTCATACTAGTATCATGTGTCAATTTGATGAAACTAATAACACTTATGTATTGTTTGATTACAGATTGATGAATTCCATTTAGATGATACATGTTCAAATTTAAAATTGGAAGAGCTGAATGATTCAACAATGGGATTTGCTGATTATCTAGATTTAGTACCACTATATCCAGATTACCAATCATTTGATATGTCGATTGATGAACATGCTGATAAAATAGATCATAATAACAATGGAGATGACAACTGGGATGAGACGGGAGATAAATTTTCACCAGAAGAAACCAGTGATTTATATGATTTCTCATTTACTACAGTGAAAGATTCTGCAAGCAGTGCAGATGAGAACTATTGTGATGAGCTTTTCCCAATCGAAGATATTGACATGTGTGATTTCTCATTGAATGATTTGCTGAACATTGAAACAAATACAGACTTTGAATGTAGCATTTTGTCATCCAATCAAAGTAGTCCAGTCTCATTCGATGATTTTATAGACACAGATGCCAATGCAGAAATGGAATTTGTACCACAAGATGAACGGATGAATATATATGAGTCTAAAGCCACAACTGAACGGAGATGTGATATTTCACCTGATCATGATGATCAATTTTTTATCAATATGGGTGTGTCTAATATTAAAACAGAGTTTGACTATGAGCTTTTGCCAAACTGTCAACAGTACCAGCCTGTGACAAATCCAGAGATGAAGATTGAATGCGAACATTATGATCTATCCAGTGCATCTATGTACAACACTGAAACCAATACAGAGATAAGGAGTGAATGTGAACATTATGATCTATCCAGTGCATCTATGTACAACACTGAAACCAATACAGAGATGAAGAGTGAACGTGAACATTATGATCTATCCAGTGCATCTATGTACAACACTGAAACCAATACAGAGATAAGGAGTGAATGTGAACATTATGATCTATCCAGTGCATCTATGTACAACACTGAAACCAATACAGAGATGAAGAGTGAATGTGAACATTATGATCTATCCAATGCATCTATGTACAACACTGAAACTAATACAGAGATGAAGAGTGAATGTGAACATTATGATCTATCCAGTACATCTCTATACAACACTGAGACCAGTTGTCTTCATTTCCACGATGATAACATTAATACATACATGGAGAATAACACAATTGTTGAAAATGACCAGTTTACAGGTTATCAAGAATTGTCATTAAATCAGTCGATAAAGGATGGGCCAAAGACTGAGATGAACTACAAGGTTTTAAATGAGCAAAGCAGCAGCCTTGATATGTTGGAAATTGACAGAAACATGAAAGTCAAATACAAGGTTTTCTCAAACCATCCCAGTGATGTGTATAGTTTTGCATTGAATGATTTTGTCAAATCAGATGCTAAGAAAGAAAAATGTGACTTTTTACCTAATGAGCATAATGATATTGAAAAATTCTCACTGAATGATTTGATAGAACATGAACCAAATACAGAGGTCAAATGTCAGGTTTTACCGAGAGTGCACATCAATACACATTATGTACCAGGAGATCATTCAACAGAGAATAAAGAAATCGAATATACGTTTTTACAAGATGAACACCAACATAGAGATATGAATGAGTTTTCATTGAACAACTTTGCAGAGACTGAGTCGAGTATACCAGTAGAAAAGAAACATAAGATTTTCCGCAGTCAGTCCAGTGAATTGTACAACTCTGATGATGTAGCAAAAAGCACAGAAGAAATGTTAAAGTTTTCACAAGATGGCATATATTTTGAGGATGATTCTTTCAGTATGAGCAGTAAACATCAATCTTTCAACAGCAAGTTAAGAATCAATCAGGTATTTAAAAACTATTTGTAATATTTTGAGCCTCAATAGTTTTTTTCCCTGCCCAATGAAGCTGTTGGCGGGTTTATGGCGTTTCTTCTCGTCTGTGTCTGTCCTGCTGTTCATCTGTCCACATTTTCATTTCCGGAGCAGATCTCGGAAACTCATGGGGAGATTTCTTTCATATTACACACTCACTTTCACCGTTCGAACTAAGGGTTAAAAATGAAGTTGTCCATCGGACAATCAGGTCAGATTTTCAGGTTGTCCGCTGAAATTTCAGATTGTCCCCAAATAATATATAGCTACAACCCAGCCTGTTCCCACAACTTTCTGAAAACATTAGTTAACCAACAAGTAGAAGCTCACCACTGTAATCAAAATTTTCAAACCTGACAGTCACTTGACTTATAAATGCCTTTAAATAATAATGTAATGTGAAAATATCCTTCATAAAGATGGTTGTCCGAGCGGACAACCTCATGATAACTATTGATTGTCCGCCACAAATTTTGGTTGTCTCGCACAACCGGAAGGGCCTTATTTCAAACGCTGACCTTGGGGTTTATGACCATTAACCTACTTTTTGACCTACATCTCACAGCCAAAAAGCTTTATTTATCAGCCCGCCTTTTAATTAAAAAAGGTGGGCTATTGCAATTGAAGTTCGGCGTTGTGGGCGCGATAACTTGAAAAGTTTTTCATGTATCCTTCCCAAATTTGTTATGCATGTTACTAATGACCTGTTCTCGGACAAGTTCAAAATGGCCGACTTATTGCGATTTTTCGCCTTTTACGTCAATAATTTGACCTTGTGGGCGCGAAAACTTGGAATAACTTTTCCACGTATCCTCTTCAAATTTGTTATGCATGTTACTAATAAGTAGTTGTTGGACAAGTTCAATAATGGCTGAACAAAAATTCAAATTGGCTAATTTATAATCGCGTTTTTTCGCATTTTACGTCAATAATTTGACCTTGTGGGCGTGATAACTTGAAAAGTTTTTCATGTATTCTCTTCAAATTTGTTATGCATGTTACTAATAAGTAGTTCTTGGACTTGTTCAATAATGGCTGAAAAAAATTTCAAAATGGTCGATTTATTGTCATTTTTCGTATTTTACGTCAATAATTTGACCTTGTGGCCGCAATAATGACTTCAAGTTCAATAATGGCGGCAGGCTATTGTCGAGTGTGCTCTTGTTCGCATTTTACGTTGATAAATTGACTTTGTCGGCGCGATAACTTGAAAGTTTTTCATGTATCATCTCAAATTTGTTATGCATGTTCAGGGGTCAAAATTCAAGGCAAATCATTGGTGGCCAGCAGGGCCACTAACTTTAAAATCTTAGTGGCCCTGCTAAAAATATAGTAGCCCTGTTTTTGCGATTTAATGTAGTTGCACCGGTAACTCCAGTAAAAATTTCAACATTACTTTTCGAGTGGGCGCCGATCGCAACCTATAGACTTGATAAGCTGCATGGGGCTGAAAGCAAATTCTGGGTAGGCCCTACTGAGGCATTAAAATTAGAAAAAATCTTTATCGCACAACAAGGCTGGTTATCTGACCTGTATTTTTTTTTACGGGTCCGCATAATTTCTATATATATATATAGCCTAGGATTAACTTTATTGCATGTGTGGTATAGGCTTAGGGATGTTGCAAAGTTAAAAAAAAATCCAAACAGCCAAAAAAAAATTGGTAGTTGGTGGGTGGGTCCAGGGCCATTTTGGATAGAAAATCAAAAATTGAAAAACCCCCCAAAAATTATAATCTCTGATGAATATTAATTTCCATAAAAAAAAATTGATAGGAGGGAGGGTAGGCTGAGCTTTATCCAATTTTTTTAGATGTCTGGAATTATTTTAACTTTGCAAGGCCCCTTAGCCCCCATACACTTAGGACACATGCATGCCCCGCAGGTCAGCGCCAGCGATAGCCTCAACATGACTAAAACTGTATATTTCAGCCACGGATTGCACCCTATCAGAAATGTGTACAAGTCATGACATGTTTAGCATTTCTATAGTTACAATTTATAAAAAAGATGGGATTTATTATCAAAACTAGAAGTTGAAATAATCCCTTATAATTGTTTTCAATAAATAAGCTACGTTCTACTTTGCAGAACACATCTAAAACACTATTTCCTAACACAATTAATTATTCTCCACTTATGAAATGAAAAATTTTGCCCCCGTTATCATTCCATACATCATACAGAGATTTGGCAGGTGTCCCAAGAGACCAGCTGAGAAGGCCATGCTGCCACCACAACACACACTATCAATCTAACGCTGACACAACACTGAGCCAGTCTTGGCGACATTCACCCACCATCACTTTCAATGACCTGTGTTGACTTGCTGGCCTCTATCAAGACCACACAGGCACAGTTTAAAACACTTGGCTGTGGATGTCGCCGACACAGTGCGTGTTTGATGTTCGGCCAGTGTTGTAGATGGTTGGCCAGCATTTCAGGGAATATTCTACTGGCGCCAGCAGGACGGATAACTATGACTGCATTGTCGCCCTTACCTAATCATAGTCGCCACGGGCAATAGGGCGACCGCCAATTTGTACCCCTGCATGTTACTAATAAGCAGCTCTCGGACAAGTTCAATAATGGCTGAAAAAAAATTCAAAATTGTTGATTTATTGTCATTTTCCGCATTTTACGTCAATAATTTGACACTTCAAATTCAATAATGGCGACGGGCTATTGTCGAGTGTGCTCTTGTTTTAATATTGCAGATATTTGGCAAGACGTGCAAGATAGATGTAGCTAGACCATTAGTACCCCTTTCTTATAAAAAAAATGTGTGGTTCCAGGTAGGAATATGCTCTGAAAAATTTCAACTCAATTAAATTTGAAATGGCAGACTATCAGCCGTTATTAACTTTAATATGTCTGACATCCGGCGAACCGTGCCAGATAGCAAGACCAAATTACTATAAAAAAATTGCAGTTTAAGGGAGAGATACGCCCTGAAACATTTCAACCTAATGAAATGAAAAATGGCTGACTATTGGCCATTATTAGCTTTAATATGCCAGATTGCAACATATTTGAGGAAATTGGTACCAGCAGGTCAAGTAATTGGCGACCATAGATATTAGCGATACACCCGATCGCAAAAGTCACCAAATTCAATGGGACTCAAATATACAGTGTAGTGGGGTATCTTGAGAAGACCATTGCTATAAAACAAAACGTGTAGTTTCAGGGAGCGATATGCCCTTCAAATTTCAACTTGATTGAATCCCAAAATTGACGACCTGTGTCCATCATTGACTTTATTATCTGTAACATACATGTCAAACTGTGCTAGATACCATTACTGTAAAACAAAATGTGAGAGTTCAGGGAAAGATGTCCCCCTGAAAAATATTTATGAAGGTGAGCGGGGTAGGAGATTACACTGTATGGTGGCCGGCTGGCATCTTGTGTAAACTCCTTGGATAATATTGTCTTTCCCAGTGCTATTCATATGCCTTCATCTGCTGCGCATTTTTATCCCCAAATTGGAGCAGCTGATTATATCGAAGGAATGTTAGGCTGACAGGTCCTGGATGGCCATAACAATTTGTTTCCCAAGGGGTTTTAGATATACTTTAGTTGACCCAGTTGACTTTGAAATATTTTCTTGGCCATATTACCACATTTACATTACATTCACACTGACAGACGCTCGTCCATCGCTACTCTGTCCTACAGGAATCCGGTGAAATTTTGACAATTTGGTGCAAATGATCCTCTGGAGCTCTATCTAGGTGTCTTTTGGGGTTACAATACTCTACAGGGCTAGACACTAACTCATTTGACCTTGCCTGAAGGACAAGAATTTTTTAGGGTACTTGCCCCCCAAATTTATCACTTGCCCGCCTTGCCGCCGACATGCGTTGTCTGTTGTGACAGTCGCTAAAATTTAAAATGCTGCAAATTGAAGCCAGGGGGCCACTGTCTGTAATTTTTTACTTGCTCCCACCTAAAATTGTTTGCCCCGGGCAATTGGGCAACCGTTAGTGTCGAGCCCTGGTCTACTTTTCAACTGAAACATTTCTTTAAAATAAGCATTTGGTGGAAAAAATTGCGCCCCAATTTATCACACCTGACTTGCCACTGACAAGCTTTGTCTGCTATGACAGTCGTTGACATTTAAAATGCTGCAAATTGAAGCTATTGCCCAGGGGGCCACTGTCTGTAATTTTTTACTTGCCCCCACATAAAATCGGTTGTCCCAGGCAATCGGGCAACTGTTAGTGTCAAGCCCTGACCTAATTTTTTACCTACGATTTTATACCGATTATTGACTTTAATTGATGGCGGATGATAAGTTCAGTTTTCGGATGATATCTCAGAAAGCTTTTGCTGGATTGTTTGCATATTGCATACACACATCTCTCAGGGGGTGTAGATGTGCCTTTTGGGGCTAGTGACTTTTGACCTAATTTTTTACCTTTGATTTTTAGACTGGCCATTATTGACTTTAATTGATGGCAGATGATAAGCTTACTTTCTGGACAATATCTCAGAAAGAGTTTGCTGGATTGTTTTCATATTGCATAAACACATCCTTCAGGGGTGTAGATATGCCTTTTTGGGGGTTATGACTTTTGCCTAAATTTTTAAACTTTGACTTTAAAGCCACTATTGACGTTAATTAATGGCGGGGGATATCGTTAGCGTCAGCGCTCATGTTTTTCTGTATGAATAATAAATATGTGACCTGCCATGCGAAAAGGGCAGATTTTTAAATTTCATTTGTCCGTCCTGTTTTATTAACTGAACTAAATTTGGAAAAATTTAATTCTTTTGTTACTTTTTGTTTTATAAAATTTTAAATATTTCAAATTTAGCTATATGTATAATCATAAAAGAAAATAATTTAAACATGGTAAATGACGTCATAATTAATTGTAACTAAGCCGCGGGGATGTACCTCCTCACATGGCGAGTCACATATGGTCTTTAAATCGTTTGATAAGGTACAGTACAAAGACAATTTTGTACATATCGTTGGGACAAAACAATATACATGTATATAGTGTCTCATTTCTAGCCCCCGACCTACGCCGTTGGGACGGGAGGTATCGGCGTCTGTCCAGCCCACTGTCTGTCTGTCCACGTGTCGTTTCCAGAGCAAATCATGGGAACCCATTTGGAGGGTTTCTTTATATTGCACACACACACACATGTCCCTTACGGGGATGGAAATGTGCCTTTGGGGTTTATGAACTTTGACCTAATTAAATGGGTGACCATCGGCCATAATTAACTTTATATTTGTTTCGTTTCCGGAGCGGGTCTGGGAATCCCATGTGGGGATTTCTTTCATATTGCACACCTTAGGATGTGTAGATGTGCCTTTTGACTATCGGCCATAATTAACTTTAATATGCTTGATATTTAATTTCAACTATCAAATTAAAAATTTAACTTTATTATGCCTGATATCTGGCAAACCGTGCCAGATAGTTAGACCATTACTATTAAACATAAAACAAAAGTAGTTGCAGGGAGGGATATAGCCTGAACTCGATCAAATTCAAAATGGCAGACTGTCGGCTATGATTAACTTTAATATGCCTGATATCTGGCAAACCTGACTTCACTATCAAAAAATGTGTGGTTTAAAATGTGTAGGATTATCTCAACTCCATCAAAAATCTCAACTCCATCAAATTCAAAATGTCTATTTTGAAGTAATTATTTGACTCTAATATTCATGAGTAATATCAGGGGGAAATGTGCCAGATAGCTAGACCATTAGGGGCCTACTATAAAACGAAATGTGTGGTTTCAATTCAGGGAGGGATATTCCTTGAAAAATGTCAACTTGATGAAATTAAAAATTGCTGACTTGGGACCATCATCATTGACTTCAATACCTGTAATTATACACAGTAATCTGTGCTAGATAGGTGGACCATTACTTTAATCCTTTCACCACCATCGCCCTGATGAAATTTAGGCTGTTTTCCACCATCCTCCTGATCACACTAATCAGGGCTCGAAATTAAAGGGTGCCCGTGGCACCCTAAATGTGCTGCGGGCACTCTAAAATACTGGCATGCGTGCCCTGCTGGCACCCAAAAAAACGGATATAAAAATATTGATTTTTGTACATTTAGATTGATTCAATTATAATGATTCTTAGTCTTCTCTTCTTACTTTCTACTTCGGACATGGGCAAAAGTTATAAAAGCTTTAAGTGTTGAGTTCAATACAGGCCGCGGGATTGCGTCATTAGCGCCCAATTGCCGCACTGTGAGAAATTCCATTGGGCCACGGTGCGGTAAACATCGTCTTTTGGGAGTTTTTTGTTTGAGATAGCCAGCCCTGGAATAAGGCACCCAGGCCTTCCGAGCATCGATAGCCAGAGGCAGAACTATGAATAGTCTGTGGTTTCGTGTGTTGTGCACATGGCTGGCCCATGTGACGGGCGCGGGCCAATCAGGAACCAGCTTACTTCTGGATGATTCTGGGAGCCAATCACATGCACTGTATTAAGTGTATATGAATGATAAATTAATTGAAGAAATCTGCTGCCTGGCTGCTGTTCGTGTGGGCCATGTTTTGTTGTGTTATGATAGTCATCCAGTGGAGTATCAGGCTGAAGGCATGTTGCTGCGTGGAAGGCAGGCAGACCTGTGTGTTTTGAAGGCAGGCAGGCCTACTGAGCTGATAGGCCTTCACTGACAGTATACTGATCTACAGTATAAATTATCTGCTATCCATTCTTGGCCATGCCATTCGTTTTTGGTGGACTTTTCTTATAACTTTGATTTAATGACAAATATAGCAAGGGTAGATCTATTTACTGGTCAACATTAAAAATGTCCCAGTATTAAAAATTGTTGCTATGTGTGCTATATGCCTAGGTTTAGCGCAAGTTAGTAAATCTTCGAGACACATCTCAACAGTTTATAATAACTGATATTCCACTTCTGCATCAAATTCTAACACAATAAAAAAACTTCTCACAACTTTTGAATTTGACAAAAATGAGAAGGGGTATTTTCACCCTCAACTTGCTTCCCTAGTAGTGCGTCTAGCGCCCAGGTGCATATTTGGGCTAATAGTCCAGCAGATTTGTGACAAAAAGGCTCAGTTACTGATAAAAGCACCAAAATTTGCATATTGATAGTTCATTATATACCAAAACATATTAGCTATGGACCCAATCTCAATTTCCCTTTTTTCAGAATTGGCGGCCATTTTCCAATATGGCCGCCAAATTTGTCAGTTTCGACAGTAGTTCTGGTCTTGTGGTATCAATATCGGAATATAAATCCAACAAATCATTCCTATGAGCCCATAAAATCAAAGTAGTGATGTCATGAATTGATTAGAATTAAAAATATATCACCAAATTA
Organism: Flabesymbios commensalis; assembly: GCA_964017125.1. NCBI lineage: Eukaryota > Metazoa > Annelida > Polychaeta > Terebellida > Flabelligeridae > Flabesymbios > Flabesymbios commensalis. The sequence continues at coordinate 44,811,310 of OZ024906.1, forward strand.
TGTTTAGTTAGTGAAAAATAGTGAACATGCCTTCAAAATAGTTACCGCGGAGACGCAATATTTACCTGTTAGCTATAAAAGTAAAAAAAAATTCACTACAGTAGAACATTTATTTCAACAAGAAATATTTTTATCATTTCTATCTAGGTTCACAAAACATGCCTATGATATTCTGTCTGAAAAGTTTATTGAAGACTCAGTTCCAATAACAACTACCGCTTTCTTTACTTAAAGCTTCACACTTAATTGCGATCACAATCACGCCCACATTTACAGAGAGCTGTACACAACATATTTGCACGTACACACTTGCACTGTCCTCTGCAACCTTTCTCCGGATTGCAACCACACTTCGGGAGCTCCTGGCATATCTTAGATGCTGATGGCAGAAGAGTCCAGCATGGTTCCCAAGTCTGCAATGGTCCCTTAATTCAACCCCAGTCATCCGGACATGGCTGAGGAGGAGATGCCACCAGAGATTGTACCCACTGATGTCCTACTTGGTATGCTGACCGCTTCACATGTTGGATTAATGAAGCAGAGGTGGGTGGAATGGACTCGAGGATTCTGCCCTTTCTTGTAAAGAGATCCTTCCTGGCATCCTTAACAGTTGAACACTCGCTTGCCTTGTAATACATTAGTACAATGAAGCGTTCTATTTGTGGCATTACATCTTCCACCCCTTTCTGGTTTGGAGACGAACTTAGAGCATGTCGTGCTGGTGTAACTTCTTCGTAGACTTCCCATACTGCCCATGCAGTCTTCTTGCCTCTGTTTGCGAAAGCAGAGGTTTGGTCACACTCAGTGATGGAGTGAAATGCCATCCGTGACTTTGATCGCAGAGGGCCCAGGGACTGGCACATGCTATGCACAGGTAGGTAACGCAATTTCTGCCCTGTTCCGAATGCTATCCAGAGTTCTTCGGCCTTGATCTCATTACACAGTGCAACAGCTAGAACGAGAACATCTAAGTCAACTGTACGTATCATCAGCTTTTTGTGACCATGTTTAGTAGCGTCAAGTGCATGAAGAAGTAACCGAGTGTCTCCTTCTTCCTGGTTACACGGTGAGAGAGCACTGATGTCTTCACGGCGTGGTGAAGTAAGTACTGTTTTATCAAGTGTGGACACAATTTTTTTATCTTTTGAACACACAACAGTATTTGATTATTGTGATAAATAATGAAAAAATTCAGATTTGTTTTCGTCAAGTCTCAGAAATTCTTGCCAGTTGTTTGGGATCTTGTTATCTGGCTGCACTCGTCTCCGTGTTCCTGTTCCACGTTTCTTACGTACAGTGAATTTCAAGCTGTCTCGAATATAAACATCCCACACAATATCTACTCTGCTCACAATATCTAGCTGAGCCTTTTAAAAAGGAAGGAATTTTTGCTGAGAATATTCATAATATGTTTTCACTGCACGAGGTCTTAGCATATTGACAATGACAGCTCCATCTAACAGTAACATATCAACATCTGGTCTGTTATTTTGTGAAGGAGACACTTTCTCTAAGCATTGTAATATATTTGATTTTGTTCCTGTACGTATGTCACTATAGGTCGAGAGTGATGGAGGGAAATCTTGGTTTTCGTGAAAAAGAAAGTATTCAAATTACCGTCATGAACTTGACAAGACACATACAGTTGAGAGGAGAACAGTGACACATTTTGCTTTAGTGAAGCAACATGACGTTTCGCTTTTGACTTTGATTTTGCTGAAGAGTGGGAGCTTGTTTTGCTTAATTGGTTCAAATAGGGACTTTGATCTTGCTTCCAGTCTTTCTGTAACAAATTCGCGATATTGGTTTTGTCCCACACTTTCTAATGTTTTACCTGTTTCAACAACAGAATGCAACATTATGTCCTGAGTATCAAGAACAAGTAGATCGTTATTTGATTCCTGAAAAGGGTTCCCCATTTCTGTGATTGTAGTGGACAGTGATTTTACTTGTTTCTTGAATGCCTTTTGCACTCCTTTCTTTTGTTCATGATGACGGCAGTCTGGTTTCTTACCTTGGTCGCCTTTTGTTACTTTCAATGGGCACTCAAACTCGTTTACGAGTCTAGCTACTTCCGGGCCAGACACCATCCATCTGAGTAGCTGTGAGGAATTTTCTGTAAGTCCTATTGCTCCACCATCACCCTTAACAAGCTTGTTGATTAGTTCGTAGGCATGATCGAGTGATATTCCAGAGAAGGCATGCCGAGTTTTTTAACCACAAAATTGCATCAAAGAACATCAAAGGAGCTATCTTATGCTGTGCCTGGATGTACGAGTGAAAGTCCCCTTCTCTTAATGATCTGACGAACACAAGAAATGATAACTGAATCTCGAGTGTCAGACGCTAGAATTTAAATTGTGGATTTTCGTCTTCGTTCAGTTGTCTCCACTCGTCAAGATTACCAGCATGATCATTATGCTACAGCTCTGTGACGTGGTGTGCATGTCTTGTCTTGGATACATGCGATGCTTTAAAAAAAAATCAGCCTTTCCAGGAGTTGCTATGTCAACTTGAACAAGAGCTGCTGTCCAACCATTTTCCAAGTGCTTTCCAGGCTGTCATTTCTATATAAAGCCCGCCGAGCATGATAACATATAAATCCTCTCCATAACTGATAGGATTTATCCACTGTATTTGCTTCATTATGGCAAACAATGGCTGATCACATTACATGACCGGAGTTTGTCCAGGGTTTAAGTACTAGACTGCCTTCGAGATGACATCCATTGAATGACGGGACATGGCTGGTGATGCAGTGTGCTTCAAACAAAGGAAGCAATGATAAAATAGCAAAGTGCCTTTCTCGTGATATGCATGGAAGGCAGACCATGATAGATTCATATCATCTGAACCATTATCTAGGCAGAATTCATGTACTTGATCCAGCCATCTGAAACAAATATTTACCACAGAAGGATAGGATAATATAATCAACAGAGCGCCTACAAAACGGTACCCTGATGACATCGCAAGGCTCTGACACAGTGACCTCCATTTTAAAATGTAATAGTTCCAATACGACCACAAGTTTACGCCTGCTGAAAATGGCCTAGTTTTCATAGGCACTTGAAATATTCGTCTCAAATTCTTGGCATCCGAGTTTTTTGGTAGTCAGCGCGAGTGTCGTTTTTACAAAGCTGGCTGTGTAAACAAAATGGCGGTCAGTGTGACTGGGCCTCGCGCAGTAAATGAGTTAGGCGGCCAAGTCATACCGGGTAACAAAACGGCATTAAGGATGACAATTGTATTTCCTCTTACCTGTATTCCTTCTGCATTGCTGATACAGCTTGATCGCCATGACTGATTAGAGCACTATTGGTCTATGGAACTTTGGCTTTATTCTTGGGCAGAACCAGTGGTGGAACATTTCTTCTGGAAGTGGCGCTATCTTTTCTTGGTGAGACCAGCAAATATGTGATTTAATTATCCTTGCCTCGCCGGGATTTGTGTGGCATGGATGCTGGCATAAAAATATTGCTGTTCCATGAAGAGCTCTAAGGGCTGTGTTTGATGATGGTAACAGCAGTCCCACATATATTGGAAGAGGTGGCTCTCTCATGGTATGACTTGTGAAACTTCGACTCTGTACTAAAAATGTCCCGTCGAACAATCTTCGCGGCCTGTGACAAAATCCAGGCTTCGTCATCAAAATCTTGTCCATTGCTTGACGTAAGGCCGCTCCCACGTCTTTGCTGAATTCGAGGAGAACATCTCTACCTTCTCTGTAAGCTTGAAGATCTTGTTGATGTGCTCGAATTCTGTTTTTCAAGTGAGTGTTATTAAAACGACCCGAAACATCACCTCCAAGCAGCTTTAGACGAGTTTTATATAGTCTTACTAGTTCTGCCAATGTAAATATGGGAGCTGCGTTACTTTCGATATGTGTATCCTCCATGTAAGTAATCAGTTCAGCCAAAGCGATACCTTCAATCCGTTGTTGGCCTTCATTCTTATCTTTGTCTATGTTTTTAGCTCTATTGTACAATGCTACGAGACAAGTTTGATAATAAACTGCATCTTGTGAGATCATGTAACCAGAAGCAAGTTTTGCTAATAGAACAATGCTAAAAATGGCGGCCATTTTGGATTGCACAATTTTTTATCAGAAATTTATATAAATATATTTCATCTAAGGTGAATTACGGTCAAACAAAATTTGTCTATTACAGCAGATAACATTATTTTAATAATCAATAAAATATAATTATTTTTTATTGAATTGGTCGCCATCTTGAAAATAGTGGCCATCTTGGATTCCACCATTTTGATCATTTGTCTACATGTGTTTGTATGTGTCCTTGTGCAGCTGTTTTTAAAACTTATTGGTCTTAATATACCATTATAAATCTTTTTTCATAATATATGAGAAATTTTAATAGTGAATTAAAATTGTTGAAAAAAAGTGTTCCTCAATGTTTGTATTATTTTGAAAAATAGGGCACCTAAAATTTTGGGCGGGCACCTAAAATATTGTATGTGAGTGCCCTGTTGGCACCCCTCCAAAAAGTTTAATTTCTAGCCCTGCTAATGGCTGTTCCCCTCCTTCTGACCATGATTGTCATCACCTTTCCCAACTAGTCATCACTACTGTGTCGTAACGCCATAAGTAAACATAAAGGTATGGTCACTAATTATGTGGGTGGGGGGGTTTGTACAAACAGGTTTAAAATAGTTGTGAATAATAATAAAGTTACTACTAGTGAACTTATGCTATATATTTGTTTTCTAATAAAAAGTATTCTAGGATACAAGTTTCACAAGTTGGTGTGGCAATCACCTAGAAGATATTACATGACCATCGCCGACTGACAGCAGCAGTCACACCCTTTAAACCCCTGGTCTCAAAATACATGAAATAGGCTAGATAGGAAGATAAAATTGGGGCTGACGGACCTGGCGCGAAACAAGCGAAAATTAATTCCACGCAAAATTAAAGTATATTACAGTATAATGTATGTGGTCCTGTGTACTTGCTTTATATCATCCACATGTAGGCCTATTTATTTATTCCATAAAAAATGACAAAAAATACTGCACAGCTATTGAGTTCTTGTGGCTACAGTTTTTGGGGTGCAATTAGCCACGGTGGCTACAACAGGCACCATTTAGGAGGAAGCCCAGTTCACTATATATTGCAAACACTTTGAAGTCAGAAGGTTTTTGCTATTTATAATCATTAATGGTGTCGTGAAAGTCTTCCAAGTAATTTTATTGTATCCACTTAACCTGTTATTACTAATAATCCTGCAGGCGTGTGACATTGTCATCTTTAGTCTGGGATTTGATATTGCTGCTCATATATCAAGCTATAGTACATGTATTTAGCCAATTTTTTTCAACTTTTTTCCCAGTGAAGGATATTCCTACGACTAATACACTCATATTAAATCAGTCTGAAACTATTAATTGAAGGTGACGGTGGAGACTTCAATGTTTGTCTATCCCATGTTTGTCTATCCCACGCTAATTTATCATCAAGCTCTGATATGTTTATAACTGGTAATTGTGTGAATTTGCACCTGTCAATTTCCACCATGTTCACAAATTGTATCTATTTTAAACTGTAAATATGTATAATTTTAATTTTCTTTCACCCCTCAGATTTGGGCGGAACATAATTATGCAGACGATCGCAGAAGACACAATGAGTCTCGCAGCTGTTCCATTGACAAACCCGCTGCAAAGTGTGATGAAATAAAGCCAGTCATGTTAGATTATGATTTATTAGATGATTTTGCAACAATTGCAGATAACGGGTCACCTGTTTTAGAAGAATTTGCTTGCTTAGAAACAGTGGTGGCCTCACCTGTAATTGATTGCTTCCAAGTGAACCGCTTGAATGTTCCGGATTCCACTGACATGAAGAAATCATTAAAGCCAGATATGTATTATAAACCCAAAGAAGAAATTGTTATTGCTGCAATTGAAGATGTAGAAAATGTGATGCCTGAAGTAGTTGAGCCTAGTACATCTCATCTCAAGATTACTGAGCCTACCAAGTTTGAAAGTTACAAGAACATGTGTATACCTGGGCAACCACGGCATGCTATTGCTAAGAGAACGAAGAAAGCAGTTGTGTGTACCAAGGTTGAAATGGATGATAACTGCAAGTGCCGAGTCGTGGACTTTTCAATAGATCGTGATGTCATAAAAAAGTGCATGAGATCAATTATAACAATTAGGAGCAATGACACGCTGTGTCTGGCGAGAAGTCTAGCTGTATTAGTGGCACATGCACAGAAGGTGTTGAATATCCAAGTGGATGAGAAGTCTTCTTATGAAACCTTGAGGAATGGAGACATGAATTACAGAACAAGTGGACAGATGCAAACTGCGTTATCACTTCAGAAGAAAGCTAGTTTGTCCACTATTTACCCTTGCACACTCGGTGATATTCCTGCTTTTGAAAAGATACTACCACTCTCACTTGAGATAGTAGTCCTTTCAGCCAGGCAGGATAACTCTGTGGTCTATGTGTCGAAAGGAAAGAAAAATGAATATCAAGCCTTCTTGTACTTCTCCACCAATAAAGCAGCAGACAAAGTTGGACACTTTGATGTCATTACAAACCCCAAAGGTTTTGCAAGAAACAAACTTATTAACAAACCAATCAAAGTTATTGAAGAAGAAATTGAAAAATATCGGCGCTTCGGTTAATCTTACCCAAATTGAGCCCTCGCTATGAGCTATTATCGTTAACCAACAAGAGAGCATGGGCAATTGTTAAGATATGTATTATAATTATTGTAATTTCATAACAAGGAGGGTATGGATCATTACACAATGTTGTCAAGTATATTTAAAAAGCTACTGTGTTTCTGATGTAAATGCTACTGATGATCACTTTCTGGATCATGTACTACATACTGTATGTAGGGAGGGCATAAACGATTACAAACAGGAAGTGTGACTTTCTCAATATTGATCATGATTGACTGACTACTGAGCAGCTTCAGTGGAAATGCTACAATGGATATACTTGCGTAAGATGAATTACTTGTTTTAGGAGCTACCTGGTTACCTAAAATTAACAATCACTATGGGATATTACCTGCAAGGAGAGCATAAACAATTATGCAAAATATGACTTCCCAACATTGTCAATATTGAATAATTTAGTATGAATCTAGTTGAAATGCTATATATTGGATATCATTTGGATATCGCTGCACAAGATACTTTCGTGTTCTCTTTGGGGGTAATTAGGACCTAATTCTTACCTAAAGTGAACAATTACTATGTATCATTACCTTGCAGAAGAGTATGAACGACCATACAGATATGTAAAACATTTTGTAAAAATCTTGTCTGGAATAATGAAAACAAGTAGGCATCCAGTTGAAATGGTACTTTGAATACATGTATCTCACAGAATCAGTCAATTCTGTGTTCACTTTCGAGTCCTACGTGTAGGAGTTATGAGTTATAAGAGGCTAAGAATTGTGCAGCTACTGGGCTACTTCCAGGCTATAAGCTTGTCATTCTTATAAACGAGGGATGTTTTTTTCATCCTCATGAAGATGGATGGATGGAGAGGATAAGAATTGTGCAGCTACTGGGCTACTTCCAGGCTATAAGCTTGCCATTCTTATAAACGAGGGACGTTTTTTTCATCCTTATGAAGATGAATGGAGAGGCTAAGAATTGTGCACCTACTGGGCTACTTCCAGGCTGCATTTAAGGTGTAACTTTTTAAGGGAATTATTTTGAATTGATGAAAATTACTATTGGGCTTGTGACAAAACTTTGCCCCGTGTGAGCTCTTTGTGGAGGCGTAAATTCACATATGTCCGTCTCCCTTCAGTAGAATTTTTAAGTCTGATTATGAACTCTGAGGCACTGAACGAATAACATTTTCACCCACTTCAAGTTTTGTCTAGCTACCGCGATCGAAAACTTGAAGTGGGTGAAATTTACTGATATTTATTAAATTTGAGACCAAATATTTGAAATCTCGGATGTTTAAGCACACATTGCATTCTAATATGAGTGATTCGATTGGCTAATAAAACACAATAAAAATGACTACCCACTGCGAAGTTGGCCCAACATTAAAACATCATTGTTACAATGTGTCCTGTTTGCTGGGTATAGTACTGCGTAGTGCGTATCGCTGTTTGGGTTAAAATAGGAATCATGATCCTCTACGAATATGTTGTATGATGTGGTGCAGTTTGTGCTCGAGACTTATGACGGTCAATGACAATGTCAATGACAGTCAATGGGAGCTTACATTTGGTAAACAATGCTGCTCAATTTATGACAATTGCTTTAAAATTGACCAAGAAATTGAGCAAAATTCATTCAACATTGGTAATGTGATTAGGGTATGGCTAGCAATTGCTTTAACCCTCGTTCCACGGAATTGTTAATCAGTATTTTCATTCATGGGAAGCTGGAATTGTTGACACAAATTCTAGCTTTATATGACAAAAAAAATAATTATTTTAAGAGAAACTAATACCTCTTAAATTGAATTATCTGTACATGACCCTCTGCATGTACCACAACATTTTCCATGAATGTCAATGAAATTTTATTTGATTTAAAAAGTATTTTTACAATTTTGAAGCTTCACAATTTCTTCTTTTAATTGAAACTTGGTCTGCAACACTGGTGCAGGGATATGTGTATGTTTTGGTCAAATTTTTATAATGTTGAAAATGTATTTTTTTTAAATGAATGTTGTTTTTTTCTATGATTTTATCTAACTACATGTAAATATCATATTTGTGTGACCCAATGCAATCAGATGTGAATATTCATATCGCATTTAAAAACAAAAAAGTGTTTGTGTGTATACAACATGTACATGTTACCACCATGCTGTGTGTATACAACATGTACATGCTACCACATGTAAATATAGATAAAAATATAAGTTTAATATATAGAAAAGTAATAAATAGATTGCGTAGTATTGTACATTATTATTATTAAATAATTTTATCATGTGAAAAAGTAATATTATCATGTATTTCTTATTTTGAACATGCATGTCTGAAAATAAATTTTGTCCTTTTCTCGCTTAACTGGTAAATGCGGAACACAAAATTAAAAAACCTTCTAGTCCATGGACATGCTCGCATCATATGGCCATATAAGGAGGCTGGAATAAATATACTGATTTTTGATGATTTTAGTCTGATGGTGTCGCTTTGAGCCAGTCATTAAAATTTCGAGACTTATGTTTTTCCATTTTCAGCTTTTGAGACTTTTCTTCAATGGTAAAGTGATCCAATCAATGGGTTTAAATTGGAACTTTTTGACTTGACATACAGAACATGGCAGCTGAAATGTTATAAAACACCCCTAAGCCCTTATATGAATAAAGGCTTAGGGGTGTTTGTGGCAAACCAATCTTACCAAAATATTACTAGAGCAAGATGATTAGACACCAGACCGCTGTTATGCTCACTAATTTGGTTTGTGATTTTCATAAAAAAATAATCTTTCTAAATTTTTGAAGTTTGTTTATAAAATAAAATGAAACAAACAATTGACTGAAATGTTTTTTGCAAGATCAATAGCATATACATGCTAGTAGAAATTTACAATAAACACTGATATATATAGCTTGCTATATGCTTATTAAATAATTGATGTAACACATTTTAATTACAAACAAAGAATATCATTTTGACAATTGAAATGTGTATTTTTTGGATCACTTTACCTTTGAGCCATTCAACTGATGTTCTGATTTGATGCCCACTGACATAGAGCTGCTTTTATTGTGTCAATGACCTGTGTTTTCTAGGATGTAGTAGTGCAGGCCCGTCACCAGGAGGGGAGGGGGGTGTTCAGTCGAACCCCCTTTTGCTGGAAATTATATATATTTTCCTGAACCTGTTAGTACATTTACATGTGGACCAAACCTCCCTTTTCAAAATTCTGGTGACGGCCTGTAGCAAGTGTGATATTGATGTGCTTCTAGTTTAGATTAGCTTTGTTAGAGATATTTAGGTATTTAAAGGGACTGGCGCACCACCTACTGTAACTTTATTCACAGTCGGTAAAAAGTCAAGCTTGCCTGTTGGATTAACAAATGGGTAATTATTATTGTGACAATATAATGACACAAACTGTTTTAACCCTTGTCCTGCTGAATTGTTCCAATTGTATTTTTCGTCATTTGGAGCTGGAATTGCTAACACAATTTCCAGCTCCAAATGATGAACTTATATATTTTTTTTAAATATCCATTTTCTAAATTGAGTTTTTTGACTAACTGCTCATCTACCACAAACTTATTATCCTCTTATTTGGATTAAAATATGCTTAAAACCGTATATCTATACGGGTCTAGCAGGACAAGGGTTAACTGTTGATGCTCCTGGTGAGGTTTGGATTTTTAACAACCATGGCTAAATATGGGTAGTGGGCCAGTCCCTTTAATTGAAGGCAGTAGAACTTTTCAAATATGTTGTGTCCCTTCATTATTGTAGTTTCTCTGTATGTTGAGAAAGATATTCTCTACTTGATAAAAGTGTGTTTAAAATGCTAATGTTCTATTCTTCTTTACCAAATTGTACAAGACCTTAAACTCATTAATTCAACACGGCACTCTCCGTCCATACATGCCTCGGTAGACAAAACAAGTAACCCGGGCTCCCTCTTCTACCTTCAAAGGAGCTTACCTGAGAATTTGCGGGCTCTGTCTGAAATGAGTTAAAAGTACCTTAGTCATTCCTTTCTCATTTTCCTAGTTTCAACTTTCTTATAATAATTGTTTGATATAAAATAGACAAAACGCATATTACTTTGACACTCATTTTACAGGAGTCAATTGGATCAGATCAGATACAAGCATTGTAAACTGTAAGCAATAGTTAGTATTATTATGGTGGCATTACTAAATCACAAATTCTTAATCCTTAGAGATTCAAAAGTCACACATCACATTGTTTCATAATGTATTCAGAAAGATCATGTTACCACCCGTCTTTGTAGGCAGCTAGTCATGCACCCCGAGCACAGAGCTAGGTAGGCATTTCTAGTACCCTGCCTCCATATGACGTATTCAAACATCGGCAGATATTACCACTATGTACCGCCTATGTATCAGACTTTATGTTGGAGACCTGTGTATTCGCAACACCAATGAATGAGCATTATCCAGGTGTTTGTTAAGGTTTAAGCCCCGCACTATGCATTAAAGCATCATTTTACATCCCTAAAAACATGTATAATTTTCCCACAACTAAGGGTTTTAGAATGAAAATTTCCATGAAAACTGGTTTAACAATACATTCTTCAATTTTTCTCCCACTTCAAGTCATCTTCATCCACTACAAGTTGAGAATTGCGACAGCAATTCGCGGCTTGTAGTGGATGAAGATGACAATGGTAAATTCAGGCTTGAAAGGGTTAATTGATCAGACACAATGGCCCGGATGGGGTTAAATGCAATGCTTATTATATACAGTTTAGTTTGAAGGGGCATAGTGACTTCTGAATATTTCAAAATGACAACATGAAATGGCTACATGAAACACTGAATTACAGACACACCAGATCTCCGAAGCAAAAATATGAATCTTGTTACTGTATTCAGAACATTTTATCATTATTATCTACAAATCATATTTCAGGCTAAATGATGGCTCATAATCATATCAATCAGATTTGTGATAGAGATTATCCAGAAATATTCGTACTGAGAAACATATTGTAATGGTAAACAAGATAATTTGATGACATGTACCCTCAATCCAATTATAATTGTAATGTACTGTTAATTTGTAATTTAATGACAATTATAGCTAGATGTACATAAATGTATATGGTCAGTTCTATGGGTGTACATGTATATTAAATGCAATTAGCATTTAGACAATTAATGTTATCTTTTTTTAGTCTTTTTTTTAAACTGTTATAATTTACTGATTCCTTTTAATTTCGAAATATTGATCCCACAATTATTTGCTCTTCAGTTTTTGTGCTTGTTTAGATTCATTGTCATTTTCCTTGAATGGTGACGACTACATTTTACCTGTAATGTAATATTTCTCATTAGTTGATAGCACATTTTAGTTTTATTGACTGCTCAAGATCTAACCCTCTTGTTACTGCTACCCATAATTCATCTATGCCAACATCAATAATTTGGGCATATATCAGATACAATTTTTCACATCTTCCTACGCTTGGCCAAACTATTCTATGATTTTTAATCAGTATCAGAAACCAACGTTGTCTTAATGTTGGGCCACCGTCGTAGACGCTGGTCCAACATTAAGCATTAGATATGCTATGATATGACGGCATAACCTGTGTTGTTAAAACTGGTGGCATCACTGGGTGACCGTGTTATCACATAACCCGCGTCGTGGCTGGGTGGATTATATACACAGTTTATCAGAATAAAATTTCGGCTGAACACTTTTTGTCGTTTCGGTCCTGTTAGTTTTCAGACTTTATGAGCAAAAATGACTACTTTTTGGTGTCTAATTAAAAAAATAGAAATATCTATCTACTGGGAAAGTTGCTGGCCACGGCAGCGTCACACAACTAGGTAGAAGTACAGCTTGCTGTATTGTGTTCGGTCTTTGTTGTAGCACTTAAATCACTGGGCTTCGAAATATGTGCAAAAAATGCTGAGCAGATGTTGTGTTATTAATTATGTAGTTGTGTCTCTTATTGTAATGTCTTGATCATGTTGATTTCTTGTGAATAAAAGCTTCTTAGGTTATATTTATTTTTATCGGGAATGGTACCTAAATGTTAAGAAACGTATCCCAATATTTACATCAAGGGGCTATTGAAGTATGTCTATGGTTAATTTTATGTGGCTACAGTATGTAGGGCCAAATTATTTAATTGGATATGCAGGCATCAAAGTAAAACTTAAAAACCTATATTTGAAAAAGTAACCTATATTTTAAAGGAAATAACCTATATAACCTATAAAAACCAATTCCTATCTATAACTGTGTAATGTATCAATGTCAGCCATGTCTGTTAGGTGACGTCACGCGTGACACGTGACCTTAGCAATACACTTTGACCCTCAGTGCTTTGACCTGCCTCGCTAGCACAGCAATACAGACGGCGACCTGCCAGGACACGTGACCTACTATGATGCAAAGTTGTTTGAATGTCGGCCCGACAATAAAACAACATTGGTTCAATGTCTCGTATTTGCTGGGAAGTGCACCTGACAATAATAGTAGGCCTAATACGGCAACGCTGACCAAATGTCGTAGGCAGTGTGCCAGCATTGAAACAACGCTGGCTGCATGTGATTGTCCAGCGGTATGGTCAGTATGTCCCAGAGGCATACAGAACAACACTCAGCTGACACAAGAAGACGTTGAATAAATGTTGGTTCAACGTTTATCCACCATCTACGACGTTGGATCAACGTTAAGCCAACTTTGATTCAACGTCTTGTCTTTGCTGGCCTGCCAATACACATGTATGGGGCATATATAATATGCCTATTGGCCACTCACTGCCCAACAAAACAAACATTCACTCGATGTGGCATTAATGTTGGACGAGCTTCATAGACGATGATCTAACACTAAACCAGCAAAAAAAACAACAATTCATTTGTAGTAAAAACTTAGGCCTAGGGCCTACTGGTGCCTACAGTCTGAATACGTTCTGAAAACTTTAAAAACACCCCTCAGGCAATGCATAGCCTAATCCTGCTATGCTTAATGAATCTCATAGCCATATGCGAAGCCCCAGAAGGGACATTTAAATTAGGCTATTATTGTTTTCAACTCAACATCAAGTTATTACCTCACTAATTATGTCGATAACTTTGCAATCTCAATATATATAGGCTTATCAAGTTGTGAGTTCTATTATAGTGAGTTCTATTCTAGTGAGTCTAATTAATGTTGTCCTGCAGTCTCACACTGTTATTACGCTGGTCTATAGCATTAAATCAACATTGACTCAACGACTGTGGCAGTGGAAGTAGTTAATCTGTCTCCTGACTCAGTTATTTCAATCTGAACACTACACACTGCCATCACATCTGAGCAGATAGCAGTAGGCCTACTAGCATGCAATGTGCCTAGGCTACTAAATTGTTTGCTAGACACGTTTTTTTGTACCTCCCCCCTACCTGTCATTGACTGGGGTATGCCTAGTAACATATATGCCTATACCACCCAAACTGTCAGGTTAATATAAACAGTTTATGTTTAATAGATCACTGCTTTGAATAATGAACTGCACCACAGTCCCAGCCCAGGGTCACACAGGGAGAAGCTAGCTAGCTGTGAAACGCAGTGACGTCACTTGGTGAAAACAAGTGTTATATAACACCCCCTCCCCCATACTTCATTCTGTAAAACGCAGTGACGTCACTCGGTGAAAACAAGGTTATATAAGAACCATCCCTCATACTTCATTGTATTAGCCAGCTCAGTGAAAACAAAGGAGGTCGAGTTCATTGAGTTTCACAGATCTGACCTATTTCCATTAGGGTAGGCCTACCCGATTATCCCTAATAGACCGGATATAGGCCTACTAATAAACACAGAGACGCAGTTGGAGGGCGTATTTATCAGGAGTTTATTATGTGCATTGAAATCAATGTGCAGTCTATTAATACAGGTGTCAACTTGAGGTGTAAAAAATAGATGTGACAGATCAAGGCTGACCCTGTGCACTCTATGGCTCGTTTCGCCGGGAATTCACAACATTACACGTGCAACGCATGACCACCACCCATGCGACTGAACATTGAAAACAACATTGAGCTGACGACAGTCAGACACGAGCTACAGCATAGCTACTGTCGGATTCAACACCTCTTGTAGACCAATAGATTTGCTTAATTGTGAAACAGCTGCATCTTAGCTTTCCTTAACCCTTTACCGCCAAATTATTCAATCTGAATTTTCACCCACTTGAAGTTATGTCTCGCTGACGCGATCCACATCTTCAAGTGAGTGAAAATTATTCAGATTTGGCAAAATGGAGGTCAACTGTTTTCAAATGTTGCTAGTTGATGTCCCATTTTATTTTTAACAAATGTGTTACTTAATGTGCTAATAAAAAATGAAAACCCGTATATATGTGACACCGACGGTTAAAGAGTTAAAACAATGACGCTGAAGCCCGGCACAAGCTCTACTTCAGTGCCGTCAGACTCTAGTTTAAAGATGCTACCAAAATTCAAAAATGGCCGCCAGAAGTCAACTCTAAATTTTTTTGTGGGCGCAAAAACTTTTCAAGTTAACGTCCGAAAATATTCAAATTTTGGAAACACATCCCCCACAATCTATATAGAGATGTGCAGGTGATTTTTTTAAGGCTTTGCTGAAATTCAAAATGACCGCCATGGATCAATTTCAATTTTTTGGAGGTCGCAAAAACTAAAAAGTTGTAAATTATTCAAATTTTACAATATTCCCCACGATATGGAGATGTGCATGTGATATTTTTAAGGTTATAGGAAAATTCAAAATGGCCGCCATGCATGAACTTCATACGTTTTGTGGGCGCAAAAACTCAGAAGTTGAAGTCAGAAACAATGTGCAGGTGATTTTATTGAAATTTAAAATGGCCACCACAAGTCGATTTTTTAAGTATTGTGACCGCAAAAACTCTAACCTAATTAATTGCGGGAGATGATATAGGACTTCAGGCCTCTTGTTCAGAAAGAAATGTTTTAAATTTTTTAATTTTAAAAGTCTTTGCCTATAGATGTAACCTACACGATCGCGAACTCAAAAAAACTTAGTTGGTATATAATATTATGCCCATGGCTTCGACGCCGTAGAATTCGATTAATGCCCTTAATTTTTTTAATTAGCATACATTTTCATAATTTACGAACACAAAAACCCACTTTAACCACCCTATAACTTTTAAACCAATTTATTTATTTCTGTTTTACGTTGTGCTTACACCCAAAACCCGTGAAATTGTTCGCATCTATGAAGCAATACCAAAAGGGTACTAGTGTATCTGATATTACAAAAAGTTTTTTTGTGACTTAATTAGAGGGCCTGATATTCAAATTCCTAGCCAATTTTCTGGTCTCTCATAGGCACCTCAAAGCCTCTCCACAAACAATATATTCTTCATTGCCAGTAGAAAGTCATCATTTTATAAGCAGCATAATGTCTGATTTACTAATACCAGGTTGGAAAGCACGAGGCAAATAAATGTGTCTTCTATTTTTCCGAAATAGGGGCCTATTGACTAGATATAAAGGTGTCGGGCTGTAATTTCTATGGTTTTAATGTAGCATTCAGATCTATCCTCTGAAAAAAGTCAATTATACCATGTGCCCTGTATTGCGGGATTATGCCAGATTCTTTCAAGAGCACGTCTAAGCTTTTTAGCCATTTCACCTGAAAATGAACAAATCTATCCGCTATACATGGTCATTTGGTAGAAACGTTCCCATGTTGCGTTAAGTCAAATGAGACAGCGATAATTAACTATGTTGGTATTATTGGTTGGAATGTCACTATGGGGTTGGAATTACCAAGATGTTTCAGGTGCATGTAGTGCCAGTAGCACTTTGTTTCAACTTATACTTGTCCATCATCTAGTCCATCATCAAGATTGGTATAAGTCTATCTGTCACACCTAAGGCCGGCCCCGATGGCTCATTCGGTCCGGTCGTGTCTCGAAACTCACAGGCAGGCCTACTGGGTTTAAATCCCAGCCGGGTCGGATGTTTGTTATCGAGTATGTTGTGTATATATACAGTGATCCAGACTGTTAAACGGCATGGAGTGTGCAGTGCTGTCTATGATAGGCCTACTTTGCATTATAAAGAACCCTTGAAGTCATTTGATAAAAGTAGGGCATACATTTCCAGATAAAGTACAGAATTTTCCATATGTGCAAAAAAAAAACAGAAATTAGATCCAAAATGAACGTTTCTGAACGTGCGACAGAAGATGAAATTAAAAAGCTTATTTTGAGCTCATCGTCAAAATCATGTGACCTGGACTCCATTTCTACAAGCGTGCTGAAAAATTGTCTTGATCTATTAATAGCTCCCATAACTGATATAATTAACATTTCAATGGAAACTAGTAGGCCTAGGCTACATTTCATCAAAATTGCAAAGAAGCTCATGTAAGACCACTACTTAATAAACATCTCTTTACTTCCCAAAAACGAACTGAAAAATTACAGGCCCTTATCAAACTTGAGTTTTATTTCCAAAATCTTACAAAAGCCAATCGACTGCAAGCTCATAAAAAAATAACTATTTATCTAATCCATTACAATCAGCCTACAGGGAACATCATTCTACAGAATCAGCTCCACTGTAAGTATATAACGATATCATTATGAGTATGGACAAGGGTGATGTTACAGCTCTGACCTTGCTTGACTTGTCAGTCGCTTTCGACACCATTGACCATGCTACATTAACAGATAGACTTTCAGATTGGTATGGACTATCTGGGTTGGCCCAAATTTGGTTTTCTTCTTATTTGAAAAATAGGCACCAATATGTAAAAAAAATAAAGACTCTCTGTCAAATAAAGTCACATTCTCATAAATCTGGAGTTCCACAGGGCTCTTTGCTGGGACAAGTGCTTTTTACTCTATAGGCCTACACTACACCACTCAGCGCTATTATCTCCATTTTTTGACATTAACCACCATCTTTTTGCCGATGATACTCAAATGTACATGTCATCCGTTTCCAACGCGAAGGAATCTCTTGAGAAGTTGCTATATTGTTTAATGGCTGTATCGGCCTGGATGACATGCGGGTCTAAGCTGAAGCTCAATCCCAGCGAGACAGAATTTCTTCTCATTGGGACCAAAACTTCAGCGGGAAAAATCCTAAATAATTTTCCATGCTTAATTCTAGGTCAAGACACAAATCCATCTGCATCAGCCAAAAATCTTGGTGTAGTATTCGACAGTAGCCTGAACTTCCGAAAACACATATCCCAAACATGTAGGGCATGCTTCTATCATATCCGTGACCTACGTCGAATTCGGAAAAGTATGACGTTATATCGTGCCAAGCATTTGCAGTGCAGTTAGATTATGGTAACTCACTTTTTCACAATATGCCAGACACACTAGATTACAACGCGTTCAGAACTGCCTTGCAAGAGTGGTAACCATGCAAGGCCCACGTTTTAGTCGTTCCGTTCGTATTCCACAACGATTACATTGGCTTCCTGTCAAGTTTCGCATTCATTTTAAAATATGCACAATAACTTTCCGAACCCTAAAAGACAACCGACCTGCACACTGACTTACTTGTTCGGCCGGATGCTCAAAATATCTATACGCTCCACAAATTCAAATAAATTTGATGTTCCTAGTATAAAAACTAAGGCTGGGTCAAAAGCTTTCTCTGTATCTGACCCAGCCTTATGGAACGCACTGCATGTACCAATACGTAATGCCAAAACAATTTTAACATTCCGGAAATTACTTAGATCTCACCTATTTTCCCTGTCTTTCCCACCTTAGCTCCTCAGTAGTTGGGTTCCCTGTTGAAGAATCTGCTTTGGCCTCGATTATGACACATGATCAAGCTAAGGATTTGTGCGCCTCGGATCTCGGTCCGCTGAGGATATAGGCGATATAGAAGTTTTATTGATTGCTTGATTGATTGATTAATTGAATAATTGTCTGATCGATTGTCTGCCTGCCTGCCTGCCTGCCTGCCTGACTGACTGCCTGCCTGCCTGCCTGCCTGCCTGCCTGCCTGCCTGCCTGCCTGACTGCCTGCCTGCCTGCCTGCCTGCCTGCCTGCCTGCCTGCCTGCCTGCCTGCCTGCCTGCCTGCCTGCCTGCCTGCCTGCCTGCCTGCCTGACTGACTGACTGACTGACTGACTGACTGACTGACTGACTGACTGACTGACTGACTGACTGACTGACTGACTGACTGACTGACTGACTGACTGACTGACTGACTGACTGACTGACTGACTGACTGACTGACTGACTGACTGACTGACTGACTGACTGACTGACTGACTGACTGACTGACTGACTGACTGACTGACTGACTGACTGACTGACTGACTGACTGACTGACTGACTGACTGACTGACTGACTGACTGACTGACTGACTGACTGACTGACTGACTGACTGACTGACTGACTGACTGACTGACTGACTGACTGACTGACTGACTGACTGACTGACTGACTGACTGACTGACTGACTGACTGACTGACTGACTGACTGACTGACTGACTGACTGACTGACTGACTGACTGACTGACTGACTGACTGACTGACTGACTGACTGACTGACTGACTGACTGACTGACTGACTGACTGACTGACTGACTGACTGACTGACTGACTGACTGACTGACTGACTGACTGACTGACTGACTGACTGACTGACTGACTGACTGACTGACTGACTGACTGACTGACTGACTGACTGACTGACTGACTGACTGACTGACTGACTGACTGACTGACTGACTGACTGACTGACTGACTGACTGACTGACTGACTGACTGACTGACTGACTGACTGACTGACTGACTGACTGACTGACTGACTGACTGACTGACTGACTGACTGACTGACTGACTGACTGACTGACTGACTGACTGACTGACTGACTGACTGACTGACTGACTGACTGACTGACTGACTGACTGACTGACTGACTGACTGACTGACTGACTGACTGACTGACTGACTGACTGACTGACTGACTGACTGACTGACTGACTGACTGACTGACTGACTGACTGACTGACTGACTGACTGACTGACTGACTGACTGACTGACTGACTGACTGACTGACTGACTGACTGACTGACTGACTGACTGACTGACTGACTGACTGACTGACTGACTGACTGACTGACTGACTGACTGACTGACTGACTGACTGACTGACTGACTGACTGACTGACTGACTGACTGACTGACTGACTGACTGACTGACTGACTGACTGACTGACTGACTGACTGACTGACTGACTGACTGACTGACTGACTGACTGACTGACTGACTGACTGACTGACTGACTGACTGACTGACTGACTGACTGACTGACTGACTGACTGACTGACTGACTGACTGACTGACTGACTGACTGACTGACTGACTGACTGACTGACTGACTGACTGACTGACTGACTGACTGACTGACTGACTGACTGACTGACTGACTGACTGACTGACTGACTGACTGACTGACTGACTGACTGACTGACTGACTGACTGACTGACTGACTGACTGACTGACTGACTGACTGACTGACTGACTGACTGACTGACTGACTGACTGACTGACTGACTGACTGACTGACTGACTGACTGACTGACTGACTGACTGACTGACTGACTGACTGACTGACTGACTGACTGACTGACTGACTGACTGACTGACTGACTGACTGACTGACTGACTGACTGACTGGGCACAGTCCCGACTTAGGCTTAGATAGTTTAATATAATTAGACAGATCCAGGGTAGTCAAAATTACTTTGAAGGAATTTAGCGGAGTTGTAAATATAGGTCAAAATATCAAAATCAACATTTAAAATGAACTGATTGAAATATTATTGAATTTTAACAATTTCTTCATTAATTATGCACATGCATGCTAATTAAAAAGGTCTGGAGTATTTAATATTAAGTTAATTAAATTAGAAAAGTTACATCATTTTCAAGTTGTTCTTAATTGATTATACAAATTAGACACATTTCGCTAAATGGCATATTTGATTGATACAAGGAACCTGCTGTTTAGCATTTCTTAAGTTACACCACTTTCCAGTATTTCCTAATTAATGATGCAAATTAGGCGAATTATGCTGATTAGCATATGGTCATTTTGATGTAAGGAGCCTGCGGCTTAGAATGTGCTCATAATGAACCATATAAAGTTAAAATACCTTGGGAAGTTCATCATGAACTTATACGAGCTGATCGGGATGGAATACGCGGTTGTAGGCTTATTTATAAACCTTTCCAAGTGAGCGTTGATCAAATGAAGTGAACTATTTGATCAATTATCGATTTTTTAGCAATTTAATGATTAACTATGCAAATTTATGATAATTAGAATGGTCTGGAGTATTCAATACAGACACAATCGTATTCTACGGGGTGGAAAACATGGCTGTACACACAAAAAAAACTTTCTACGTTAATTATTTCAATAGTTATAGCATTTTCAAGTTGTTCCTAATTATTATGCACATCAGGCTAATTATCCTAATTAGTATATGATCAAAATGCTAATTTATAATAATCAGACGGTTCCAGGGTATTCAAAATAACTTTTACAGAATTTAATCGGGTGAGAAATATAGGTACAGACAACAAAATCAATATTTGAAGTGAACCATTTATTAAATTGTCTATTTTTTAGCAATTTTGTGAATAATAATGCAAATTGATGCTAATTTATGCTAATTAGAAAGGTCTGGAGTATTCAATACCGACTTATTCGAAGTCTACGGGCTGGAAAACATGGTTGTGGACACAAAAATTACCTTTCCAAGTTATTTATTTCAAAAGTTATAGCATTTTCAAGTTGTTCCTAATTATTTATGCAAATTAGACTGCTTATGCTAATTAGCATATGTTCAGACAACAAAATCAATATTTGAAGTGAACTATCTAATAAATTGGGGTACTGGGATGATTGCTAGTAGTAGTACTTTTCGCCCCCATCCGGGGAGAGTCATTAGGGATCTGTTTCGTCTGTTGGATGCTGTGTATGGCATTGTACGGAAGCACTAGTCTACAGCAATCATCCTCTCGTATCTGGCTATAATCTTCGGGCGGATTGCCAGTGGCGTACCCTGGTTCCTCCGCTCAACAGCGGAGCCAATGCAGCACCCGCATCAGTGCTGGCGCTGATGTAGGCCGTGGTAGTCTTAAATAACCGGCAATAGCGTGCTTGACATTAGGTCTCTCACGTGGGATGAATGGAGTTACCCAGAGGGTGTGATCCTTCCTATTGTTACTCTGGGGACTATCCGACCTGAGGATAGCGGAGCTGCGCGAAATGCCACAGAGTTTCATCATTAAATTGTACAGCGAAACTCAAGTCTCCGGCCGTCTGGGCATGTCTGGGGGTATATCCCCTAGACATGCCCAGAACCCCTTATCGGGCGAGCGAAGGAAAACGCTCTCAATAACCCACCATGCCCTATCACCCCCACCCTCACATCATCATCTGTACATCATTCATCTCATCAATTGACTACAATTTTTTTATCGTATTATAATGTCACTTAAAAGACCTTTTGTGCCGAAAAGTGACGTAAAGCAATGATTTACTACTACTACTATCTAATAAATTATCGATTTTTGTCAATTTCATGATTAATTATGCAGATGTATGCTTATTTATGCTAATTAGAATTACTTTTTAGAACCACTACTTTTACTGCATTAATAGCGTGTCGCTCACCTATGTTCGCTCTTTTATGCCCATTGTGGAGATGCTCATTCTAGTGGAGAATATTTGTGGTCCCTAACCGGGGAAATCAATAAGGCTAATTAAAATATAAATGCCCACTGGCCACCCTGTGAGCCAAAGCCTATGCTAACGCAAAGTATGAAGTTGACTTACCAATGTTAAGATACTCTACATAAGTGTACATACATGTTCCGCTCTTGTAGTACATCACAAAGGACACTGTCTTACTCTCATCCAAATTTTGTACGACCTCCTGGCTCGAAATCCTTTCTCGTGCAGTGCTTTAGATATAACGAATGGATTAACTACTGAATGAATAAATGAATGAATGAATGAATGAATGAATGAATGAATGAATGAATGAATGAATGAATGAATGAATGAATGAATGAATGAATGAATGAATGAATGAAACGAATAAACGAATGAATGAATGAATGAATGAATGAATGAATGAATGAATGAATGAATGAATGAATGAATGAATGAATAAATGAATGAATGAATGAATGAATGAATGAATGAATGAATGAATGAATGAATGAATGAATGAATGAATGAATAAATGAATGAATGAATGAATGAATGAATGAATGAATGAATGAATGAATGAATGAATGAATGAATAGAGGTAACCTCACGAGATAAACCAAATGACATTGACCTCCATACACAGGATTCTAAGGGCGAACAATACTGAATATTCAGGAGTTGGCAGAGAAGAAACATTTTCTTTCTTTGAAACCTGAACACCAGAGCGATGGACGAGATCACAAGCTCTGACGTGACAGTCATTTGGCGTAACCACTACACCGTGAGACATAATATATACAGGCCTACGAACCGACAGTTCATAGTAATCGAAATAAATTCAAGGAAGCAAATTTTGTATAGTACAATTCATGTCAATAAACATTATTAGCACTTAATAAGCGTCCTTAGGAGGTTGCCTTGGCCTAGTTTAGCCTATATATGCATAGAAGTTACCTGTATACCGATCATTAATTTATATGTATGGATAAATACACATAAGATGAGGAGCTAGCAATACATATAACTAATATCATGACTAATATTATTTGTTGTATAGGCCCTACTGCCAGCAAATTCCTTAACCTGATGCTTAAACCACCCCCTGAGCAGGGTTACCTTTTAGCAGCACAGCATACTGGTTCATCTTCGTGTTAAGCCTAAACACCTTCTGGTATACGGATTAGCGTTAAACTTGAGGTTACAACATTGTTTTAGCTAAACTTTCACTAACCTAGCTTCGGGCATATGGCCCTTACGGTCTATCAACGAAACATCTATCATTCAGAAACCATCAACACTGTACAGTTCATCATCGAACAAGACGCCACAACGAATCCATGAATTTAAGGTTTTGTGTATTCGCGACAAAAAATGACCGAAAACGTATAAAAACAATAGTTTTTAAGCCTCAGCCAAAATTTTGGCGGATGCCTATTGTCGTCATCAGGCGCGTCCGTCCGTCCGTCTGTCCGCCACTTTTAGCACTATAACTTGTTTCGCATAACTGGAATGCACATTTAACTTCACATACAGGTTAATCATGACTAAAGCTTGCATAATTTCACATTTGACCTTTCTGTGACCCCTATGACCTTGACTTTTTCTGATCGACAATTTTTCTCGTTAACACGATTCATTCAACATTTTTTTATGTATCGCTCGAAAATTTATACCATAGGCCTATAGCCATTTCACTAATAGCCCGGATGAGTTCGAAATTCGGCAAAATTCGGACAGAAACTAGGTCATTATCGGCCATTATTTTTTAAATATGCATAATATCTGGAAAACAAGACTATAGAGCTAGACCATTACGATAGAATAAAATGTGCAGTTCCAGGTAGGGATATACCATGAAAAATTTCAACATGATTATATTCAAAATGGCTAACCTGTAGCCAGTTCCGATCTACAAATTGTCTCGTTAACGCGATTCACTTAACATTTTTTATGTTTCGCTCCAAAATTTATACCATATATCCATTTCACTAAAAGCTCGGACAGAAACTAGGTCATGGCGGCCGAATTGGCCGATTATCGTCTATTATTTTTTTAATATGCGTAATATCTGGAAAACCGGACCAGATAGCTAGACCATTACTATGGAACAAAATGTGCAGTTCCAGGTAGGGATATACCATGAAAAATTTCAACATGATAAAATTCAAAACTTTTGATCGACAAATGTTCTCGTTAACGCGATTTACTCAACATTTATTCATGTTTCGCTCCAAAATTTATACCATATATCCATTTCACTAATAGCTCGGATGAGTTCGAAATTAAGCAACATACAGACAGAAACTAGGTCATGGCGGCCAAAATGGCCGATTATCGGTCATTATTTTTTTAATGTGCATGATATCTGGAAAACCGGACCAGATAGCTAGACAATTACAAAATATGCAGTTTCAGGTAGGGATATATCATGAAAAATTAAACTGGCCGACCGAAAATTCCTATAATGACGGCGGGCTTTTGTCGAGTGTGCTCTTGTTTCAAATGATTTTCACTTTTAAACGATGCATAGAGACTGAGGCCTATTTACGTCGCCGACGGGCCTTGTTTATATTATTTTCCATTTTTTTATTATTATTTCGAATAGGACCTTTCAAAAATTATCCGAAGTTTTTGTTGAGGACATTACGTTTAATAATGTTCCTCTGTGAGTGTTGTAAAATGCTCATTTGCAAATCCAGAAAATGTATGAAATATGTCATTGAAGTTGTTGAGTTTCCACACGCTATCGCGATTATGCCTTTTTACGGAAGATTTTGGGTCTCATTCAGAAACCATCAACAATAAGTTATTATCATAATACAGACTATTAAATACTTTAACAATATTTATTTGAATTTGAGAGGTTTTTTCGTATTGGCGACAAAAAAATATTGAAAACGCATGAAAAATATGTTTTATCGTTGATTTCAAACTATCTACAAAACATACACAGCTATATGGTCACCATGCATTGGATACAAAAATCGTGACTCTAGTTGTTCTAGAACTCAAGTTATGGCCCGATACGTGATTTCGCAAATTTCGATGGCGCCAGTTTGAAAATGGTCGTAAACAAGTAATACATCCCAACATTTGTTTTATGCCATCCACTTTTGATGTTGGGAGAGGTAACTTATAAGGAACAAAAAAAACTTGGACAGCAAAGCATAGCTGCTTTTTTGCAAATCTGTTCATTATTGATCTGTGTAATCCAACACTATCATCATATGGAACTGGGGGTCTCAGCAGCACCAGAATCTAGGGGTCTCAGCAGCACCAGAATCTGGGGGTCTCGGCAGCACCAGAATCTGGGGTTCTCAGCAGCGCCAGAATCTGGGACTGGGGGGTCTCAGCAGCACCAGAATCTGGGGGGTCTCAGCAGCACCAGTTTTTCCAAAGGGGTCTCAGTAGCACCAAAGAGGTATCAGCAGCACCAGAATCTGGGGGTCTCAGCAGCACCAAAGGGTTCTCAGCAGCTTGCAGGGCTTCGAACCTTGCTCGAAACTGGGGCATATGCCTACTTGTAATTTTAAGATCTAGGATCGAGTGGAGTTGTGTTTGCAACAATATAATTTTTTAACAAAATATTTTTGGTCACACACAAAATAAATACATAATGTTTTATATGTACATGTAGACACCCTATTATAGACAAGCCTATTATAGAGAGAACGGAACCGCATAAAACAGTAGGCCCTACCTGGTATTGTGTTATGACAGTGCGCATATAACTGCCTATTATACAGAGCAGAACCGCATAACACAGTAGGCCCTACCTGGTATTATGTTATGACAGTGCGGTGTTCATACTCATAACAAGTCTATTATGGAGAGAGCAGAACCGCATAACACAGTAGGGCCTACCTGGTATTGTGTTATGACAGAGCGGTGCTCATACTCATAACAAGCCTTTTTAGAGAGAAGAGAACCGCATAGATAAACTCCGGATACGTAGTATGGTGGAGGCCTATAATAAATTGAGTGTATCGCCGAGAATAAGGATGTCTGGTTATCTTTATGGATGACCTTATTGCTGATTAGGATTGTTTGGGGTATCTCACAAGGCTAGCTGAGGTTCCTGTGTAGGTCACAAGACGAAACTTAAGTAAAATCGTCTCAATTATGCACCAATGGATACGTCTGAGGCCCAATGTTGAGCAAATGTGATGCTAACACCCCCCTGCAAAGGCAAATAGAAGTAACTGCTTACTGTTCAAGTGAGCGGTTACTGGTGTTTGCCTTTGCACATATGTGTTAACTGGGATGCAGCTCGTACTGATAGCAGCAGCTGTCTGAGGATGGCCTTTCACCCCCTCCTCTTCCCTCTACTCTCACCCTCTCTTTACCAGCTCGCATCTGTCCTGCAAACTACTGCACGGGAAACACATGGATATTCCTGGATATTCTGTGACCTGCCTCGCCGGCGCATTCCTCTGAATGTTCGCTGGGATTTGCGGACCTGTGGACCATTAGAACTTATACGCGTTTGATGTCACTGGTCCCGTGTTTGGAACCTATACAGAAGAACCCAAGTTCTGTTTTCATACATTAGCACCTTGGAGGATCACAAGTCATCACCTGGTTTAACTGTATTTTCAGCTGCATCATTCAATACAGATAAGTTTGAGGTTTTGTGCTGGTGGCCGCCTGTGTACAGCCTGGGCTGCCGTGTGGCTCACATATCGTGTATGAAACTCTTTTTTGCTCCAGTAAAGACGTGAGCTGTCAACATCCAGTCTGCTCCTTATAGCTAATCTCTCGCTGCACATAGGCTACTGTTATCAGGTGTGTGGTTATTGTTTTTATCTGATACAGAGTGATTATATAAGATGATGTACAACTACTAGTAGCCTAGTGTATGTATAGTGTATGTAATTAATTATATTAGTAACTTCTGTCCAACATTTCACAACCCTTAACAGCTAAAAATCGATATTCACCATTTTCATAGCAGTAAAGTTACTCATTATATTATTATTTTAAACTTCAGATATTTTTGATATCTGAAAAGTAGACAGGGCACCTGTCTGGCACAAAAGTAGATTTCAAAGTTTTTCATATACAGCTCAACTAAGTAGGCCCTAAGGGCCTATTATGTCAGATCAGTTATTTCAACCAAGAAGAACTCATAAGCAGATGATAAAGTGTGTTTAAATGTACCACATCAGGCAATTGAGATAGGATGGCCTTGGTCGAACTAAAGCATGCAAAGCGGTAGAAAGTTCTTGGACAAACATATATTTGCCAATTATTCACAACATGGCCACATATATCCAGTGGGCCTACAATAAAATGATTAGGCCCAGTGAAATCAAACTTTGCTACGCAATGAGAAACCTTTTCCAAGCATAGTAGTTCTATGTCGATTGAAAAAGAATAATCCTCAATATCTATCATTCAGCGTTGAGCTAAGCAAGTCCACATAAATAATTGTGTGTGTTTGCAGGTTTGTCACATCCTCATATTAGTCCACAGAGATAATATTATAATTGTGTGTGTTTGTCACATCCTCATTTAAGTCCACACAGCTGTGTGTGTGTTTATCACATTCTCATTCAAGTCTACAGATGTAAGTGTGTGTGTGTGTAAAACTCATTTACTGTGTTTGTCACATCCTCATTCAAGTCCACAAAGCTAATTGTGTGTGTGTGTGTGTGTTTGTCACATCCTCATTCAAGTCCACAAAGCTAATTATGTCTACCCTCTGTACACAGAAGGGGAGACATATAGGTTTACTTCTCACTGCTCATTTTTAAGTCACATCAGTTTTGTGCGTTCTGTTCTCTCTGTCTATCATGCAGGCGGTCAAACACGAGACGATGACCCAATGTCGAGCTATTGTTGGCCCACCGTCTATGACGCTAAGCCAACATTAGCCCAGTATTGGGTTACCATGTCGTGTTTGACGCCACGCTGCATGTGGGCCAGCGTCACAGACGGCGGGCCAACATTAACCCAGCTTTTGTTCAAAGCATCGGCGGGTATTACATCCAGCATGAAGTAGGCCTACTGACTACAGTTGAATGAATACTAGCCAGCACCAGCGACGCTGGCCCAGCATTTACCAGACATTGGGTCAGTGTCGGCTTGCACTGCCTGTCCCGCAGTGTTGACAGACCACATTTGTGTTTTGAACCTCACCGGCTGTGAAGAGATTGAAACTGTTGCCCAACTGATTGAGCCTAAAGACGATTTAGTTACTGTAGATCATCTTCCAGGCAGCAAGTCTTGACACAGCGAGGTCTCAGGAGTAACGAACCTTGCGGGGGAAGATGCTGTAGATATAAAAAACGGGTCCCACCACATCAAAATACATAGTCTCTACCTGTCCACTATCCAGAGGAGCTATTTAGTAACATTAATTACAAAAGCCATTGACACAACATCTAATAGCTATCAACCTTTATGGTTACACTGCTGGAGGGGAGACATATCCAGTTTTTTTTTACAGAAAAACTAGACTCTTCTAGTTGTGTGTGTGTTTATCACATCCTCATTTAAGTCCACAGTGATAGTAATTGTGTGTGCTTGTCACATCCTCATTCAAGTCCAAAGAGCTTATTGTGTGTGCTTGTCACATCCTCATTCACATGATTCAAGTCCACAGAGCTTATTGTGTGTGCTTGTCACATCCTCATTCAAGTCCACAGTGCTAATGTGTGTGTGTGTTTGTCACGTCCTCATTCAATTTCACGTAGCTAATTGTGTGTGTGTGTTTGTCACGTCCTTATTCAAGTCTACAGAGATAATTGTGTGTGTGTGTTTGTCACATCCTCATTCGTAGCATGTAAAGTGTTCAGGAAAATGTGCACGCCATTCCAGAACAAACAATAACAAAATCCCGTTGATAAGTTTACGCAAATGACTGATAGTATGGAATCGATTGAGATGTGTCCACTACTCTGATAGTTGGGATATCGTGGATATAGGCACAACGTAAACAAACTGAACGTCTTGTTGAAGTTTGGATAAACTTGCTGAAAGTTTAAACGAGTAAAAGCTAAAACGATACGTTCCCACAAAGATGAATTAACTTAGCAGGCAAAGGGTCCAGTCCAGTATTAGTCATCACTCGATAGTACATGTAGTAGGTCTACTTGTTTTGGTCATAGTCTCTTCTAGCTCTATGTTTTGATTGACTGTTTTTCTATGATATTGGCTGACAGTTTCATGACCAGGCTATTTTATTTGGCTTGCACTGTGCTTATCATATTCATGCAGTTACTTTCCAGTTATAAAGTCAAAACACACAAAACAAACACGTTTAAACGTCAATAATATATTACTTTGACGTTTAACATGTTTAACCGTGTTTGTTTTGTTTGTTTTGACTTTATAACTAAAACATGTAAAATGGCTTAGACAACCCTTTAGCAGGGTTCCCATTCACACTGGAAATCAGGGAAAAACTGGAAAAGTGAGATCATGTTTTCCAGTCAGGGAAAAATCAGTGAATTTGATAAATTTGAGAAAAATCAGGAGAAATTCAGGGAATTTGATAAATTTGACAAAATTTCAGGGAATATAAATAAAATGTGCATTCACATTTTTTAAATAATTTTTTTCTACTAAATTCCCGTGAAATAAATAGTTGTGTAAGTAAATATGTTGTAAATACATATTTAATGACCATTACCAACAATTTTAGCCTCGCTTCGCTCGGAAATATTTGCGAAGACCTCCAGATCAAAACTGAGCCTAATTTTGGATCCAACTTCGTAGACCAAAAAAATCTAAGAAACAGAAATAAATATTTTGCTTGAGTGCAAACATGGTGGAAAAAGTTATGCAGATGGGAAGTGAAATAAATAATTTGTCCAATTCAAAGTTTGCACTTGCATCACTCAACCCAAATGGGTCTCGATGTACAGGTGTAAGGCATTGGAAGGTTGTAATTAACTAGATACTGATAGGCCTACATATATGATGCCAAGTTCATACTTTTGAATGCAAAATTCGTACATAAATGGTATTTAATGACAAGATTTATGATTGAATTGAATCAGGGAATTTTGATCAGGCTGAGGGAGAAATCAGGAAAAAATCAGGCAATTTCATTTCACATTCAAAATAGAAACCCTGTTTAGACGAGTTACCCACTATTTGTAATGACGTTTTTACACCATCCAGATGAAGCGTGTGTGTGTGTGGGGGGGGGGGGGGGGGTGCTTTGAATTATGTGTGCATTTTTCATTCTAGCATTTAAATCTAACCAAACAATTTTTTTTCAGAAAAGGAAGCTGGAAGGCTAAACATTTTCCGCAAATGCGCTAAATGTGTAACCTGATAACAACATTCATGATTGAAATGAAATGAATGGGGTTTTAGGCCACCTTTGTGCACATGTGGGCTAAACTGGGCTAGGAGAACCTCTTGACGATGGAGAGATGAATGAGATGACACTGCCCTCGAGACACAGAATTCGAAATTCGAGCCCTGGCGATCTGAGGCCGAGCACGCTATCTCTCGGTCACGGAGGCTCCACACAATATTGAATTTTTACGTGTGAGCGGAGAGGAAACATTTTGTTTCTTTGACACTTGAATGGCAGAGCGGGCTTCGAACCCGCGATCTCCGACTTTCCAAGCAGACAGCTTTAACCTCTGCACCAGGGCTCAACATTGATCTGCTGTGTAAATGGTAGAGGTCATAATTATAAGCATTACCATGCCTACACATATGTTTTGTTTTAATTTTCGATATAGGGACCACCCCCCCCCCCCCGGTCATGAGGTAAAATTTAGAACAAAATGTGGGTTCCGGAAATCCCGTCAAATTTTCAAACAATCAGATGTTTCAGCATCGGTTAGTTACAGTGTAGGCAAGGGTTTGTGTAGGAGATAGGTCAAGTGTGCTGTTGGGAAGTCATTAGTCTCGATGTCAGGGGAAGAAGATAACCAGTGCCCTGTAGACACTACCGGAGTGATAATATGAAGTATACTGACCTACCCACTGGCCAAATACAAATGATATGCTGCCTCATTGGAGGCCTGCCGGAGTAACTCATTTGGTTCGACTGTTCCTCATTTAACGATAATGCAAGTTGCAACAAGGTTAGCACCTCGTGGGTAGGCGCTGTAACGTCGTAGTGGCACATGATGCGATTGAATAAGGTTGTATGTCAGTTGTACTTACAATTATTCATTTTTCTGCGATTTATTTAAAATATTGATTAATTTAATTTTCACAGACATCAATGTAAAATCATGAACACTGTATGCCTTATATCATGTACATGCAGGACTTTTACTGGATCACTTACCAGTAGGCCTGCCAGAAGTTAGCGCCACAGGTCAACACAAATTAAGCGCCAGTCTACTTTGCTGTGCAAAACAAAAAGGCAGTAACTGCTTTCTTTCAAGTAAGTAGTTACTGTCTCTGCCTTTACATATCAGTGGGTTACTGACAGCTGGGCAGGATTTAGCACAGCAGGCCCATTACACCTGACTCTGATGCACTTTGCGCGGCTCCCGCCAGGGGCGCCGCTCATGGGGGATGGGGAGCACCGGGTCGGGAATCTCGTACATGGGGGGGGGGGGGGGGGGGAGGTATCTTTTAATCCGTGTTTAGCAGTGTTAAGTCTATTTACGTTCATCCAGTAGCGAGCCGGGATATTTACTGACCCTTGAATATTGAGCACATGTCATCTTTATTAATCTCAACCCTTTAACAGCCGGTTCCGCATATATTCGGGTTTTCATTTTTTATTTTTGTCAAATCTGAATAATTTTCACTCACTTGAAGTTGTGCATCGCGTCAGCGAGACACAACTTCAAGTGGGTGAAAATTCAGATTGAATAACTTGGCGGTTATAGGATTAAACACATCAATATTGGTGAAATACACCCCCAGGAATACACCCCATTAATAATAGAAATTGAGTAAAACTACCGGTGGGTAGCACATTCTATCACACCCCCGTGGAGTTTATTACACTCATTTTTTTAACGAAATTTTTAAATTTATTTTAAACGTCATGTAGGAGGAGGGGGGGGGGGCAATATAAGTTATTATGATATAGATGACTATCATAGATACCCATAAGCCTACCCTCACCATCTGGCCCGTCTCTCGTCAACAACCTCATGCCATGACCTGAGCACGGTCAAGTGGCATTATCCCTGCAAACATGATACATCAACCCAATGTTCGTCCAATGTTGGGCCAGCGTCGTAGGCAGTGGGTCAACATTGGACCTACATGGGGTCGATGTATCGTGCTTGCTGGGATATGTTGGTCTAAGGTCGTGTTAATGTCGCGGATGTTGGGCCAGCATTGAGGCGACGACTTTGCGATTAGTTATTGCTTTCGTTAGCGCGGGCGTGCTCGCCAGCCCAGAGCTACTAGTGAACTAAATGTTTTCTTTGTAAACCAACAAACCCAGTACATAGATAGATAGTGTATTGATTACTATCAGGAGGTTGGGAATCTGCCCATAATCACAGTCCGGAATCTATACCCATGTATACCTACACAAACTGCGGTCTGTTCAATCTATTAATTTTGTGTAGTGCAGACGTATATGCCTACATGATATATAATATATCATGTGTTGTCCCTCTCCTACATGGAACTGATGGTAAACGTGTTATATGCAGCCATATGTAAAAACACTTTATCTTACACAGATGAGATCTGATGAATAAATATGGGATAGGTATAAATGATATGATAATATACTCATAAACAGGCTATGTAGGCATACTGCTTCTTGTATACACATGTAAAAATTAGTAGGCCCCTACACATGTTTTGTGTGGACGAGATTCCATAGTTCAGGCCTTCAAGCAGGCTTTATACCATAGTACTCAGTATTTTTGCGTTACTCGTGGATAAACAGTACTCGTACTTCTTAAAAGTACTTTTATTCGTAATTGTACTCGAGTACTTTTAAAAATCAATGTACTTTGAACGAGTACTCGCATGTACTTTACCTGTCATCTTAAATTGATTTAAAATAGTTTACAGACACATCCTGAATCACTATAGACCGGATATAGAACATAATTTTGATGCACAGTGATTAATTAAATATTCTATCCGCTTAGCTATTATGTTGAACAAATATTTTAAAACTAGTTTTATTGCATTTTTAAACTGATGAAAAGTGCACCTTATTTAAAATGGCATACTGCTAGTTTTGTCTTGCGCTGTATATATTCGCGTGTAATTCGCGAGATAATTAATAAGCCGTTCTTGAAAAAGTTGACATAGACGTGTCTCTGGAAAACAACAAGACATGTTTACAAAACATTTACAAGTGAATGTAAGCCTTTAATACGTTATGCCTAATAATTTTTGAAGGGAAAGGCGTGATTTGCAAGACCCCATCTTTCTTCGCCGCTAAACGACTAATTGGCATTTGCTTAGTATATTTTACTTTTAATGTATGAAAAAAACATTTTGTCGATATATATATGCCGCTACTAGGCTACTGTCTGGGCGACTGATTTTACCAGCAATACTGCAAGTGTTCAAGCTAGTGTGTTTTGCAACGTAAAACTTCAGATAAAAACAACAATATATATTTCTTCCTTTCAAATTATGCAAAGTTATTCTCATCACTCATATGCATATATATATCAAGATATACATAAAATAACATGATTTTATATTAATCAATTATTTATTTGGTAAATTTTATTAATAATAAATTAAATTATTGATTAATTTGATTAATAAATTTTTCAATTAGAACTAAGCAACCAAAGTACTCAGTACATGTACTCAAGTACTTTTCATAGTACTTGTACTTTTAAAAATCACGTGCTTGTACTCGAGTATTATTGAATATACAGTACTTGTAAATGTAGGCCTACTCGTGATTTTTTCAGGTACTTGTACTCAAATCCAGTACTCGCGGCGCCCCAAGCTCCAGAGCTCAAGATAATCAGCTTGATCAGACAAACAATAAAGTGCTGACAATATTGGCTCAAAGTTTTCAAGCTAGCGTGTTTTGCAACGTAAAACTGTAGACAAAACAACTAGTTAGCCTATATTCACGAACCATAGGCCTACTGCTCTCTTCACTTAAATTATGCTAAATTATTCTCATCACTGAAATAGGCCTGCATATCAAGACATACATAAAATAACACATATTAATCTATTACTTATTTAACATTTTTTTAATTAATTACTAATTTTATTAATGATTAATTTTTAAAATATTTTATTAGAACTTAACAACCAAATACTCAGTATATGTACT
This sequence comes from Flabesymbios commensalis, assembly GCA_964017125.1. Taxonomy (NCBI): domain Eukaryota; kingdom Metazoa; phylum Annelida; class Polychaeta; order Terebellida; family Flabelligeridae; genus Flabesymbios; species Flabesymbios commensalis. The sequence continues at coordinate 44,845,935 of OZ024906.1, forward strand.
TGCGTACTTTCAAAGTAGGCCCCTACTTGTACTTTTGAAAATCCAGTACTTATACTCTGAGTACTTTTGAAAATCCAGTAGGCCTACTTGTACTTTTGTCCAGTAGTCGCCCCAAGCCTGGGTTCAAGATACCTGCTTTAACCAGACAAACAATAAAGTGATCACAGCGGCGGATCCAGAATTTCAAAAATTAAATTGTCAAATCATTGATCAAAATTTAGTATGGTAGTGTCTCAAACCACCGTCTATTAGCCCCGCTATTAGCTCATAATAGCTGAGAATTGTTTAACACCAAAATAAATAAGACAGTTGCCCTACTTATGTGCGGCAAAAATATCATCATGTGTGTATAAGCGCCTTCTAGCTACTGAATATAAACCAGGATCCCACGCAAACATACGTTATAGCCATGTACATATACACAATAATCTGTGTACAACCTCATGCTTAGTGTTCATGGTACTGTAGCAATACATCATAATCATCCCCAAATTTGCGGTAGCTGGAGGTCTAAAAAAAATCAGAATTCCTAGACTCTGAGCTTAACATGTGATGCTAAGCTGTTGACATCTTGCCTTCGGAAAGTCTCTTGTGAGTACTAGTACTATTATGGCAGCCGGAGGAAGCTAGATGACCTACCACAAAACGTTGAACCAATGTAGATTCAATACATTATCCCAACATTAGGTTGACGTCTCGTGTTCGCTGTGAGATGTGCACATCTCGACCGTTACTGGATATACCATCATATTTTTGTTGCGTGTATGGTTTATCGACCGTTGGAAATCACCCAAGAAAAAGAACCAAGCAACAGTAGGGGCCTACCAAGCATAGCGTACGTGGTTGGGACTAGTTTGAATAATGTCCCGGCGGCGAATTCGTTTGCAAGGGTGTATATATATCTGCCACGTTCTGGAGTGGCAGATACACCCTTTCGTATCCAAGGGTACGAATTATATTGTGTAAAATGTCACGTCTCAGACGAGAATTGTATATCTCACATGTGTTTATATTATATGAAGAATAAAAAATATATGCAACTTCAAATATTCCGAGTAGCCTACTATACTGGCCAAAAGTTAGGTTGGTGTGGCCTTGCTCGTATTTCTGTGTAGGCGGCATCTTGCTTGTAAATCGTCCTAAAACCGTCCACAAAACAGCTGGATTTAATATACAGAATATGCCTACTCTTTCTTAAAGTAGGTAGGTCGTTGCGATTCGCTGAGGAAATATTGTAGGCCCACCCGCATGTGCAGCATTGTCAACTCTTAAATGAGTGGGGTCCGTCGTAAGGTAAGTATTTTTGATCTGTGAAGCGAAGCAACTCTTGCAATTTGATGCCGATTCGAAACAAAATAACATAACATCTACTTTTTCAATTTAAAATTATGTTTAAGAGAAAAATAATGAAAATGCCTTCACAATTGCTACCGCCGCAACGCAATATTTACCGGTTAGTTATAAAAGCAGTAGTTCTGGTTTTTTTGGCATCCATATATGAATACAAATCCACAAAATCATTCGGCCATCTTGTATTTTTTCAACTTGGGTCCATAGTTAATTTCAAAGAGTGTCATCTCAGCAATCATCAGACCAATTAATTTTGGTGCTTTTTATCATTAACTGAGCAATTCTTCTGAATATCGCCACACATCTGTTGCACTACAATAAATCACCCTCCAAAGTGCGTTACAATTTCCCATACATCGTGTACTGGTGTACAAGTCCATGAACATTAATTATTTCGTAAATTCGTAATAAATTCGTTTATTATATATAGGGAGTATTATATCCTACACAAACCATTGTACGGCGGACCTCTAATTTATGTATAATACATATAGGCTATAATTATACAATTCTGCAATGCAAAGCCAAAGGGCAAGATATGTTTAGGCCTACTTGGGTAAGCGGTCGTTGCCTACGGTATTTGTTTTGCAGAGAAGAGTTGAGGTTTAATATTATTTTAATTTAGCACGTATTACATTAGCCCTGAATACAAAGCTATTTCGTCCGAGCTGCATATTAGCCTTGTATTAGCCTTGTATTCAGGGCTAGTATTACATTAATTTGTGTGGTATTAAATAATGATCTCTTTTCGTTATTTTGAGCAGCATGGGCCTGTGTGGCGGGTCGCCCGCGCCTGTGTGGCGGTGGTGGCAGCTTCCCATGGTGGCACTCTGCATGGTCAGCTATCACAGCTTCACTGTGTTCCCATACTCCATTATCAGACATGGTGGAGGTAAGAATATGGATAATTAGCTCTAAGTAAACTATGTAGCCTACATCCCTAACAAACACGAGACGTTGAGCATCTGACGCAGACGGCGGTTCAACAATAAACCAGCACAGGCTCAATGTCTTAACCCTTTCAGTGCGGGGATCGACCTTAGACGTCAGATTCTGACGTCTAAAGGCGATCCCCGCAATGAAAGAGTAAAATATATATAATGACCATATAGACCTAAAACATATTTAAATTAATCGAAAAATGCTAACTAATATAAGACATTTATCAAACCTCTTTGTTCTCTTGGTTTGTATAAAAAATATATCAGTGCTTTGAGGGTACATTTTTGCAGGGCAGGTATTATATTTATAGAACACTGAGCTAATTACGTTGACAAATATGTCATACTTTTAAGCATGCATCAGCAATATTTCACTAAAATAACATCTATATTTCAGTATTCTTGGAACCTTTCGAAATGTATAAGCATTAACATGTTTAACCAAACAATAAATAGAGCAGATCATAATGTAGTGAGATTAATGTCATTGTTATTCTAACTAATATAAACACAAATTATGCGTCAGGTTAAACAATAAATATTATGATGTAATTTGTCGTCTTTTTGTTCCTTTGTAGCCTGGTATTTGCTGACACTGACCCTGATTATAGGTTTATTGGCTCTACCAGTCATGTTTGTACAAGTTAGACTTGGGGCCTCAACACGCAGAGATGTAGTGTCACTCTTGTCCAAGTATATCCCTGGTCTGCAAGGTAACGCGATCAGCAAGTTTGTCTGTTTAACCCTTTAACCGCCGGTGCCGCATATATTCGGGTTTTCATTTGTTATTAGCACATTAAGTACCACATTTTAAATATGTTAAAGATAAAATGTGACATCAACCAGCAAGATTTGAAAAGAGTTGACCTCCATTTTGTCAAATCTGAATAATTTTCACTCACTTGAAGTTGTGGATCGCGTCAGCGAGACACAACTTCAAGTGGGTGAAAATTCAAATTGAATAATTTGGCGGTTGAAGGGTCAATTCAATAACGTAAACTCTACAAAGTAACGCGGTCTGGAGGTTCGCAGAATAACACAATAGCGTAAACTATGTTGTTTGATTATTAAACCCCTTGTCGTGTAATACCCCTGCGTGGACATTCATGTTTGTATTTTTTTGATTCATAATTATGATTTATATATGTCGACATAGGGAAGCAATGTTTATAATCCTTGGTTAAATTCCACAGCTATTGACATTTCTCCCCAGCTATTTGGTGCTCTAGATAATAACGTCAATTTGGCAGTGGGATACTATTTTCATTTGATGGGTAAATAAAGTAGAACATGTAGAATAATCGCATAAGCTTGCTAATCATTTCTCCACGTGCTCCCTTGAACCCTTGTCAAAATGTCTGTGACTCACAGTGATGTTTATTTTATTTATGGTTGGAAAACCACTACTTTTTGTTTTTAAAATATATACGCTCTATAAATAACTTGTAACTACAATGTAATGCACTTGATGTTATGTGCATGTAACTAATTCTTGACAAACAAACATTATTATACAATTTGTTTATACTGGGACTGTTGCTTGGTGTAGGCCTCACCTACACACTGTGGTACATGTTTGTCAAGTGTTGGTGTAGCTGTGCTAGTACAGCTGCTTATATTAGAACTACTGGTTGATGTAGGCTTCACCTACACATTGTGGTACATGTTTGCCAGGTGTTGGTGTAGCAGTGCTAGTACAGCTGTTTATATTAGGACTACTGGTTGGTGTAGGTCTCACCTACACATTGTGGTACATGTTTGTGAGGTGTTGGTGTAGCTGTGCTAGTACAGCTGTTTATACTGGGACTTCTGGTTGGTGTAGGCCTCACCTACACATTGTGGTACATGTTTGCCAGGTGTTGGTGTAGCAGTGCTAGTACAGCTGTTTATACTAGGACTACTGTTGGTATAGGCCTCACCTACACATTGTGGTACATGTTTGTCAGGTGTTGGTGTAGCAGTGATGGTACAGCTGTTTATACTGGGACTACTGGTTGGTGTAGGCTTCACCTACACACTATGGTACATGCTTGTCAGGTGTTGGTGTAGCAGTGCTGGTACAGCTGTTTATACTGGGACTACTGGTTGGTGTGGGCTTCACCTACACACTATGGTACATGTTTGTCAAGTGTTGGTGTAGCAGTGCTGGTACAGCTGTTTATATTAGGACTACTGGTTGGTGTAGGCCTCACCTACACACTATGGTACATGTTTGCCAGGTGTTGGTGTAGCAGTGCTAATACAGCTGTTTATATTAGGACTACTGGTTGATGTAGGCTTCACCTACACACTATGGTACATGTTTGCCAGGTGTTGGTGTAGCAGTGCTAGTACAGCTGTTTACTGGTTTATGTAGGCTTCACCTACACACTATGGTACATGTGTGCCAGGTGTTGGTGTAGCAGTGCTAGTACAGCTGTTTATATTAGGACTACTGGTTGGTGTAGGCCTCACCTACACACTATGGCACATGTTTGCCAGGTGTTGGTGTAGCAGTGCTAGTACAGCTGTTTATATTAGGACTACTGGTTGGTGTAGGCCTCACCTACACACTATGGTACATGTTTGCCAGGTGTTGGTGTAACAGTGCTAGTACAGCTGTTTATATTAGGACTACTGGTTGGTGTAGGCCTCACCTACACACTATGGTACATGTTTGCCAGGTGTTGGTGTAGCAGTGCTAGTACAGCTGTTTATATTAGGACTACTGGTTGGTGTAGGCCTCACCTACACACTATGGTACGTGTTTGCCAGGTGTTGGTGTAGCAGTGCTAGTACAGCTGTTTATATTGGGACTACTGGTTGGTGTAGGCCTCACCTACACACTATGGTACGTGTTTGCCAGGTGTTGGTGTAGCAGTGCTAGTACAGCTGTTTATATTAGGGCTACTGGTTGGTGTAAGCCTCACATACACATTGTGGTACATGTTTGAAAAGTGTTGGTGTAGCAGTGTTAGTATAGCTGTTTATACTGAAACTACTGGTTGGTGTAGGCCTCACCTACACATTGTGGTACATGTTTGTCAGGTTTTGGTGTAGCAGTGCTGGTACAGCTGTTTATACTGGGACTACTGGCTGGTAAGGCTTCACCTACACACTATGGTACATGTTTGTCAGGTTTTGGTGTAGCAGTGCTGGTACAGCTGTTTATAGTGGGACTACTGGTTGGTAAGGCTTCACCTACACACTATGGTACATGTTTGTCAGGTTTTGGTGTAGCAGTGCTGGTACAGCTGTTTATACTGGGACTACTGGCTGGTAAGGCTTCACCTACACACTATGGTACATGTTTGTCAGGTTTTGGTGTAGCAGTGCTGGTACAGCTGTTTATACTGGGACTACTGGCTAGTAAGGCTTCACCTACACACTATGGTACATGCTTGTCAGGTGTTGGTGTAGCAGTGCTGGTACAGCTGTTTATAGTGGGACTACTGGTTGGTGTAGGCTTCACCTACACAATATGGTACATGTTTGTCAGGTGTTGGTGTGGCAGTGCTGGTACAGCTGTTTATATTAGGACTACTGGTTGGTGTAGGCCTCACCTACACACTCTGGTACATGTTTGCCAGGTGTTGGTGTAGCAGTGCTAGTACAGCTGTTTATATTAGGACTACTGGTTGGTGTAGGCCTCACCTACACACTATGGTACATGTTTGCCAGGTGTTGGTGTAGCAGTGCTGGTACAGCTATTTATATTAGGACTACTGGTTGGTGTAGGCCTCACCTACACACTATGGTACATGTGTGCCAGGTGTTGGTGTAGCAGTGCTAGTACAGCTGTTTATATTAGGACTACTGGTTGGTGTAGGCCTCACCTACACACTATGGCACATGTTTGCCAGGTGTTGGTGTAGCAGTGCTAGTACAGCTGTTTATATTAGGACTACTGGTTGGTGTAGGCCTCACCTACACACTATGGTACATGTTTGCCAGGTGTTGGTGTAGCAGTGCTAGTACAGCTGTTTATATTAGGACTACTGGTTGGTGTAGGCCTCACCTACACACTATGGTACATGTTTGCCAGGTGTTGGTGTAGCAGTGCTAGTACAGCTGTTTATATTAGGACTACTGGTTGGTGTAGGCCTCACCTACACACTATGGTACGTGTTTGCCAGGTGTTGGTGTAGCAGTGCTAGTACAGCTGTTTATATTGGGACTACTGGTTGGTGTAGGCCTCACCTACACACTATGGTACGTGTTTGCCAGGTGTTGGTGTAGCAGTGCTAGTACAGCTGTTTATATTAGGGCTACTGGTTGGTGTAAGCCTCACATACTCATTGTGGTACATGTTTGAAAAGTGTTGGTGTAGCAGTGTTAGTATAGCTGTTTATACTGAAACTACTGGTTGGTGTAGGCCTCACCTACACATTGTGGTACATGTTTGTCAGGTTTTGGTGTAGCAGTGCTGGTACAGCTGTTTATACTGGGACTACTGGCTGGTAAGGCTTCACCTACACACTATGGTACATGTTTGTCAGGTTTTGGTGTAGCAGTGCTGGTACAGCTGTTTATAGTGGGACTACTGGTTGGTAAGGCTTCACCTACACACTATGGTACATGTTTGTCAGGTTTTGGTGTAGCAGTGCTGGTACAGCTGTTTATACTGGGACTACTGGCTGGTAAGGCTTCACCTACACACTATGGTACATGTTTGTCAGGTTTTGGTGTAGCAGTGCTGGTACAGCTGTTTATACTGGGACTACTGGCTGGTAAGGCTTCACCTACACACTATGGTACATGCTTGTCAGGTGTTGGTGTAGCAGTGCTGGTACAGCTGTTTATAGTGGGACTACTGGTTGGTGTAGGCTTCACCTACACACTATGGTACATGTTTGTCAAGTGTTCGTGTAGCAGTGCTGGTACAGCTGTTTATATTGGGACTACTGGTTGGTGTAGGCTTCACCTAGACACCATGGTACATGTTGGTCAAGTGTTGGTGTATCAGTGCTGGTACAGCTGTTTATATTAGGACTACTGGTTGGTGTAGGTCTCACCTACACACTATGGTACATGCTTGCCAGGTGTTGGTGTAGCAGTGCTAGTACAGCTGTTTATATTAGGACTACTGGTTGATGTAGGCTTCACCTACACACTATGGTACATGTTTGTCAAGTGTTGGTGTAGCAGTGCTGGTACAGCTGTTTATATTAGGACTACTGGTTGATGTAGGCTTCACCTACACACTATTGTACATGTTGGTCAGGTGTTGGTGTGGCAGTGCTAGTACAGCTGTTTATATTGGGACCACTGGTTGGTGTAGGCCTCACCTACACATTGTGGTACATGTTTGCCAGGTGTTGGAGTAGCAGTTCTGGTACAGCTATTTATATTAGGACTACTGGTTGGTGTAGGCCTCACCTACACACTATGGTACATGTTTGTCAAGTGTTGGTGTAGCAGTGCTAGTACAGCTGTTTATATTGGGACCACTGGTTGGTGTATGCCTCACCTACACATTGTGTTACATGTTTGCCAGGTGTTGGTGTAGCAGTGCTGGTAGAGCCGTTTATATTAGGGCTACTGGTTGGTGTAGGCCTCACCTACACATTGTGGTACATGTTTGTCAAGTGTTGGTGTAGCAGTGCTAGTACAGCTGTTTATACTGGAACTACTGGTTGGTGTAGGCCTCACCTACACATTGTGGTACATGTTTGCCAGGTGTTGGTGTAGCAGTGCTGGTACAGCTATTTATATTAGGACTACTGGTTGGTGTAGGCCTCACCTACACACTATGGTACATGTTTGTCAAGTGTTGGTGTAGCTGTGCTAGTACAGCTGTTTATATTGGGACCACTGGTTGGTGTATGCCTCACCTACACATTGTGGTACATGTTTGCCAGGTGTTGGTGTAGCAGTGCTGTTACAGCTGTTTATATTAGGACTACTGGTTGGTGTATGCCTCACCTACACACTGTGGTACATGTTTCACGCCATGGCGTCCACTGGAGGACAACATTACGTCTGGGGAAGGTGTGACAATAGCTGGAACGGACAAAACTGCTGTCCGGCGGCGTCAGAGTGCACTTACAGGTAGGCCTAAAGCAACAGTCTCAATTATTGTTTGAACGAACAGATGGGAAAAAGAGTTTTGTTTTTCTCTGATAATTATTATGATGCAAATGTGGACATCGGGAACACATGAGTGCATATTCCTGCTCACCAAACCTGCAAAAAACAGACGTTTGTCTGGTGTCAGTTTGGTGTCAGTAAATTGCAGTTATATTAGGCCTACTTTAATTTTTTGTCATTATTATAGATGCAAAGGCGAGATATCGAGCATTTTGTATATATATATAGGGCTAATTTGAAAAAGTAACCGTTTCATTGTAAACATTGTAAACAGTATTTTACTGCCATGCCAGCAAACACGAGCCGCTGATCCCATGTTGTGACCACAATCGTAAACAGAAGGCTAACATTATACCATAACCGTGCCAGTGTATCCTATTTATTTGGATTCCGTGATAATAATGTTGTATTTCAAACTTTAAAGTACTATCATCTATTCATAATATTATTTTATAATACGTGTATATACTATATTTATTTTGGAATGCATGGGTAAATTAATTCGATGATCATCGTGCAGAAAGCCGCCATGCACATTCGAATTTCTGGTTATCAGACTTCATTGTTAAAGTCACACCTTGCACGATGTATGGCAGCGTGTCATATCATAAGCAGGTAAGGGGGCCACCATTCAATCTCTAGGGGGGGGGGGGGCTGGATTATTTTTGAAATAAATTATTTCCGTCCGACTCCGCTAGAAATAAATAATTTACTTTAAGAACTGTTCTATATAAACATGTAATAAATTTTGAAATTTTCCGTGTGCCGCCGAGCGAGGTTGAAATAAATAATTTGTCCGCGACAAAAACTACAGCAACCCCCCCCCCCCCCCACTGGAGATTGAATGGTGGCCCCCTAAAGGTGAACCACTGCTCAGAATGTGTGAATTATTTAGTCAAGTTCACTATGTAATTTCGTCGGCATTTTTGGGAGACTTGCAAACCTGTACATTTTTGGAAAATGTGTTGTATAGGCAATCAGAAAACCAATTTCCCAGATGCACCTATGTCGGCCATCATGGATTTTCAAAATGGCCGCCATAAAAAATGTTTTTTTCTAAATATCTCGACATATAGGTGGCATAGAGATTTTAACGGCTAAACCTACATTTGGATGGCCAAGGAATCTTGTGGTAAAAATGAAATGAATCGGGCTTTAGGCCACCTTTGTGCACATATAGGCTAAACTGGGCCAGGAGAACCTCCTGAGGATGATGAGATGATTGAAATGACACTGTCCTCCAGACACAGGATCCGAAATTCGAGCCCTGGCGGTCTGAGGCCGAGCACGTTACCTCTCGGTCACGGAGGCTCCCCACAATACTGACTTTCACACGTGGATGGGGAAGAAACATTTTGTTTCTTTAAAAACCGCCGAGACCGGGAACCGACTCGGGTCACCATCATTGTGTGTAAAGTCCATTGTTTCCAGCCCCACTGCATCGCCCTGCAGACCACTTGCATCTTGTAGCTGCTACTGAGCATCATCGGGTGTTTCTACTGCTCCCAACTCAAGGAGGTGAATTAACTTTGCTTTGTCATTACATGACAGCATTGCTCCGTTTGGCGCGAACAGTGCCCTCGGTGTCAACGTGAACTCGTAGTTCCCAATGGCTTGTTTCTGGTCAATGTCTCGATTGGATCTGGCGAGGGACCATCAGCCTTCCGTAGAGCTTTTTGTTCTCCTTCAGATCTACTGTCGTGTCACGGAGTTTCACATCGCTTTTCTTGTTGCCAGATAAGTACATCTTGTTGTTCTGCTTCTTCACTGGTGCCCACAGGCTGACGTCCCCATTTATCCGCTCCGACACATACTCTTCATATAACTCCTGCCCAGTGGCGTCAATGTTCGATATCTGTGGCACGTACTCATTCGGGATGTATGCATGAGTGATCAGATTGTGCAGCTGGTCACCTTCAGTGGAAAATGGATCGCCATCGCAGCCTTTATTTTGTTGATTGCGTCCTGCTCCCTCTTGACTGTACTTGGTCCAAGGTCATGGTGCTCTGGGACCTTGCCAGCTTCCACATCAAACTAACTTTTGAACTCTTGACAGGCACGACGGTTCTGGGAGAAGAACCTATGTCTGGCGTTGGTGTTGTTGGATATGCCAACGAGTCCAGCAAGAACCTTCATCAGCTTGTTCAGATGTTCGCGTGCGTGGTCTGCACCAATGGACACAAACGGGATTTCGCTCGTTGTGCCCGATATGTTGCCAGCTTCCAGTTCCCTCCAGGTATTTGGGTGGTTGCTTCTCAGGGCATATATGTCTGCAATGTACCGCGGCCAGAGTCGCTTGTGCTTTATTCTGTCCACAGCAAAGCACATCTTGCTCAGTGCTTCTCCAGCTTCGGGATGAAGCGCGAGGTCAGCATTCCGGGATGCTGCCACGAAGAAAAGCATCGTCTCCACTCGGTGTAGGTAGTTCATCATTGATTTTGACATGGCATTCTTCTATCTCTCAGTCTCATTTTCTCATAGTAAGAGTATAAGTAGATGTGGGCATTTTAGGATCTGCCTTGTTGTGGCAAAACCATAGACATCGGCTTCCATCCAAGCATCATCTATACCAGAGTTCTCTATGCAGGCGCCGAGGGCTCGCAGAGCAGCCATGATGACGTGTAGTTCGCCCAGTCTAGGGACAATTGTTCGTTTTAAATCCGGCCTAGCATCTATCAGCTGCACCACCATTTTATTACACTCTTCTATTACTACTTTTTATTACACTGATGAGATGACACAGCAAATTGTTTGGTGTCTAATGACCCTAAATGTCCTACAGAGAGCGCGCTAGTACAGGGTGCATTTCACGATATGCTTTGTTATGTTAGATAATTTGTACTATGTTGTACAGCACGTTTACTACATAATAACACTGTTAGAAAAAGTTGAAGAAATCTGTAACTAGCTCATCGCTGCTCGTATCTCATTGTACTTGGTTCCATTGGATTCCCTGTCCCTGAAAATGTAGGTTTAGCCTTTAAAATCATGACTCTATGTCACCTATATGCCGAGATATTTAGAAAAAAACATGTTTTATGGCTGCCTTTTTCAAAATCCAAGATGGCCGACATATATACATCTGGCAAATTGGAAACATTGGTTTTCTGATTGCATATATAACACAGTTTCCAAAAATGTATAGATTTGCAAATCTCCCAAAAATGCCAACGAATTTTTTATTCTGAACATAGTGAACCTGACTAATACGGCAGCTTGTCATATATTGTAAAAATAAGCGTGTCACATCGTAAAGGTGAACCACTGCTCAGAATGTCTGAATTGTTTTTGTTTGTTTTTACAGCCCTGGCAATTCTACTCTCACTCCGGAAAACGAGTATTTTACGTGAGTGTCCACTACTTTCACTGTTTATTTTACAAAACTAACAAGCAGGCCAGTGCTTTCGTGATTTATTAAAATTTACATTTCAGCACTATTTATTTATTTATATATTATATAAATAAATTTATTTACCGATTCTCATTGGTACAGTCATGTGGTTCTGAGACAGGATGGAACATGGAATAATCTTGGTGCCATTGTGCCGCATTTAGTTTGGCCCTTGTTTCTATCATGGTTGTTCGTGTTCACAGTGGTGGTCGGTGGTCCCAGAGTCTTCCCATGGGTAAGACATAGCACACACAGCTGTTAGCAAACATAGTGAATGTTCACGGATCCATGAATTCGTGTCCACAGATTCAATCCGTGATCACTGATAATTAGAAGCTGCTGTTCACGGCATATGAATCAGTGTTCACTGATGTATGTATTGTGAACAAAGATTCACTCCGTATGAGTGCTCGTTGAACACGTACGTGTTCGCATTTTGTTAACCCTTTAACCGCCGGTGCCGCATATATTCGGGTTTTCATTTTTTATTAGCACAATAAGTGCCACATTTCAAATATGTTAAAGATAAAATGTGACATCAACCAGCAAAATTTGAAAAGAGTTGACCTCCATTTTGTCAAATCTGAATAATTTTCACTCACTTGAAGTTGTGGATCGCGTCACGAGACACAACTTCAAGTGGGTGAAAATTCAAATTGAATAAGTTGGCGGTTAAAGGGCGAGGATTCATAAAAGATAAACACAGATTCACTCCGTGAACGCAGATTTAAACCCGAGTTAGCGGATTTTCGTTTTTTCTCCGATTTGTACAAAAGCAATAGAAATTACAAAGGCAGGCTACTATTGTGTTATATATTAATGCATTTATTTAAAAAAAATACACTTACAAACATTAGCAAAGACATTTTCAAATATATTTCTTATTTTGAAGTCTGAATTAATGATATTATATATGGCTGTATTTGCATGTTTTCAGGTTGTTGGCGGTGTCGGTGTTTTAGGTGTGCTAGTGGTTTGTATGTTGATGGGATACGTCTACCTTACGTTGACACCAGCCCGCCAAGTTCTGGGACTACTGTACAACCCCACGAGCTTCAGTGTGTTTGTAAGAATAATAATTAATATATTACCCCCCCCCCCAAAAAAAAAGACGTGCAACATTTTTAAAATTATTATTGATATCATCAAGACTACTTGTTTTTCTTTTCACCCAGATGTATCCCACGGTCCTGGTGACGGATGTGGCAATGTTTACGGTCATCTGGTTTGGTATCCTACCTTCTTATGGTAAATTCTGTGGACGCGGGAAAAAAATCTCATTTTTGTAAGTACACATTGTTATTTAATAATGAAACATGTAAGATATAACCAAGCCACAATACATTCTACCATGCAGTGTCGGTAGGATATTTAAGGGCGCAGGGGCGTCAGAATCCATTTATTATTGGTCGGGCTCTTTAAGAGTCTCTGGTTTAACCCTTACAGCGCGGGGATCGACTTTAGTCGTCAGAATCTGACGTCTGCAGACGTCAGATTCTGACGTCTAAAGTCGATACCCGCACTGTAAAAATCGAAATATTTGTAATGGCCGTATACAGATAACATAAGTATTCAAAAGAATCAGAAATAGCTAACTAAGATATTTATGATGATGTCAAATTGAAAAAAAAACACTTTGATTTCCATAGTTTATACAAACAAATTCAGCGCTTTAAGGGTTAATAAGCGGTGCTGATGTCTAAATATCGGTCCGTCTTTAGTCGGTACAGATTAAATTAAAGATGATCTATATATTTTCATAGACACTTTTCCCTATCATAATAAATATTATGATATCTGTGGGCACCATGAAACTGCTATTATGTGACGTCACAAGATTGAGTAGGGCAGTGATTTCACAGAGCTTTAACTATATATTGTGACGTCACAGATATAACTGTACCCACCATCTACATATTGAGTAATTCTGCTCTGCTCTAAGTTTATAGAGGGGCGTCATAAATAACAATAATTATTGTACATTTTTTTTAACTTAGTTCTAGTTCTAGACATAAAGTTATAATTATGTTATACACTATTTTAGAGAATAACTTGTAAACTATGTATTATTTGTTGATGTAATTTTCATGGCTATAACTGGATGCAGACATATGGACTAACGCTAGAAGTGCTACCCAACAGCTTGCAAAATTTCTCGAAATAATCGAAAATATATGCATAGACTAGCCAGTCTACTACGAATAAACTTGACCCCATATACCAGCTGTTACAATGTGGCTAAACAACGTTTTCACCATCTCGGACCTCGGAGAAAACGTCACGGCTAGAATAGACAATAGGCTATCAGACTACTAGGCTATCTATTCCTATTGAACTTTGATGGCGCTCGGGCTATGGTCTATTTTTTGTGCGTGTATTTTCTGAAAATAAAATAAAAAAACGATAAACAATAGAAACAATTTTAACACTTTTACAAATTTTCACCGATAATACAAATTGAATATAGCATTGATGTAGGTCTACAAAAAATATGTGCCCACCCTAGATCCACATCCAGCGTCGGTTTGATGTTGTTCGCAGGGTCACCAGGAGCTATATTTAGACATGGTCCAGCTACTTCAGAGTCTCTGATTTGAATTGTTGTAGGCCCTGTAGTTATTTTAACTGAGAATATTTAAAACAAATCATTATGCCCCAATCATTTTAATAATGTTGGTCCAGCTTTTTTTGTCGTCTTGAAAAGAGTAAAATATGACAATCATGCTGATAATGTAATATTGTGTTCACGTTACGAGGCGGAGTAGGGACCTACATTTTACCCTGCCCCGTAAATCAAAGTGTATACAGAGCCCCTTCCCCTGACATCTCAGTGAATATTGCTTTACGTCGCTTTCTGCACAATCATGACAATATCGCGACAGAAGGAAGCCGGCCGGACTATCCCCTACTCTTGTTTCGAATGACTTCAAGAGATCTTTATAGTGCTCAGTACCATAGATAGCACTATACACTCCAGGCCTTTGAACAGTTTGGAGCACTGTAGGGGGCCTATAGGCATATGCACATCCACGATGACAAATATCCGGCCCGACCCGGATTCGATTTACAAGCGCCAGTTAATACGAATGAGCCAACGGGTCTACCAAATAATCTGCCACCTTTGCCCCGAGTGTCCCTGACATAGACATAAAACATGAGACGTTGACCCGATGCTTGACTGATGCTGGACCGGCATCGCAGACGATATACCCCGCTATTATAACTGCATGCCATGGAGTTCCTTTTCTCTCTGGTCGTATTTATGTACCAAAGACACAAATGAAAAACTCGTAGGCCTACAACAAAAATTGTATTCCATCATATCAGAAATAAATAAGACAATTATTGTTTTATCTATTTCTGATCATATCCATCTGAGCTTATTTCATAAAATCCTCACATTTTGTTCACCTTGCCGCAGCAACACACATCTCAATGTCAATAATAATAGGAGTAGCCTAAATAGATGAGTGACGTAACTATAGGAGGGTTTATTTAAACAGCAATTTTACTTGTTCTATTGAATCGTCACCTTTGAATTGACAGAGTGTAGGCTATCTATTACTTGTAAAATCGGACATACATCCTTTCAATTCCAAGGGAACGAAATAAGCGGATGTTGCCGTCACAGACACACGCCTACATTTACATGTCTTCTCAAGACAATTTTCAACAACTAATTTTATTATGGAAATGAAAATGATTCAAAGGATGTGTACAGTGGTGCTACGGTGAGAAAATAAGCTGTGTTTATTTAACTTGACCTAAAAATATAGACCCAAGTTGGGATGCGTTAAGTCTTGTCCAAGGAAAATGAAATGAAGCGACTGTAGGCCACCTTTGTGCACACATAGGCTAAACTGGGCCAGGATGATGAGATGATATGATTGAGATGACACTGTCCTCCAGACACAGGATTCGAAATTCAAGCCCTGGCGGTCTCAGGCCGAGCACGCTACCTCTCGGTCACTGAGGCTCCACAATATACTGACTTTCACACGTGGATGGGGAAGGAACATTTTTTGTTTCTTTCAAACCGCCGAGACAGAGAACCGAACTCTGGCGTGAAAGGCAGCGGTGCTAACCACTACCCTAGGGCCCCCGCCCGTTTTGTCCAAGGAGAATGTCAGTCCCATAATTAACTGCTAAAACGTGTAATTGTACAGAGTAAATCAATGATTCCGCTCAAAACGAAAATGTAGGAACAGTTTACTGTTAATGTAATTAAAGACGTCAGATTCTGACGTCTAAAGTACAAAACACACCAACGAAGCGCGATTAGGCACGCGGCGTGGGATGCGACAACAGACGCGACAATCGCATGACTGTCCATACACCAACGCGACGACCGACGCGACGTCCAATGCAATATATGTCCCATGATCAAATAGTGTGTTTGTAAAACAGACGCCATGTCGCGCGCGACGTCGCTCGGGACGTCGCGCGGGCAATCGCGTTGGTGTGTTTTACACTTAAAGTCGACCCCCCCCCCCCAAAAAAAAAAAAAAACAATGGTAACATGTATTCATATATTCATTCCTGTGGATGGAGTTTTACAGTTCCTAATTTTATTAAAATGATCAGCGATTTTTTCTGTTTTTTCAGAGGCTGGCTTCCAATAATTGTGATTGTTATTATTATCCCTAACGTAGTGGCAATTATGCTGACAGGTTTTTATGCTGCTCTGACAGAGAAAACGAATACGTATCTAGAATCAGGTAAAAAAGGCCAATAATCATGATTGAAATATAAAATATACAATTCGGTTCATCTAAAATATTTCTATATAATTATTATGATGTAATCATGTTGTTTTAGGCTTTACTCGGGGACTAAATTATGCATATTATTCATTTCTAAGATGTGTGTATTGTACAAAGTGATTTCTTCAGCTATTAAGCTTTTATTTATTTAGGTCAATAGCTCAACACTGTTTTAATCATCTAATGATCTAAATGCATAATGGCTGTCTTGAACTACACTAATTATATGTAGTTGTGTGTTGAAAAACTTTTATACATGTATAGTATTTTTGTGGTAACATGTTAATTTGTGTTCAGACATGGCAATGTCATACACATCTTACGCCGACTTCATTATCACATTATCCAAGATGGCGTCTCGTCTACAGTTGACTCCATTCTGGGGATCCATGCTTTTTGTTCCCGTTTTCTTTTTCGGTGCCATGTTTGAGGTATGCCGATTTTATTGTATAACATAAACCCACAGTCATGCACCTTTCCTGATTATTATTGTTGTCGTTGTTGTTGTTATTGTTGTTGTTGTTGTTGTTGTTGTTGTTGTTGTTGTTGTTGTTGTTGTTATCATTATAATTATTATTATTAAAAAGCTAGTAGCAACAACATATTTTTACATACATATTTCGACCTCTTGATTCTATTCCATTGAATAAATAGGCGTATAATCTCGACACATTTTAACTAGTATGATCTGACATTTTTTTATTACTTTTTGGTTTACTACAGGGTTTGATTGCCATAGTGATAACTGACAGTGTGCTATCTGGTATATATAGAGGACGATTGAGGTACTCTGTACCTAAAGTGGCCATGAGGGCTATTCTGGCTCTAATCTATTGTTCTGTGGCCTTCCTAATATCGCTTCCCATGGTTACCAAGGTAAGAATGACCTACAATCAAGTAAAACGCCTAGGCATTTTATATCACAGTATCTTTAGTTGAGGATCCAGAGCGGGTATACTGACGGGAGGATCGAGAGGGGTATGTGGGTTCTTCAGGTCCCACACCAAAGTGTTTTCTTTGAGTGGTGTCTACGAGAGAGGGGGGGGGGGGGTGCATGGATCGTAAAGGGTTAGTGTCGACCAATGAGTGAGTGAAGATTGACTTATACGTCGCTTTCTGCACAACCATGGCAATATCGCGAAAGAAGGAAGCCCAAAGTCGGTACTACGCCCTACTCTGATGATGTCTACCAACTTCTCGTTCCAGTTACCCAGCAAACACAAAACTTTTGTATAACATCTGTACAATTTTGGGTCAATGTGGAAGCCGTTGGGCCGACGTTGTATAAATGTTTTACAATTTTTTTGAGCTTGCTGGGTAGGAACATATTATATCTCATTGTGGAAAATGATATAGGCCAAGGTGTAGACAATTTCTCATCTTAATAAGCAGCCCGAAAAAAGACATGCTACTACGACAAAGATGAAACGTTTACCCGATGTTGAGCTGATGTCGGCTCGGCGTCGTCAAATAAATTGGGCCAATATTAAGTAAATATTTGGATTCTGTCTTATGTCTTATGAATATGTTTTATTTTAAGATGTTTACAAATAAATATATTTTAATGTATAGTACATTCAATTGTATTCTGTACATTTTTGTATTTCTATCTTTCACAGGGTGGATTACATTTATATGAAGAAGTTCAAAGTTCTCTCTTCATATTTGAATTTTTATATTTCTTCTTATTTGCTTTAGCTCTATTTATCGCTTATGGTGAGTGCCAATGAACATTGCTTATCATAATATCATATTTATAGAAATATCATAATAAGAAATTAAGAAATAACTTTTGAAATCAAATAATAATACATATGTTTTATACTTTTGTAATATAACGGTATAATTATAAAACTTTAATTATAAAATATATGTCTTTTTTAAAGAAACTATATATAAGATTACAATATTTTGTTTCAGGGCGTGTGCCCCACCTGTCGATTTTGGAGAAGATTACCGTGATGACGCTGTTTGGTATAAGCAGTGTCCTCATTCTGGTGAGTTCTTATTCTTGGGATCCATTTCATAAAGATTGCATTGCACACTATACTGGTGTTATATAATGGGTGGAGATTAGTAGATTCTGAGGAATCAAGGCAGACTATTAAAGAGTAATTTAAGGAATGTTCGTTCTTATAGAGAAACCTCAGATGTTCGGGCCCTTGATTCAGTGTGTTCATTTTCATTTCATTTGTGTTCAACTGAATGGTTGTGAGTTCGTGCACTGTCGCTAGACGTTATAATGTCATTTGGGGGCCTAGTCCTACATGTGGTCTACGTTAGCCCACTGATACTGATCATATCACTGTCTCTTGTTGGCTGGGAGTAAACATACGTTGACATTTTCAGAACGCTAGACAAAGTCTCCTTCTATGTTGAGGGTGCGGACGAGGGGATGACAATCACAATTTAATTAAAAAGCTGATTTAACATGTGATATCAATAACATATCTCTTTCATAATGTAGACTACGTGTGACGGCTCAAACATTATGTAACGATCGCAAGCGGAATGTTTGCTACCTTACCTGATGTACATATATCGTCCCCTTTGAGCTAGGAGGTGCTAAACTGCCACGTTGTGAAGTGGAAGTTTAGCACCTTTTAACTCCAAGGGGACACATTATACTGGTGGAGTAATCGTTCTGACAAATGTGATGACATCAATTTATAGATTCCCCCCAATAGGGGATGGGGGAACCAATACAGTTTCAACTTAGGTTCTGATGAAACGTGAATTAAGACTTGGAAAAGAAGTAGTGTAGTGTTAGTGTATCATATCTTTATTTGTGTGCGATTCAGTAAGCATTTTTGCAAAGTGAATAAAATCAATGCAATTTATAAATAATATTCATCTAGCTGACTTGAGGTTGTGTCTCGCTGAGGCGATGCACAACTTTTATTGTAGCCTATGATAATTACTTAAATTTGTCAAAGCTGATACTAAATATTTCCAGTATTTCTGCATCAAGACGCGTTATTCAAATTGACAATAAAACGCATTGGAAACAAATGCAGTCGTGATTTTGGTGCTTAAAGGGTTTAACGTGATGAACACAACAGTTTGATGAAGACTTTAACCTTTAAACCGCTAAATTAAATAATTTAAATTTTCACCCACTTGAAGTTGTGTCTCGCTACCGCGACCCACAACTTTGAGTGGCTGACGATTACTTACATTTGTTTAATTTGAGACCAAACATTTGCAAATCTTGATGTTTACGTAAACATTAGGCTACGCTCCTGCGATTTACTGCGATTTAAAACGGTTAATAAAATGGATTAAGACACGACTACAGTCGTGCATAGTGTGGCTTACAATCGCATATTATAATGCTAAATTGTGTGTTTTTTGTTTGTTTCAGGCGGGGTTGATATGGTCAAACATGACCTCCCTGGACGCCTTAGTTGGAATGCGATCTTTATTTTACACCGGTGGCACATTGATATTGTTTAGACTGTGTGTAGGTTTAGGCCCGCTCTTACTGTGTGGTATCATCGGACTGATACATGCACTCTGTGTGTCACCTTATGGATGCGAAAAGGTAAGCTACCAATAGGATCATTAGTCTAGTAACGTCATTATTTTCAAAACATATGCCATTGTCGCATATACTCACACACGTGTGTGGGTTTCTTATTAGAAATAGCATGGTCATATGGAATTATTTGCCGTGAATACCCCTGTCAAATCATGCATATCCCGGCAAACACGAGGCATTGGCCTAATGTTGGGCTGACGTTGGCGCATCGTCTATGACGCTGGCCCAACATCAGACCAACACTAGGCCAACGCCTCGTGTTTTCTGGGATGGATAAGATATATGCACATCCACATAAATGGATTAGCTATGTACCCCATATTTGACTCATGGTCATAGCATAGGCTACAGTCATAGCGTACATGTTTATAATCAGGTGATTATGTTAATTTTATGTACGACTTGGGAGATTTACGCCCTACCAGACATTCAATCCCGAGGCGGATGCTTAGCCTACTCTTTAGAAAACGACACATTTTAACCCTTTAACCGCCAAATTATTCAATCTGAATTTTCACCCACTTGAAATTGTGTCATGCTGACGCGATCCACAACTTCAAGTGAGTGAAAATTATTCAGATTTGACAAAATGGAGGTACACTGTTTTCAAATATAGCTGATTGATGTCATATTTTATCTTTAACATGTTTAAAAGGTGGTACTTAATGTGCTAATAAAAAATGAAAACCCGAATATATGCGACACCGGCGGTTAAAGGGTTAACCCTCAGAACACTGATGTCGACTACAGTAGGCATTCTGTATTTTTATAAGCACCTGTCTAACCAGTTGTTCAAAGTATAATGTGCTTTCAATCTTGAAACACTGATATATGTTGGGACTTTCACATATAACACATATTTTCAGTCACTTGAAGTTGTGGATCGCGGTAGCGAGACACAACTTCGGGTGGCTGAAAATTTAAATGTTTTTTCTCAGTGCTTTAAACGATAATATCCGTTCACTTTGAAAGTTAAACACCAGTTATCGCATGTGCCTATAATATGTGTTTGTGTTTGACAGAGGATGGTGTACACTTTTGGAGGAGATCGGTTTGACGAGATGCCAGTGGAGGAGGAGATGGAGAAGGAGGAGGAAGTGGCCATTCCCCTGGAGGTGGAGCCCGATTACCCAGACGAAAAAGAGCCACCGTTTCCGGACGTGGATCTGGAGAACTACGAGGAGCCTGAAATCATCCCCCTCTACCCCTCTCCTCAGCCAAGAAAACACGAAATCACTGTATAACTTGGCACACACACACAGTATGCCCACAAAATGTTAATTCTATCTCGGTACAGCATTGTATCGACATTGAGTTGTCTGGAGTGATGTTACCTTCGTGATGAGATTAAAATCTGCATGAATCGTCTTTTCTGAAAAGGATGGAGACATGGAAAGATCGTTACTGACTATTGACACTACATAGCAGCTCTGTTTACCAATAATTGAACGATACGAGCATTGTACAAATATATACCACGTCGCGTACACCAGCTAAAGAGCCATGACAAGGACATTCAAAAACGTGTTTGGAGCACCCTGGTCTGAGCTGGTCCATTGTCATAACTAACTAATGTAATAGTCAGAAGGGGGGGGGGGTTACAAAAATCAAATTAATTATATGTCATCAGCATCAGCTTATAAGTCATCAGAAGTCATCAGCTGTTAGCTAAGGCAGCTCTTCCACATGTTTTATATATGGTATTATACTCTTTATTAAATGGCAATCTAACGTGTTACAGTACTATAACAAAACCATGGCCATACAATAAAACAACCGTTCCACAATCATTTAAAATTATGGAGGGCAGTTTAAAATTAAGATAAGTTCAAAAAGTGATGTATCTAAACCCTTTCGAGTTTGAGTTGAGAAGTAAGCAGTTGCTTTTGGGCTTTGCAATTTAGAATACTGTTTTTTTAAGTGGATTTTGTCACAACGTTAACTGGGTGAAAATTTGAATGAGTTTAGTTGTATTTAATGAGTAGTGGAATTATTTGATTTCCATCGCATTAATCCAGTAATATATGTGATTGATGATTAGTAAATAATAATGATATGTTCTTCTACAGAATTTATTACAAAGGAGCGTTGTAACTACAATTACTTAAAATATCCAAACCTCCTCTCATTTATATATACGTGTTTTTTGTATAATGGTTTATACGTGTCATTTATTTATTGTTGCATTTGCAGTAACATTTGGTATATTTATGCTGGCTATTTTTTAAATAATTTATTTTCCCGCCTGTATCTCATTCTGCATATATTTGTATGTGTTGTGCTAATATCTTCATTTGTTTACGACGCTTTTGACAATAAAATTGAAATTAGACAAGTCCCGATTTATAAGGTATTGATCTGTATTAGAGTTTAATAATTTAATTAAAACAATAATATTTTTTGTATATTTTATAATTGATGTTTGTCATGGAGCTCACATACATTAGTTAATAGTTAGCATAAATTAGCACATGTTACGGTATTACTATATAAGATTATAAGGCGTCGTTTGTTAATGTTGATCAATTATATTATAATGCTTCACTTGTACAATTTAATTGTTTAATAATGCTTGTAGGCCAATATGCACTGAGGGATTAGATCATTTCACCACATCAACATTAATTCAAATCATGTATCCAGTGCTAATGATTTATAGGGAATTCTACCCTACATGACAAGCCATTGATTTAGACATCCTTATTCATAATATTTTATGATGAAGACCTGAAATAAATTATATAAAACAAACTACTACAAGATTTTTCAACGTTAACTTTTGTCTGTATTAAATATGCGTAGGGCCTACGGTATATGGTGACATAAGCTTTTATATGTGGGTGTTAAAAATACATCACAATCATACTAGAAATCGACCAATTTAGAATGTTGCACCTGTAAAATAATTTATTCTCCGGAAGTGGGATACTACCTTCAAATTCATCATATTATTCAGAAATGATCACCTCGTACAATAAAATTATTTTTATCGTTTTTGCATGGAATGAACATATATTGCTGGGGTTTTTATTATAAGAGCTTTCTAACGTTGATGCGCCCTCGTTTTGTGTTTCACACATTACAAATTAAACCGACTGCAAATGATGTTACTGGTCAGAGAAACATCTTTAAATGTCGTGGTCGTTGAAAAGTGGGGGAATTTTTGAAAATTGTCAAAGAAATCTAACGGTTATAATAATTAAAATTCGAATACCAGGAAACTTTAGCAGAAGCAGACGTCTTTGTCTCTTCGTTGCTGCTTTATGGAGTTTCTGCCTGGAAACACACCATTAAGTCTAGTGGCTGGCATTTGCTAGTTACTACAACTAATATGGCTATAACAAAATAGGCTTTCGCATACTATATAAAAAATGTCCACGAACACAGAGCGTTAGGCACACAAAATTTATCGACCGGGTGAAAAAATCAAGGAAAAGTGAGGTAATTTACTTTTAATATCCCTCGAGTGGCAATCCTATGATCCGCAGTAGCCTATTCATATGTTTTTGGTTTGGAAATGTATAGTGGGAAACAGGTGATTTGCAGGACTAATTACAAGATCTGTATTGTTTACAAATACAATTTTGGTAGTTGCATGTTGAGCTACATACACGATCAGTAACTCCCGTATTTCGATAATAGACGCCTAATTATAATTATTATGATTTTAGTTAGGTATTTGCCTATGCCTATATGTTTCTCTTATGAGTCTTGGGAGATAACCAGCAAACATAGAGTTTAAAATGTAGGCTGAGTCAATCAAAATCCAGCCAGCTAATATCCAGCAGACACAAGAGTCACAAGCACTCGCTCCACCCGAGTTTCGAAATAGACATCTCCATTAAATTTAATGAATGGGTTTTAGGCCACCTTTGTGCACATATAGGCTAAACTGGGCCATGGGAACCTCTTGAGGATGGTGAGATGACACTGCCCTCCAGACACCGGATTCTAAATTCAAGCCCTGGCGGTTTGAGGTCGAACACGCTACCTCTCGGTCACGGAGACCCCCCCACAATATTGAATTTTTACGAGTGAGCGGGGAAGAAACATTTTGTTTCTTTGGCACTTGAAAGCTAGAGTGGGGTTCGAACCCGTGATCACCGACTTTCCAAGCAGGCGCAGCTTTAACCACTGCACCAGGGCCCACGCCCTGACATCTGCATAAAACTGAAATAATTATCCGCAAAAAATGAAATTTACTCACAATGTGGTTGTTGAACATGTTGAAATGTAGGATCTACTAAAATGTTCGAAGTCGACATATTCAACCAAGTAGGCACCTAGGCCTTATCAAAAGGCCAATTATTGACCCTTGACGTCCACTCGACAGCAACATAACTGGTATATAGGCTAGGCTACACATGGTTTTCCTACGATTTGATAATTTCTCAAAAATGCATAAATTTATGCTAGGGCCTACATGTGAACTCACTAAATGTATAATTAATAAAAAATGTATAGGCCTACACAGGCTGATATTTATAACTATGATCAATAATATGATATGGCTTCATATCCTATTGAGTATTGACATGCATTGAGCTGGTGTTGTTTTTATGCTGTGCCGACTTCACATCCCAGCGAACATGAGACGTTGGTCCGCTGCTGGTTTACTGTTGGGCCAACGTCGTAGACGGTGGGCCAACAGTAAACCAACGTTGGCCCAGCGTGTCATGTTTGCTGGGATAGGGTGTACCGAAGGTAAAGGACTTGTCCACTCAAATGCCTATTCAGTTTATCTCCCCGTCATAAATGTGAGTTTTCGCTGCCGCAAAAATATTAAGCTGATCCGAAGCGGCCATTTTGTATTAGGCCTACAGTGAATGTTGAAAAAATCACTTGCACATCTCCATATTTTTGAGAATTTGACTACTAGTTTTTCAGCCCACAAAAATATGAAGTTGACCCATGGCTGGCATTTTGATCGCATCAATAAAATCACTCGACCACACATCTCCATGTTGTTGTTAATTTTTTACTAGGCCTACTAGAGTTTTTGCGCCCATAAAAAATGAAGTTGACCCATGGTAACAATTCTTAATTTTGGTAGAATCCTTAAACAAGAACTCTGCGGCTCTGTAATCTATTTTGAATAGAAAATTCAAAAAGGATTTTTGTGACATTACAGGGGTGGGCAGGCGAAATAAGTCCTGTCGCCACAAATGGCTACTTTTCAGTGCTCTGAATGGTCATTTTGTAATATTTACATTACAGATATTTTGCTTCAGTCGCCACATGTGGCGATGTGGCGACCAGTTGCCCACCTCTGCATTACTCGCGCCCTAGGCCTACTGGCTGGGTCGCTTAGAGCATAGGCCTATGCCTGGGTATCCTCAATTTCAAGGAAACTCAGAGAGGAAAAATAGCTTACCGATTTCCGGCCCAAAATTGAAAATTATAAAAAAAATAGTTTAATTTGACATAGATAGGCTATAATAATTTACTATGGCCTTATACTAAATCAATTGACAACCATGTCAAAAATAAAAAATACAGGAATTTCGTCTCTATATCTAGCCTAAATGGTAAGTGCGTAGCACAAAAATTAAAAAAACTTTTGCAGTTCTAGTCTATGGACATTTTTAGGCCTACATCATATGGTCATATTAAGAAGCCAAAATAAAATCACCGATTTTTTAATGATTTTAGACCTGGGCATGTCCCTTTAACTTTGTGGCCATTCGTTAGTATCTGTTATTACCATACCATAAAATTATCCTAAAAATACCGATGTAAATAAATAAGTTGCATGGATCACGACTTCAACAATAAAATATGTAGGCTACAAAGAGTTCAGCGTGAAGTCATTGTCATTTTAAAAAGAAATTGTGATAAGAAATTGTTCAGGGGTGGGCAGGCGAAATAAGTCCTGTCGCCACAAATGGCTACTTTTAAGTGCTCTGAATGGTCATTTTGTAATATTTACATTACAGATATTTTGCTTCAGTCGCCACATGTGGCGATGTGGCGACCAGTTGCCCACCTCTGTTGATGTCATTCTGCGGTCATTTTGTGTTATTTTTAATTACCAACATTTTATATTTGACATCAAAACACGCAACGGATCTATTTGACAGTATAATATATCTACAAATTATCAATTTGTCACTGTTTGTTTGTGTATATGGGCAAAGCCCGCGACTTCAAGAATCATGTGATCCTAGCAGTGTTCTCGTTTGTAGTGACATCCACTTTCGTTTAACCAGTTTTATCACTGAATACATGCATAGACCTTTCAGAAAATGTATAGTTATCCATAGCCTAGACAAGAAAAAATGTGCTTTTGACCACTGTAATGCCTTAAAAATGTCATTTTTGGCATGTCGCCAGCTTGAATTTTTGTCTTAGACAGGTTACTGCTCATGAGTGGGTGCAGTTTTTGGAAGATAAATTGTTTGAATTTGACGAACATATAGTAGAAATTGTATTAATAAAAATAATTCCCAAAAGTAGTATGTTGTCCCTTGCAAAATTGAATTAATGTTCATGTCGCCACAAAATAACAGAATACGTTACATTTTAGTTAGTTAGTTGTTTTTATCTGCCAAAAATTCCAAGATCAACTAAAGGTCCTTGCTGTGTGATGAATATGTAATCTAAGGTATGTATATAAAAAGACATAAAAAAATTATGTGATACTAACAGTACTACTCTTGCAATAATCAATAGAAACAAGCAGACGCTATTTATTAAAAAAAAAACAGAATACGTTACATGGACTCTGAAGATATAGTGATATGCACACTTAACAACAAATGGCCCTTTCTAGTTACTCACTAGGTATGTCTCCACGCAGCAAGTAAAAATTTAGCCTGGCCACTGAACCCAGCTTTACAACTGAGCAAAAAGTAAAAAAAATCCAGAATACGTTACACAAAATACGTTACATTTTGTAACGTATTTTGGTAACGTATTTTGGTAACGTATTTTGCTCTTCACTAAACAATGTTGTAATAGTGCATTCTGTTTCGTAACAAAAGTACAAAACACTCACACTTTGCATGATACAACTATTTACTGGATATAGTGACATTTAGTATCATTACTTTATCATAACATGAATTATGTTAGTTATGTAACGTATTTTGGTAACGTATTTTGCATTTTTATTGGAAATATTAATTAACAGGCACGAAATGACAGAAACTCAGTATATATCGTTATAGAAATAATAAAAAATGTGCTTAGACAAAAAACACCTCGATTATTCAATGTGGCAGTGTGTAATAACGTCCATTATACCCACAAATACAGAATACGTTACTTTTAATTCTGATAATGATTTTGTGCCTGGTGAAGTATAGTGAAATAGTAGATACAATAATTCTGGTGACAATGACACGCATAATTTATTGTATTGCCTAGGTTTATTTAAAACAATATTGAAAGGGTATTGAACATGTACACACTACTGTTCTTATCAGGAAAAAACTAAAATAAAAATACACTACTACTTTGAAAAACCTTTATATCTCGTATACTGCAATGTATCAAGACCATTGACACTTAGAAACATTGAAATTGCATTATTATATTTGATTGTGCATGTTTTTATTTGGCATATTATTTGTACAAAAATGCCCAATACATATCAGATATTTTGGTAAATGTTTAAACTATAAAAAAATGTAGCGTATTCTGTGTGTGTTTTTTGATGATTATAATTCATTGAAAAATGTATGAAATTGATGCTTTATACTTGGTATCTCAATTTTTTAGAATGAGAAAAAATATTTTTAATATTTTAAGAAAAAGTTGTAAAAAGAGGTCTAGTGAGAAGTACCTTGTGGAAAAAGTCTTGAAGTGGCGGGCTTTGCCCATATACGCTATGTGGGCCTTCTTTCTCTGAAATTATGTCTTGAATATTAATTATAATTGGTTAGAAACATAGACCTCTAGATATTGGACAACCAACAGGCGCGAGATCTTTGTGAACTTATATTACGGAGAGCATGCACGACAAGGAAAAGGAGTAACTGATTTCAGGTCTACCTTTTATGCTGTCTATTTATGTTTTTCATCGGCTCGATAGTAATTTGGACTATTTTGTCACTATTATTTAAATTACTGAACCAACTAATTGTTTAAAATAATGGGTTTTTTATGTTTATGCTAAATATATACATTAAAAACAATGACAATTGAGGTTTACAATTTAAATTAGACGCCAAGGTGAAGCTGTTTCAAACTTGACTATACACTAAGCCAGCATGTCAGTAGACCTTAATTAGGACAATTGTCATATTGAATTGAATACATAGACGTCAAATTATAGGTGTATTAGCATGGTGTGTATACCTCTATGATCTATGTCCACATATTTTCACGGGAGAAGGATACTTTATGGGCTTGGATGTTTTATTCTTGTTGTAATATTTAAATACTTTTGATAATGAAGCAGAAGGAACTATTATAATGTATTCATTTATAGAATACATTTGTTACGATTTGAAAGATATTGATGGTAATAATTAATTTGATTGTGATTAAAATTGTGATCAACACAATGTTTACATACCCATGAAAAAACGATCAAAAAGCACATGGCTGGTTGACAGTTTACAGCGGAAGTAAACTATCCCCTTTCTCGCCAATTCTCCCAGACGGAAGCTCATACACATCAATCGGTGTCCTGAGATTAGAAGTCGGTTGTCCATTCCCTCGATGTCTATGGTTAGAAAGTATTATTTTAACTGTATGAGTCTGGTATACATCTATAGCAAACACAACGTGGTACCTGGGTTCTTTTAAAGCTGGGCCAGTATCACAGACGATGGAGAAACATTAAACCGACCTGCCCAGCAAACACGAGGCATTCGCCAATGGTGTTCCAATGTTAGGCCAGCGTCGAAGACGATGACGTGGCTTTGAAGTGGCATTGGGGGAATGCCTCGTGTTGCTGGGTAGGAATAGAATTTCGTCTCTGCGCTCTGAAAGCGCCTGCATATTCTGCACCAGCCTCCTTCTTAGGGCCACACTAGCACAGCTAGGTGGCCCTGCTACAGTGCTTTGAGATTCTCCTCTGTAATTGCTGCGTTCTGATAGGGCATCAAAATCTGGTGTACCGTGACGCACACCTGACCCTGAAACTATGTCAAGTTCGAGAATTACTTGCACCTATGATAGACAAGTTTATATAATTATGTCTCCCCTATACTGGGCTAAGGTTGTCATATATGCTAGTATTATTAAGACCAGTACATGCGCTCAACCTGTGTTGTATTATAGTTGGTCCATCCTATACAATGACGGCCCAGCATAAAAGCAACATTGGATGTGCGTCTTTTACTTGTGTTGTTGTAGACTTGCTTTGTGTAAGACCAAGATACCAGCAGAATGTCCAAAGTGATGTTAACAACCACTGTTTGTTTGTGGGACAGCATCTCAGATTGTGGATTAACATGAACCCAGCGCTGGGTCATCGTTTTTACTGGTGTGCAGTCTCAGTCAGTACGACACACTGACCCAATATTGGTTTTATGTTGGTCCATTGTTTGCGACACAGGCCCAACATTATGAAAATATTGTGCCGGTGTAGACCTATCCTGTTTATGCTGTAGGATTGACAATTGCCAAATGTCTACGACGCTGGCCCAACATAAAATCAGCATTGACTATGTGATTTAGAATGTCATGGACACCATTATTTTTCAGGTATTGCCTTATTGGCCAGATACAAAATCAGATCAAATACATTAATACGTCTACAGAACATATTTTACAGTGCAATCAATCAGAGCCACTAGCTGGCGCTAGTGGAAGGATAGTGGATCTGATGAATGAGATGATTTTACACTAAAACCACAATAGATCAAACCCATGTTGAGCCATCGCTTGTGACGCCAGACCAACATTGATCCATATTCGTGTCAATCTCTTTGAATGCTGGACCATCTTCTTCGACGCTGGCCCACGCTGGCCCAGCGTTAAACCAATTTTGGATGGACGTCACTTGTTTGCTAGCTTACGTAGGCCTATCTGTATTGAACTGGACAATATAAATATGCTGGTCCCTGTATAACAATTGCTTGAGATCATAGCCCAGTGATTACTGAAAAACAGAATGGACGTGAATCACAACTTCAAGACAATAAAAACGTAAGTTTGTGGACATGAATGAGTTCAGACATCTCAATGTCTGTGCGGGACAACATATTTAGCATATTGTAATATCTACAAAATTACATCTATTGAAATTTACTCAAATCTAGCAGCATTGTAATTTCATTACAATGCTTCGGTAAATGAGCAGAAATATAATTGCAATTTAGATGTTAGCAATACATTTCACGGGAACATTTATTCTGGAAAAAGAACATAAATATATTAGATTTAGTTAGTATCTAAAATATCAACTTTTATGAAATCCACAATATTGATGGATTTTACTGGTAATAATGACCTGTATATGCCTGCTTAAATTTATATGTAAATGTTTTTGCTGCTTGCCACAGTCGTTTAACTGACTCTAAGGTATAGCATACCTTGTCGCAACTTAGTCAACCTTTGCATCTACTTAAATGATTTAAATGTTGATTTCGCACTAACTAACTAACTAACATCTAAACTAACATCTAGTTGAACAGCATTTGCGTATTTTTTTCTATGCTAACACAGCAAACATGTGACGTTGGGCCAACGTTGGTTTATTGTTGGCCCACCGTCTATGACGTTGGGTCAACATTAAACCAACGTTAGCCCAACGTAACATGTTTGCTGGGAAGTGCTTGAGTGTTAAATGTTAACTTCAAGGGATTTCACTTCATTATAATGTTGTTCTTTTTTATATGAATTCCCTAACTTTGTTAGAACTGAAGACCACAGAAATAGTCAATTGTGTTCATTATTATCATAATTATTGCTTAACCCTTTGAACCCGAGCCTCCTGGGGATAACTGTCATTTTCGAAAAAAATGTGATGCAACTGGTTTCTGAGCAGATAGTTCAGGTTTAATTAATTTATTTACCAATTATAGTTTTATAGAACTGTTAAAGGACGCAATCAGGCCAAAAATAATCATTTTTATTTTGGCTCCGTAATATGTCCATAATATGTCCTTTTCGGTTGCTGTGAAAACGTGACAAATGTACTGAAAAGCCCGTTTATCAGTTCTTCCTGTATTTCTCATTTTGGACATGCATGTCTGAAATTAAACCTCGTCCTTCTTTCTCTTTTAACTGGTAAATGCGCAACCCAAAATTTTAAAAACTTACGCAATTCTAGTACTAGTCTAGTAATATGTTGACATATTATGGAAATATCAAGGATGATAATTTGGCCTGATTGTGTCGCTATAATGTTTCAATTAAGTTTTATAACATACTTTCCATTATATATATCAGTTTGTGTTTTCTACATCTAATTTCAGCTTATTGTGCACGATCATAATTGGTTATTGATTGACAAAGTGTATTAAAAGCATTTTTGTATGATTATTAAATGTATTAAACAAACGTAACTGTTTTATATTTGTTCAATCTTAGGCACTTCTCACAAGTCGACCGTTGGCGATAACGTAATTGTTGTGGCTATTTAATTTAAATGTAATTTCAAACCTACTAAATAAATTCGTTTTTAAGAGTTAATTCGGCGAGAAGAATCCCGGCAAACACGAGACGTTGAGTATGTGTTGGGCTAATGTTAGCCCCCTTATCTACGACTTCGGCCCAACATTCTTCCAGCACCTGCTCAACGTCTCGTGTTTCCTGTGATGGTAGTAGTTATTTGAAGTAATTTTCGGGTCGATAATCTTGTGGTTATTTCGAGGTAGGCTAATTTAGAACCGACAATATATACTGGTCATCTGGAAGTAACAAGCAGATATAGGATAGATAAATAATAAGGTGTGTAAAAATTATTGTCTTAAAATATCCCGCCCTGTAAGAGAGGGGTGGAGAAGGTTTATATATCTGGTTTTCATATACAAGTAGCAAAGGAGGCGTGTAATTTGGGATTTAAAGGGTTATTACATGCATTTTTAAACCCCATACTTTTTTCAATTTTAGTTTCACATAACATTTTTTAACAAAACTAGTATTTAATTCTTGCAATAAATACCTGTAGTTGAAAAAGTATATACAACATGCCTTTTAGTAAATTAAATTGACGGCTTAAAATTCAAGAGGTACATAGCCTATGTTTGATGACCCAATATTTTTCATGTCGCAATATTTTGAGTGCAAACAAGCAGATATTGAATGTATATTGAATAAGGTGTCTTGACAATTATTGTCTTCAAATATCTCGCCCCGGAGAAGGGGTGTGGGGAGGGTTTTCATATTTGATTTTAATGTAAACGTAGCAAACGATATGTGGAATTTAAAGGGTTATTATATATATTAATGAACCCCATATTCTTTTAATATTTCTTAACTTTTGTTTCAAATAGCATCTTCTTCTAATATAACAAGTGTTTAATTCTTAGAATAAATACCTGTAGTTGAAAACATATAGGTCTATACAATATGCATTTCAGTAAATTATAATTACTGCTTACAATTCAAGGGGTACATATGTTTGAAGACCGAAGTATTTCTTCTTGTCGCAATATTTTGAGTGCAAACAAGCATATTTTGAATGGATATAGATGAGGTGTCTAAATATTCTTGTCTTCAAATATCTCGCCCTGGAGAAGGGGGGGGGGGGTGGGGAGAGTTTTCATAGTAGATTTTCATTAAAACGTAGCAAACGATATGTGGAATTTAAAGGGTTATTACTTATATTAATGAACCTCGTATTATTATTTTTTTTTTTCATTTTTATTTCACATAGCATCTTCTTTACATAACTAGAGTTTAATCTTTGGAATAATCACCTGCAATTGAAAAAAAAATTTTTTTTCTATAAAATTAAATTTAATACTGCTTAAAATTCAAGGGGGTGTATATGTTTAATGACCCAGTATCTTTTATGCCCCAATATTTTGAGTGCAAACAAGAGGATATTGAATAGTCATATAACAAGGTGTCCAATAATCACTGTCTTAAAAAATCTCCAGGGGGGGTTCATATCTGGCCCATAGACTATCATTACGTTTTTTGCCCTATACCGGTGCCGCAATGTCAATTGGGCAACTACTGTACAGGACATTTACAAATAGGTAGGTGGGTATTAGGCGATGATTATGGAGAGAGAAGGCGAGTTGTGTATACATGTTAGCCTCTTATCATAACTGGACTGATATTGACTTGCTGTCAGCGTTGATTTGAGGTCTGAATAAATCAAGTCGAGATTCAAAGCTAACATTTCAACAAGCGACTCGGGACAAGTAACAAAGTTAATATTTCACATACCATGTTTTTATCAATGTGCATCTCAAAACATGCTAAAAAAGTATCCCAAAATTAAATGTGATCATGTTAGTGGTTGGGAAGCTTTCACAATTAGAAATAGTAAAGTCACAGAAGAATCTCTAAATAATAGAAATTTAGCTAGATGGGTTGAGATGGACAAAGGTGAAAAAATTTTCACTGTAATTTCCTAACACTAGCAGTTTATAAGAAACAAGATAAAAACTAATAAGCAAAAATATAAATTTTATTAAAAATTACACATTTCTTGCCTCCAAAAATATTTTAAGTTACATGTATAAGCAAGGAAACTTACATCAAAAATAACAATTCACCGGTTATACAGCATATAATATATATAATTTACATTAATCTTGAAAAAAAATTTTATCAACGGAAATTCTGGGAATATTTAAAAAAAATGTATTTTATATTTTACTGGATAATTCTTGTTACAGCTAGACATAATTTAAAGGATTGACTGAACATTTCAATTTATTACGCAAAACAAAAGCAAATTGCACATTTAAAAACAGTTGTTTGATTTTGTTAGATACACAATTTAGGTTTTTAAAAAAGATACATATTTGTAAAGTAAATAAAGTTATTATACAAATAAATGAAATGAGAATAATAATTACCGGGTATTATATTTTGAATTCAAAAACAGTGATCATTGACAAGTATCACCCCATGAAGGAGTTAGGTTATAATAGATCTCACTCTTTTGTCTTGACATGAATAATTGATGAATCGTGGAGAACTTACAATTACCATAACTTAAACCTTTAACTGCTTTTACCTTTATGGGTCATCTTACATACTTTTAATAAAATAGATTATATAGAAACAGTCCAATAAAATTAGGACATTTTGCACATCCAATTTGATATATTGCACGTGGCCATTACTTAAAATTACACACTTTAATTTCAGGTGCGAATTTCACAGCTGAGAGAGATTGAAAATATGGTGGAATTTCCGAATAGGTAAATTGTTGATTACACTAAGAAAATGGAAAAAAGTTAGGCAATTCTTTTTCAGATCTTTTCATTTACGAAACGATAGATACTGGTAACTCGATACAAAACATATCGATTCCTTTCGCATCTTTCAATTCCCACTTGACAATCACACTGATCTGCAAACAGACAAAAGTAAATGTTATGAAATTACTATTTTCAATTCATCAACATCACAACAGTTGTATTTTGTAGTGGATCACATTGATATTTTTCAGTTGCCTTATAATAGTACACCAGAGATTGAGCCAAAATATACGATTATACTCCAGCATTTTTAAACTTCACATACAGTGGAGACCCGGTATCGGACCGCCTCACAAATCCGACCATCCCGGAATACGGACCACCATTTTTCAGTCCCAAATTTTCCCCCATTCACATAATGTATTATCAGATTCAGAAAGCGGACCAACCTGCGATTCGGGACACGGACCACCCTTTTTCAGTCCCAAATCATAAAAAGACTAAAAAAACTGACCAGCCCCAGCAGCAAAAAAAATTCACACTTTTACAGTTATTTATGCATGAATTAAGGGACCAGCTGCGGTTGGATCTAATAAAAGGACCAGATCTGGTTGAATCCAACAAGGGACTAGCGTTGGCTGGATCCACTAAGAGGACCGGAGCTGACTGGATCTGTATTAGTTACGCATATTAAACAGGATAATTATCAGATGTATTTCTACGCGAGAAAGATGAATTATATCCAGTTAATGGACTGTAAGTTACAAAGGGTTATTCACGGCTGATTGATTTCCCGTTTACAGCTGCATGGCGTGATCACCCTAAACAAACGATACGATCACACTAGGAACGTAATGGATACTCCCAAGTTGATCATAATGACTACGTGTACGACTCCCCGAGTTTTTATAAAATTAGAAGCGTGCCATCTAACTTGAACCCTGCTAGTAATTAATATCATACAGTATTTGTCAATACAGCTCCCAGGATAAATGTCACCTCAAAACAAATTTAAAACAATTTGAAGCCAGCACAAACAACAGACATCAATAGAAGACTTTTTACAGAAATAATTATTTGTATATCATATATTATTTTTCATATGTATCTTTATATGCATTTAATGAAACGTTTTATTTTATTTGTGTGTTTTTTTTCATTATATCATGATGTCATATTCAATACATTGGTTTAATAATTGACCTTCATATCAACATGTAGCAAGGCTTATCTATAAACAGACTGGCTAGTATCTCTCAATTCAAAAGTAGCTGGTTTCACAAATCGGACCGATTCCAAAATGGGACCACTTTCAGTCAGTCCCATGGGTGGTCCGATTTCCAGGTCTCCACTGTAAATTACATGTACTGAACAAGTGATAATGTGTTTATTGGCAAAGGGGGTAGAAATAGGAGCCATACAGACTAGCAAATATTTCGGTTGTCTGTGACCTTAGGATGATTTTGGGGTGTTTTAGATCTCCAGAAACCACTTAAAATTGCAAAATTAATATAATATCAAAACCTAAAGGGATTCACAATGATTTAATTTTGAAATCACTGGTGATACGTCCTATTAAACACAACTAATTTTAGGGCACAAATGATCACGTTCCAGCTGAATTTTTTCACTACCATTTGCACAAATTATACTAGTACTAGTAGTAGCGCAGAATAATTCATCTGATTCTGGCACTTCTGGCACTAGAAATTATATTTACACAGATATGAAAATATTAAAAACAGGTCATATAAAAAGTAGATTTTGTACTTCATGTAACTTCATTCAAACAATTGCACCACTAATTTATTCGGATATTTAAAATAGAGATAAAACAGAATCAATTTCAACCTTTTCGCAAACAACCAGTAACATTTAGAAATACTTGTCCAAGTCCAACGATTTTACACATCTAAATAAAATAATCTTTCAAATGGAAC
Source organism: Flabesymbios commensalis (assembly GCA_964017125.1). NCBI lineage: Eukaryota > Metazoa > Annelida > Polychaeta > Terebellida > Flabelligeridae > Flabesymbios > Flabesymbios commensalis. The sequence continues at coordinate 44,882,212 of OZ024906.1, forward strand.
ATCAATATCATGTCAGACACGCAATTTTTTACAAATTTATCTATTAAACTTTCAATCATTGAGCATCAAAAATCAAATTGAGTGAAATTTCAATTATGACAGATAACTAGAAGATCAAAGATCTATTTGGTTTGTTTCCAATCTAATCCAATTGTCACAGATTATGACTCATAGTGCATGTAGCGTCAGGTCATCAGTATTTTAACCCGTTAAACACGAGATAATTATGCTACTGCCCTGTTTTTGAAATGAGATTATTTTATGACCTCATAGTTATCTCATGCAATCAGACCCGGAGATCTCCAGGGCTCGTATCTGAATGGTCTCCCTAAATCACGGGGATCTCTGGGGATGCCCATATGAATCCTAGGCTTGTCTATAAATTTTAATAACTTTCTAAGATTCCTAATTGCAAAAAAACTTGTGTTAATCAATCTATTAGACCTTAAACTTTACCAAATAAATATACAAGATTTCTCAAAACTTTTCAAGCAGAAACCTTGAGTACAATCTGCCAGGAATTTATTTCAGTGTCAAGTACAGACAACAAAGTTAAACGTAGTAGATCTAAAATCAGTGTAAATTACTGCCACAGTCAATAAACATTTGCACCCTCATCCAGAGAGAACAAACATCGAGACTTGAATATCACTTACTGAAGGGTATTCTTTCAGGACAGTGATGCCTTGTGTGTATACATAGTTTGTACCACTCGTTAAAGGACAAGTCAGACTAGAGTTGTGACATGCATCAGGATTTGGTATAGGGAAAGGTACAGGAATACCGGCAATGAGTCCATGGACCACAGCTGTTAATTTTTCAGTAGCCTCTCCTGCAAACAAACAAAAATATTATTAAATGCAAGAGCTAAATAATAAGATTTGCTAAGGGATATCGTAGAGCAATTTGTTGTATTAGATTTCTTACTAGCATTTAATAAGTAGTACCAGTATTCTTATTTCTTTCATAATTAGGGTTTTTAATCAAAGCATGTAGGCCTATCTTTAAGACAGTGAATATAATATTCATCATAATAGAAATGCAGCCATCATTTCTCTTCTGTATAGACTGGTCATGCAAAAAAGTGCTCTTGTGATATAATTATATATATATGATACATCATAGTGAAAACGAAGTTTAGCTCCGTCATAGCATTGGAGCAACAGCATTATGATTTGTAAAGCAGGTACCGGAGTAATACACGGTATGGTACCCACAGAATATCTGACATAGATTTTGAATGAGCTAATCAGTTAAGAGAGCTAATTTTTGTATTCAATATTGTTATTTCAATTGGCCCAACCTCCTTAGCTTATACCTCCCCCCCCCCCCCATTTGAGAGAAGTTTATATTTTTCAGGGTGCATCTTTTCATGAACCCTCACATTTTGTTATATACATACTGAATGGTAAAATAGATTCCACCACCAGAGAATACAGTAAGCATTGCCAATACTGCTCCATGGTGGTGGTGGAATAAATTTTAGTCTTTGAACAAAGATACAGAGTGATCAGAATACTAGCTACAACACAAAAGTTCACTAAATTATTATTAAAGGAGGAGAATAATTACCTGATGAAAACCCAATTTTAAGGTTCACTGTGGTTCCCTTCTTCAATGGACAAGGTGTATTTGCGCATCCCACTACCTCAACAGATGTAGGTTTTCCAACCTTCGATCCTGCAAATAAGTAGCACATAAATGAAATTATCATCTGTAATTAATAATACATGTAATACATTACGTCGTTGTCCAGGTAATAATGTGTATGTGGTGTTTTGGCGAAAATCACTTTTTAATACCACCATGGGCATTGACATACTGTACGCTGCTTCTGTTGTACGTATGTGTACCGTTTCAGACAAGTGATAATGCGTATGTTGTAAAAACTGGCATGAAATACTGTGTATCATGTTGAAAACGGACATGAAATATTGCGTATGTTTAGTTTTTGGAAAAGCAATACTGCCTATGTGTTATTTTTTTAGTCAATCTTCATTTTTACCTTTATTTTTCGTGCTACCAATGCTGCAAAAGTATCAATATTATCACAAAAAACATATTTCATTCAAAATGACTGACGAATACAGCCTATGGGTTCTTATGGCAGAAATAAACAGTTTTTCTCGATTATTTCGAAACTACCAAATTCCACATACGCAATATTACCTGGACAACGAAGATTACAAAAAGTGATCAGTTCAATTAATACCAGGGTACATGTACACTTTTTTCACAAAATTAGGTTGCACATGAGTTAGGGATTTTCTTACCAGGATTATTAAATGTAACCAGTGCAGCAGATAACACAATTTAATTCTTAGAAAGGAGAGACCAGGGCTACCCAGAACCTGGAGGTAACTGGGACAGTCCTCTAGCAGCACTGATTTCATTCATGAAATATTTATGTCGTTTCCAAATTCCAAATATATCACTAGGTATATATGTTACAATAAAATATAAGGTGGTACCTTTCAGTTTTCTGGTCCTTTTTGTTAATTTTTATAATTTGTGTTACCAAGCCTATTTGTTAACATTAACAAACTGACTCTAACACCACCGGTATACCATGTATACAGGCATCCTGGATAATATATACATATAATTAATACTGGTACTCCGGCATACTGGTGTACCAGTATTAGGTGGCGTTCATCCACTGTTCAAGTTTTAATTGCATTTTTTTTCAAATTTGGTATATAAAATTCTGTAGGATGTCACATTGTGTTAGGCCATTTATTTTATTAAAGTTGGTTTACGGATTTTTTCGTCAAATTTTGATGTCGGATGTCAAAATAAAAATAAATGGCCAAAGACAAATTATTTTTTATTTCTCAAATTACAAAAAGTGGATGTCGGAGTCAACCAAAAAAATGAATAAATAAAATTACAAAATTTCAAAAAGTTCAAGGACTGGTTGTTTATTAACCCTAGCTATGTCCAAGATTTGGGCAGCTGTGTTTGTACAATGTCAGGCATTTTAGATGAAAAATGACTTTGGATTCAGAATGATATGGCTATGTTTTTCTTGTCAAAATACATGTAGAACCATATTTATTTAGTTTCAGTGGGTACTGGGCAACAAAGTGGTTGCTATGACAATTCCCCCTGGTGAGTGAAAAATCCAAGATGGCCACCCAAAATGGCCAACAATCACCTGTCATGTGACTTAAAACAGGTTGGAGTCCACATAAATGGTTGTAAATAAAAATATTGTGTGGTACTTGACATCTAGGAATTATCACTGTAAAAAAAATCAATTTTAAGGATTTTAGAGCAATTCGTGTTCAGAATGGGAGTGCCGAAAGTAGTGAGCTCATACAATATTTCTCATGAAAAATCCCCAATTTAACATAGACTATACCTGTTATATAGTACCTAGCCAAAAACTTTTTAAAACTATTTAAAAATGTAAATTTTATTTTAGTTTGTCCTTAGCTAAGCAATGGCTGCTATGGCAATGCCACATTTTGAGCAAAAAATCCCTAGATGGCTGCCATTTGCTAAAAAGTGGCAAAAAACAGGTTTGTTACCATACAATTACATGTAGCTCTATTAAGTGGAAGTCGATCACATTTGTTGACATAAGGTCATAAAATAAGCATCTCTGAGGAAGAAGACCCTATAGACTATGTGTTTTCAACCTTTGTTGTATCAGGAAAAAGATCGATTTAGAGCATAGTCATAAAAGTGCAGCAATGCCATGTCTAATTGACCAGCCGTGAAATGTTTACATGTTATTGGGATATTATAGGCCTGCATACTAGTCTAAGACGTGAACAGCCAGCCACACAACATTGCTTTAAAACATGGGACCTATGGGTGTGGCTTCACTCAGTTACAGTTTGGACTAGGGAACAACTAACGATATGCCCATTCATATAATCATATATAGTCGTTAGGCCAAGCCGCCGAATGCGAGCCGATTTCCTCCTATTTCCTTGTGTTTTTCCATAATATCAAAATGGCGGCGCTCACGATTTGAGCATTTTCTATATTTGCTGGCAATTCATTGCGCGATTGTTGAACAAATAGTAATAGCTATATTAAATGAATATGAAAAAATAATTCAACATATTTGTATAAATTTCTAAAGTGACACATCTATAAAAACATTCAACAATTAGAACTTGATCAAAGTCTATGTCAAACATTGAAGCGAAACACTTAATTTTTTCACATCCTGAATGGAAGTGAGGACGAACTAGGTCAGATTGTAAGACGATCTCTGATTGGTCCATGAGGGCATCTCCCAGCCAATTAGAATATCCGCTACATGACACACGTCATGCATTTACAGTCATTACATAACGAGAGATGCGGGGAAAACGGGAGAACAGTTACGGATCGGCAGACGGGATAAAAATAAAAATAAATATAAACTTGTCTTAAAATGTCGGCATTTTTTTCTATGTTCGGTCTGGTCCAAAAACCGATAAATATAAAACGCATGGCCTTAAATAAAATACACTATCAAATATATAATCTCTGTGTCTTCTACCCAGTCTTTTCGATATAATGTCCAACCGTGTCAAATCTGACACTGCAAAAGTGCAAGTAGCTATCTATAAAATAGTCGCCGTCACATTAACTTCAACTGAATGTAGTAGAGCACGTTTATCGTCAATTTATCAGTCACTTCTCTCAGGATAGCTATAAAAGCTGTAAAAGTACGTAGTAGAGCACATTTTTCGTCAATTTATCAGTCACTTCTCTCAGGATAGCTTAAAAGCTGTACAAGAACAAGGCTATGAAGCATTAGTAAGACCACACTTGAGTATGCCTCCTGCACGGTGTGGGACCCCCATACAAAGTGAATGCCAATAGTGTTAGAACCGTTGGCATAACTCCAGCACTGCAGTGTGTCAGCAATCCCAAATGACATGAGCTGGGAGTCTCTCGTCAGACAGAGAAAGAGCTAGGCCCTGCATGATGTATAAAGTTGTGCATGGTCTAGTGGACATACCTTGGCTGCAGAACAAGGTACCGACTCCCAACCCACAGTGCACAAGAGGATCTCACTCTTGAAAATATGCATCCATCTTACCCAGGTGACACCTCCAAATTGTCCCTCATTCCACACACAATTATTGCACGGAATGTGCTACCCCGGTAGAAGTTGACTGTACCTGCCTGAACTAATTCAGGGTGGCACTCTCAGAATTTAAACTACTCAACTACAGTTTTTATTCTGCACTATTTTTTGCTACAGCTGATTGCACCAAATTCATTTTATCTACATCTACAACACTAGAGGGCATAACCTAAACATTTTCCAAAGATATTTCAGAACAAACCTTATAGAAAATACAGTTTCACACAAAGAAAAGTCTGCTTGTGGAATTGACTCCCGTATGAGTAAATGCCTCATCTATACCTGCCTTTCAGAAGGCGCTTTAACACTGGCAAATTTTTATGAGGATAAAGTTCACTCACAAGGAAACCCCATGAAAGGGAAACCAAAAAACAAGAAAACTGAGACAACTTGTCAAATAACTCAGAGCTGAGTAAAGAGGCCCAAGCCTGTGCTCAGAAGAGGAACCTGTAAGTACCTACGAGGTAGGCCTACTCTCTTCTCCCTAATAGAAGAGCATTCAGATTCTGATGGAAAAGTCCTATTTTTTCGGGCAATAGAGCCTGTCCACAATAAGAGCGCCTCTTGGAAAAAAAATTCCATCATGATATGTCAAGGTATCCGAGATAAAGTTTGACAATCATTCTATTCTGTGCATTTAGTTTTATTCGGGTATTTGTGTACCCGGTACATGTATATATCTAATCCTTGGACCACATTTTGTATTAACCCTTACACTGATATGAGTACACCAAGCTCAGCCTGCTGTAAGATCCTAAAATTGAAAATTGTGAAAAGTATAATGTTGGGAAAATTGGCAGAGGAACAAGGAGAAAGACAAGATTATATAATTGAACATTTTAATTGGAATGTACCAATTGGAAACTTTGTTAATAGTGAAAAGGGAACAAAAAGGCGCTGATCTAGAGGGGGGGTGCACGCCCATCCCTTTTTGTGCCAAATTCTTTAAAATGTCCACTAAATTGGCCTAAATTTGACAATAAAATCAATCAAACTGAACCCAGTGCGCCCCCTCCTTTTTCAAATCCTGGATCCGCCCCTGGGAAGACAAGATTGAATTACTGTATTACTTTCTTTAGTGAATATATTAAAGAAATTGGGAACAATTTGAAAAGTACATGATATTTGGAATTTGTGGTAGGGCCTAATTGGAAGGGGAAACAAAGTCAAAGAGGAAGGCAAGAGATTTTGTATTATAATTAGCAGTACCACAAGGGAAAATATGGGGAAAAATAATATGAGGGTGTGCTCCTCTTTTCAGGGAAATAGCTAAGCTTCTGTATTAACACAGTGATACTCATCAATAAGCTGAAAAGCTGGTTGAGTCATCAAATATTCAATTCAGAGTCAGACACACAATGCGTCGAGATGATGCGACAAATTCAGACAGAACTTCAGTTCAGGACAGAAGTTTAACCTACCACAATCTGCATATTTAATGTCCGCTTGACATATCGAGAACAATGCAAATGAGCACAACAGCGACAGATACATAATAGTAGATTAAACAAATGATAATCAAGTATAAGATGTAACAAAAATGGAATAAATTGACAGATGATAGACTGAAAGTGCAACACTAAATTTCTGAAAGAATCACAAGACCATTATCAAATCATGTGATCATGGTCATGGTCACGTGAACATGGCCTGATAATAAGGTCTCACTACACATAATATCCTTCCCGCAAACTACCCATAGTCGTGGGCTTTCTTCACTCGTTTCACCAGTGTCTCTACTCAGACACTGGTAATCATCCCAGCATTAGCTAATATTCACCACCAGGGCTCAGAGCTTTCACCGCCACTGTTTGTACTGCAGCGTCCAGATGTGTGGAAAAACCCCACTGCATGGCCCCACATAGTGTAAAATAACCCAGTTCATGTTATTAGCACTGACAGTGACGCTTCTGAAAATAAGGAAAATATAAGATACAATTGTCTAGGCTGAATATAAACACTGATATAGATCTAATAGGCTACAGTATATAGTAAAGATTGTGCTTAGTTCATGATTTAAAAACTCCATTAAAATAATTATAAATAAATATAACATTGAAAATAGGACACTCTTCCATACCCTCTGGTTAAGCAGGCTTGTAGGCCTATGTGGCACGCTGCGTGTACAGATTAGCATGCATAATTTGACAAATGTGCATCTAAACACAACTGACCAATCAGGATCTAGCCTACCTCATAGCCGTGGACCAGGCGACTCGCTCCGCTTACCGATCAGCGCTAGCCTACCTCACAGCTCCTGCAATTTTATGAATTGCTGGCTGCTGACTGGCAGGCGGTGATGTAACAGACGACACAGACCCCTGGTGTTTAATATTAGAAAATGCTACGAAAAAGTTCAGTGGGTGACGTACTGTGACACTCACTGATACTGATACATGTGATAAGTCATTAGTGTGGTGCCTTCAGAATGTCCAAATAGACAAAATTTTGATAAACCTTATATTTTTTTATTATCATGATATAGCCTACTTATTCAAAATATAAAATAGTGTCTTTAGTGTCTTTAAGGTGGATTAACACTCGTGTCGAGGTCTGTTAGTAGGCCTACCATAAACTGGGTTGACTTTGGCCCACTTTTTTATTGTTTTAAATCCAGAGAGCTAGCTTCTAATTAAAATTATATTAATTTACGTTTCTAGTGAATGTCGCCATATAGATATGAGAAACTAATTATAAAAAATAAATTATTGGAATTTAAAATAAGCCTGATGTTTTTCAAAAAAATTAATGTGGAAATAAACGCTATTTAATTAGGCTTGTAAAACCCAATGGCCTATCCGCATAGCTTTTTGCATTCAACAACCAATTAAATTGTCATCACTATATCTTTTTCTTTACAAATATAACTTAGATAGCGAGGAAAAAAACGCCTATACTGTGAGAGCCAATTAGGCCTACTGTCACTATTGCCGACTTAAACAGACATGACAATGATGAACTTTAGCCAGGCTCTTGATAAGGTGCCAAACAGGAGACTATAATATACAAGCTTGAGTGGTATATGAGATCAGGGGTGGGTCCCTTGACTAGATCAAGTGCTTCCTGACAGACCGAAGCCAGAGGGTAGTTCTTGATGGTAGGCCTACATAGGCCTATCGAGTCTCTTCTGGGACCTGTTTTGTCGGAAGTACCTCAGGGTTCGACTCTGAACCCTATCCTCTTCCCCATCTGCATAACAATTTATCTAATTAATAGCGTCACCACAGTAGCCTACATAGACATACAGTCCGACTGTTCGCAGATGACTGTATTTTGTATAGGGCCTACAGGTGGGCCTAGATCTACATATACTGACAAGACCGACATATCAATCGGCCCCAAATGGATGTTGAATTGCCAAGTGAGAGGAGACCTGGTTGATAGAATTTAGCCATAATCAGAAGGTTACATCTAAGGCTAATTCTGTGTTATAGTCCAGTGGATTTTGACGAAAGCGTGTTTTGCGGTATGGAGGATGTTTTATAATTGATTCTGATACTATAGGATCTCCTGAGCAGGAATCGGCCGGGTGCCACTTTGGCACCCTTGGGCGAATTTTTTTAGGGGAAATCACAAAATGGCCACCAGATATTTCAATGTCAAATATCATTTTTTAACAAATCAAGCCAGGAACAAGTGTAATACTTCATTTTCATGTGATTTTGACTGGGCAATCTATTTCTTGTATGATTGTTATGACTCAATGTCATCTGCAAGGTCAAAAAATCAATTTCAAAGTCAAATAAGCAAAGATACCATTTTGAACAAATAAAGTTAGGAACATGTGTAATACCTATTTTTCACTGGATTTTGTCTGAAAAATGCATTTATGGTATTATTTTGTTGATCCAAGGTCATCTTCAAGGTTGAAAGGTCATTTCCAAGGTCAAACATGTAAAGATATGATTTTTAAGAAACAAAATAGGAAGAAGTGTCTTTTTGGTGTGATCAATTCCTGAAACTATTTTGATGATAAAAGGTCATCTTCAAGGTCAAAGGCCCAATTTTAAGGTCAAGTAAGGGAGAATATGATTTTTAACAAATACAGCTAGAAAATGTTATTTTTTTTATTATTTTGGTGATTTGAAATCATCCTCAAAGTCAAATATAATTTTTAACATATATGCTATTGAAATATAATATGTTGAAAAATGATATTTGACCTTGAAATATCTGGCGGCCATTTTGTTTTTGACCTTGACTTTCGACCTTAGAGATTACCTGGGATCAACAAAATAATACCATAATTGCATTTTCAGACAAAATCACACGGAAATGAGGTATTACACATGTTCCTAGCTGTATTTGTTAAAAATAGTATTTTTTGCTTAATTGACCTTGCACTCGATTTTTTGACCATGAAGATGACCTTGAGTCATAAAAATAATACACGAAATAGATTGCCCAGTCAAAATCACATGAAAACAAGGTATTACACTTGTTTCTGGCTTGATTTGTTAAAATATTAAATTTGACCTTGAAATATCTGTTTTGTTGTTGTCCTCAAAAAATTCCGCCCAAGGGTTCCAAAGTGGCACCCAGCTGATTCCTGCTCAGGACATCCCATAGAACCAGAATCAATCATAAAAAATCGTTCATACCGCAAAACACGCTTGAGCTACAAAATGTTATTTGGCAACTGGACTATTAGGTCTCTTGAGAAAAAACCTCAGGATAGCTTCAAAAGCTGTGCAAACATAAGCTTATGAATCATTGGTTAGACCACATTTGGAGTATGCCTGCACGATGTGAGACTCCCATAGACAAGTGAATGTCAAGTGGCTTGACTTGTGCAAAGTCCCAGGGGGGGGGGGGGAGTGTACTCGCCTTAGAAATGAGTAGGGGTCAAAACCGGACCCTCTCGCAATTCGCCTCATCGCTCAAAAGCCACCCTGTTCCAATTTTGTATTTAACATCGAATTTAATTGATTGGTTTATGGTGTAATTACTAAAAATTTACTTCATGTTTCAATAGTCTTTTTGAGCTCTATATTATTTGTTTATGAAATTTTAAGGCTATTTGCTGTGAGACTAGAAAACAGTGATGAAATTCGGCTGATAATAGCCTAAAAAAATCAGAAAAATACATGCTAAATCGGGTGCCCAGGGTTGGAAGCTTAACTGAAAGCTCAAAAAAGGCCCCCTGTGCCAAGCAGGAAGCTCAAAAAAGGCACCCTGTCCAGCGGCACATCCTCAGTACTCCCAAGTATATGGAAGTGCCCGGGTGCAAAGTAGGCCGTTTCTGTCTTTGAAAAAGTTGGAGTCATGCAATATGAAGATTCTGACTCGCAACAGCAGGTGGTCCTGTGAATTTTTTCACAGAAGGCTTTATATATAGGTGCCTTTTAGTGGTATCTAAATGTACATTTAAAGCTATGAAACAACTCATTTTTCATTAATGAAACAATTATTTTTTTATTTGTTTATCATGGTCGTCAGAAAGAAATATTTTTTCGTCAGAGTGGAAAGTTTGTGGTCAATTCTGACATTTCGTTCACAGAAGGCTTTATATGTAGGTGCCTTTTAGTGGTATCTAAATGTACATTTAAAGCTATGAAACAACTCATTTTTCACTAACAAAACAATAAAAAAAATTCTCTGTTTATCATGGTCGTCAGAAAGAAATATTTTTTCGTCAGAGTGTGAAGCTTGTGGTCAATTCTGACGACATGACGATAAATCAGAAACTGATCCGCTATCGTATGTGTGTATAACCGTTGGCATAAAACCAGCAGTGCGTCAGCAATGCTAAATGAGCCGAGCTGGGAATATCATGCCAGACGGAGAGAAAGAGCTAGGCTCTGCATGATGTATAAAGTTGTGCATGGCCTAGTAAAACAAGATTTTGACTCCCAATCCACAGTGCACAAGAGGATCTCACTCTTGCAAAAATGCATTCATCCTCCCCCACAGTGACACGACTTACCTTCAAATTGTCCTTTATTTCACGCACAATAATTGCATGGAATGCATTACCGCCAGTAGTACTGGTAGTTGACTGTATCTATCTGAACTCATTCAGGTAGGTACTCTCGATATTTAAACTACATAAGTAGTTTTTAATCTGCACTATTTTTTTACAGTTGGCTAGGCTAATTGCACCCATTTCTCCTTTTAAACTTTTATTTTGGGCAACCAAAATTACCAGTAAATAATACTCTGTGTCAAGAGTGATTGCTGTACTAGAAGAAGAATGAGTTGAAATTTACCCTTTTAACGCTGAAATACCGTGCACACTTGCATTCTCACTGCTGAATTCCTGAAGAGGGGGGTTTAAAAAAATCAGAATATTTTGTAATGCAGATTTGTTTGAAAACACCAGCTGGATATTACCCTATGAGCAAATAATAACATGAGAAGAAGTCATGTCAAGGTCACATCAAGGTCATTTCAAGGTCAACCTCGCAAAAAAAAATTGGAAATACCCATTTTTTATCAATTTCAAGCTTGTTAGTGGTACAATCATCTACTTGAAATGACTGATGGTCATACATTCTTGGTCGGGAAATCTAGGACAGTGCTAATATTGGGAGGGGTAATACCCTCAATGTTTACCATTATTGCACCCCTTTTCTCAAGGCTCAATTGAACATGCAAAATTGCAATTATGCACCAGCGTGTAGTATCGCAAAAGATTTATACATAGGCTAATTGGGTGTGGAGGTTGACATGGGTTGAGGTTGTGCTTTACTGCATGGATACCACCCAAAAAAACGTGAAGGTTAAATCAAGGTCATGTAAAATGTCAGGTTTATCAGTTTATGGGTGATGTGTACTAAATGCGTAATGAATAGGTGTGCAGCTATGAATATATATGCAATCCCCATTGCTGCGATATCTGTCATCTAAGTATTTTTATAGCATTTTAAGCATGATGATGATACTAAAGGAAGGTATCAATTGTTTAATTGTAGGCCTATTCCTTGATAACAAAAATATTTTCGTTCTAAAAGAAACCATGAACTCATTCCAGACGGGGCCCGAGATATCTCGGGCAAGCTACTTCGACGGTACAGGACGGATCCCGAGATAACTCGTGTTATGTAACGTCATAAAAAGTACATTTTTAAAAAATGACCCGTCCACAAAAAACATGTATTTACTGAAAGTGGCGTCTTGAACGAGTTAAGAATGACAGCTTTACATCGGTCTAGATATTATTATGGGGTGCTATATATCCATGCACAATTAAAGAGAAACACACTTTTATCAGCCAAAGCAAGGTTACTCACATGATTACCGGACCAGATTGGTTTTACAAAAATACTAAAAAACACACTCTGCCCTGAGATATCTTGGGATCCACGACAGCGGGACAATTTCTTACCCCCAGATATCACGGGACCCGCGCTAAAAGGGTTAATAAGGTGAATGAAAAGTCCAATTCCACCCTGTTTTTCCTGATCAGAAACCTCAGATATTGTCCATCTAAGCTGAAGGAACTGGCAGATAACTCACTTGTGAGATTAACCTTGTAATATGTCAGTACGTACTGTATGGGATCCTCAGTTGGTTAAAGACATGATGAAATTGGAAGTTGTGACTTGCGGCTCGTTTTGCTGCAGTAGGCGATTTCTGCAGACAGAGTAGTGTCACAGAGATGCTGCAGGGACTGAGGCTAGTCCACACTGCAGGAGAGGAGGGAAAATGCGTGACTGACTATGCTGCACAAGATCATCAGCGGTGGTACACCCATCGCAGAAGAACCACATTTGTTTGCCCCAGCTAGCCGGCGAACAAGAGCCATAAACGAACATACAGTAAGTTTAAACAACTTACTGCCAACATGACTAAACGTGTACCAACAGTCTAAATTTCTTTCACCATACCATGCAGGATTGGAACTCGATCAGTGCCTCGGGATTACAAAAACAGAGTAATAGGGGGAAGCTCCCTTGCTTCCTCTCTGGAATAAACTTCTCACCCGTTGCGTGATAACTATAGGCCTACATTAAGAGGGCTGCATCCCACTTCTACAAATACAGTATAACCTCGGTTCTGGTTCCGGATTAACCCTTAGCAGACCACCCCCGCCATTCAGGACTCGGACCATTTTTTTGCACCAAGCCAGTCTTAACCTCGCTAAGCGGACCACCTGAGACGTCAAGGGTCAATTTTTCAATCAGAGACAGAACATTCACACCTCCAGAGTCGAGCCTTCACGCTTGGATGCCTACAAACGACAATCAGCAATGGTTATCTAGACTTAGCCCTACAACCTCTATGGTCCTTGTGAGCCGAATGCCCTGCATTGTGATATTTAGCTCGCAGGATTGATGACGCACTAAAACTGCCATGAGCTCCACATGGTGGACGTAGCGCCTTCACGCTTGCTTGCACACAAACAACTGCCATTTGATTACTCAGAATGAATCTGATTTATTGTTAATTTTAATCTTTTTGGTAGCTTTTAATAAAGTCAGGCTGATAACGATAATCTTTGTGTTATCAGGTTATGTATCTTTGCAAATTTCTTTATTGCATACCATTCTTCTTGCAACTATTTTAGAAAATTGAATCACAACTTACTACTAAATAACATTTTAAAATGATGGTGATAAATTGAAGTGACAACACTCTTGTCTCCTCCGCCGGAGCTCAAAATATCAGCGCAATATATATAACCTGTAATTATAATTCTGTGTAGAAATTATGTTACAACCATTTAACCAGTTATTAAGAGTTTCAATAATTATTGTATTACTGATCTGTACATGACCTAACAAATACAATGATTCGTATTTGTAACAAGAAGCAGCAATTGCGCTTGTGATTTATCATGTTTATACACCACATTAAAAATGTTGTAGCGTTTCTTAGGGTCTGCTTTGATCCATTAAAGGGATACTAGTAACCCAGCAAATACGGGACATTGAACCAATGCTGGTTTAATGTTGGGCCGGAATATCAGACGTTTAGCCAACAATTATTCAGCATTGGGTCCATATCTCGTGTTTGCTATCTATACCCATAGCACTTGACGTAGCACCTTGTAGTCGTCATTTGCGTTTTCACTAAAAAACAAGGACTTATTGGCGCATGTGTGTGTGTTGTGTTGTGTTGTTATCTAAACAGTAGTGTTATCAAATAGTTGTAGTGTGAATCTCTTGTGACTGCTTGCTTTGACACGAACGCTGCAAAAATAACAAAGTGATAAAATCACAGTTATGATCAGATATTGTAAGAAGAAACGCATTAACACTACACTGGTTTGCGTGTTGCTGCTGTGGAGGCAGCATGCAGTCGGCGGCAAATTTTACTGAATGATTTCTTTAATGTAAAATAAATGTTTCATTTAATTTCTTAAATTCTTTTCAGTGCTAATTGAATAAAAAATCTTGTAATTGTATGTATTTGTTTTGTGTTTGCTTAATCTCTTATACACACAGGTAATAGTACACATACTGTACTTGGCGCATGCAAATGTTGTTCATGTGTAATAAGGTATTGTGTACAATTTCACTTAGGGGACCACCTCGCTAATAGGACCACTTTGGCCAAGTCCTTCGGGTGGTCCGTTTAGCGAGGTTCTATTGTATATTGTAGGGGCATATTGTAGCTAAGCAAAAGTCCGTGTGATTTTAATGGTAATTGATCATGTTACATACTAAAACGTTCAGTAAAACAATCTGAATAAGAAAAAATAAGGTGTCAATTTTTCTTTTCAGTTTTTGTGACATTTCTAATAGGCCTACCATAAAAAAAACGAGTGAAAAATATACCAGCTTAACACAAATAATTATAGAACATTAAATTAAATAATACAGACAATGTTCAGAAAACCACTCGAAAAAATAATTATATCTTATTTTTCAGATATAGTGACACTTTATTCTCAAGAAAAAAAGGAAAACACATTATTTTCACACCACCATAACACCCTTAATACAATTTTTTCAAGTGATATGCAAAACAAAATGTTTAATAGATCGGGTGGTGATTATTCATGTTAATTTTTCTTTTTAGTTTCGATGACACTTTAAGTCCAATAGAAAAATGCCAAAAAACACATTTTCTTACACTAACGTAACATACATAGGCCTAGTCCATGTACATCAGATAGTCATATATTATAGAAAATTAAAGATACTGTTACACACACTGTTCGAAGAGCACGCGGCAATAAACATTTTATATTTTATATCTAGTGACACTTTATGCTCAATAAGTAAAAATAAAAAAAAACCACATGATTACATTTGATTTAGTGATACCTTAAGATCAATACATGAAAAATAAAAACACAAGATTTTCACACCACCAATGTTATTGATAGTAATATTTGTTTTATTCTCCGTGCTCTTCTGAGCAGTGTGTGTAGGCCTAACATTATTTTTAATGTTCTTTATTATGATTTATATTTCACTTGAAAATACATAGTATTAAGGGTGTTACGGTGTTGTGAAAATCTTGTGTTTTTATTTTTTAATTGTTGATCCTGAAATGTTACCAAATCATAACAAAAAAATTATGCGTGCTCTTTTGAACATTGTGTGTAATGTTAGCTTAAATGTTCTATATTACATGACTCATTGATTATCTGATGTGGGCCTACATCGATCTTATGTTAGTAACCCTATAAAAATGTATTTTTCTCTTTATTCTATGGGACTGAAAGTGTCACTTAAACTGAAAAAAATTACATGAATAATTGCCACCCATAGGCCCCTACTTACAAAAAACTTGCTTTGCTTTCGCTTCGAAAATAATATGCAGTAGGCCTAGGCTTATTAATAAGGTGTTATATAGTGGTGTGAAAATCAATTGTTTTTATTTTATACTTATTGAGTTTAAAGTGTCACTGTATTTAAAAATAATATATATTTTTATTTCTGCATCTTTTTTTGAACATTGTGTGTAATAATTATCTGTAATTCGCTTTATCAGGGCCTACATTGATATCTAATGTGCATCAAATATAATTTTGTCTGTATTATAATAGCCTACGTAGGCTACGTTGGTATAAAAATGATGCGTTTAATTTTTCCCTTTTTTCCATGGGCCTGAAAGTGTCACTAAAACTGAAAAGAAAACTTGACACCCTTTTTTTCTGCTTCTATATTCATGTATGGTGAATGGTGTCTTCATCATTCTGACCTCAGAGAGCGGGGTTGACCTGAGCGACATCTATGTGTGGAGAATGGTCTTCATTTAACAGAAAAATCCCACGGCATTACACACGCCCGTACAGCTGGTTGATGGATAGCAAAAACCCCGTGGTGCTGCTCAATATAGAAAAGCACCGTCTAGCGATCACTTATAGTACGTAATAGCGGCTATTAAAAATGTTAAATATATATACTTGTGTTTTACTAGCAAAGTGGCGAAAATAAGATTAATTGCAGTTTGCTAATGCTAAGAATCTGAGATTCAAGTATTTTTTTCATTGAAATAACGATCTGACCATATAATTTTGCTCACATTTTAGAGAAAAGTTGAAAGATGGATCTTGATGAGTCGTTTTATAACGAAGAGGCACCGGAGGGTGGCCCAGGTTTTGTTGGAATTAAATTCTGTCAGGAGTGGTGAGTGAACAGTTACCAGGCTTAATTTTAGTTAATTTGTGAGACACTGCAATATCCAATAAAAGGCATATTTTTCTGGGGTTTTTCCCTGTATTTGTACTAGACTACTAGTACTAGTAGCCTACTACTGCTATCTGTAGCCTGTACTGTAGGCCTATAATATTACGTGGCAGTACGCACTATTGTGCTATCGCGCCACAGTAGTATCAGTAACTTACTTAGCAAGGCCTGTTATCATTCATGATATAATTCATAGCCCTATGGGAGTATGTGCATGTCATGCATGTACCGTAATTACCGTAAACCGGGGCTGTTTTGCCACCCCCGGGGCTATTTTGCCACCCCCTCCAAAAATTAACAAAATCCTCTAGTTTTCTATAAATATCATAAGTTAATAAAAATAACTATTATCATAGGGTAGAATATATTGTACGGAACATCTTTATGTCTAACATGTCTATTCACAATTTTTTTTTAAATATTTGACATAAGCAAAAAAAGCTTGACCGGAGTGTTATTATTTACGCGTTTTTTCTAAATTTTGTCAAATTTGAACTCTGGAATGGTATTAATCCATTTTATTAACCTATATATTTTTATTTTATGATATTATGATATTTGAAGGGTCCTTACCACATAAAAAAAATTAATTGAAAAATTTCAAATATTGAGCCTGTTTGAGCACTTCAAAGTAACAGGGGCTATTTTGCCACTCCATACCGGGGCTATTTGCCACCCCTTCAAAATGGCTGCCAGAGCCTCGTTTTTGGTCCGATATTGAAATGGACTTGGCCACTAGATTCACTGACCCCTAAAAACTATATAAATATTTACATACCAGGTTTGATGCACTCATTTTAATAATTAAATGAAATTCATAAAAAATAATGACTTTTCACTTACTATTTCATGTTTATGTTTGTATGGTACATTTACCTTATTTATGGTACATAATAAATGGATTGATAAAAATATTTATATGGCAAAATATTTTTTATTTTTATTTTTTTATTCGGATTCTGACAAATGGTTTTAATTCTCAAAATAGCTATGTACAGTGGCAAAATAACCCCGGTTGCCGGGGCTATTTTGCCACCATACATTTTTTTTTTAAATCCTATCAATAAAGCCTGAATAGGCTAGGGCCTATTTCCGAATACCTAATCTAAGGCTAAGGCTGTGCTTTTGATTTCTGGTGTCCTTATTTGTCTATCAGCACCCCACGTGACATCAGTTGATAAGTCTCACTTTATCCTTTAAGTTCTGTACGCTTACGCGCAGACATGATTAAGTGTTGTTATGTGCAGTATAAAAATATAGATTGAATGATTTCTCACTTTGAAAGGCGTATTGTTCTGTCTGCCTGTGAGCCACGGTGATGGAGTAGCTACTCTATTGTTGAGATGTCATGTTCGTGGAGTTAAAATTTACTTCAGGTTATGGAGCTAATCATGAACGGTAAATGGGAAGGCTAGTTCAAAGACGTGTTCCAATAGGAAACTAACAGTCCCTACCATTGTCTAATTTTTTCGCATTGTTTAAAATGTTTGTATTAGAGGTGCGAACGCAGACTTACCGCATCATTAACCCTCTGAGTCCCGATATAAAACAATTCTACATTTATTATTTGTATTAAAACTTAACATGTAACGATAATTACATAAAATTTTGTGATGCAAAATTTTAAGTTGTATAATAATAACATTCCCACGCCTTTAATTATTATTTACGACGGTCTTTATTATCACGGGCGGTTGGACCAGCGCTGGTGTGTATTTTTATTTCCCAAGGCAGAGTGGATGTCATCGCGGTCTCGTTCTGGGGCCAATGGGCAGACATTCTGAGGCCTGCACAGGCTACATATAGGCCTACACACAGATTTTAAAATATTTATATTTCGCCGACAAATTTATATTATTTTAATCTATCTATTACAAAGACCATATTTTAATATTGTCGTGCTCAAATAAGAACATATATATTCCAAGATAAAATGTGATTGTAAAACATTTGCAGACAGGCCGTGTTGTCTAGACATAAGAGAATGTTGGCTGTATAAGGTGCCTGGGTGTGATAACACAGTCGCACTCCGTGAACTAAGGAAACAGATGCCACCATTTGCTCAATACCGTATCAGCAGCGGCAATAGCGGTGAGCGTTAGTGTTATCCCTGCAATATGGACATTCTAAGGCCTACACATATATAATTTGCCATAGGAAATATAATCAGTGATATCTTGTTATATTTCGTCATCGCATTCTCTCATTCCAATACATCTTAATAAAATATCATGTTCAGATAGGCCTACCATTGAACACAATAGAACACTCCCATATGAAAAGGCGATCTTAGATTAAATCATTATTAAAATAAATTAACAGGTCAGGAGTGTGAATTGGTTGCAGACTAACTTCTTCATTTATCTGCCCGTCTTTGCTTTTTGGCGGGAATGTGAGACGGGGGAGGCTCCCAGCAACTACGACACATTCACCCAATTCTAGAACAATGTTGTGTTGGCGTCGCAGACGGTGGCCCAACAATGTACCAGCATTGGGTGAACGTCTTTTAGTCTTGTTTGCTGGGCTTGCACTCACACACTCAATGTCCAATCCTGCTTTATAATTGTTGGGCCAGCGTCGACGACAGTGCCCTAACTTTGACCCAGCGTTGCGTTAGTGTATCATGCTCACCTGGTGCATTATCAAAATCGTAGCGAGGCCGCTAATATACGTCGTCCGTAAACTACAGTAAATGACATTCTACTGGTTGGAAAAGCACAGTCTAACTCTGTTGTTCTTGTTGTGTAGGCCTGCTTACCAAACACGCTGACTGGCCTACGTTTACAGATACGTTTTACCGCTAGAGAACTTACCACTAGAGAGCAGACACGATACAACAAGATACAACCAGTTCACACTCCTGACCTGTTCATTTATATTAATAATGATTTAATCTAAGATCGCCTTTCATATGGAAGTGTTTTATTGTGTACGATAAATCTGAACATGATATTTTCCTATTGGAATGCGAGAATGCATTGACGAAATATAACAAGATATCACTGATTATATTTCCTATCGCAAATTCTATACATGTAGGCCTCAGAATGTCAATATTGCTGGGATAACATTACGCCTTCTGCTGTTACCGCGGCTGATACGGTATTGAGCAAATGGTGGTATCTGTTAGCTGTAGTTCATGGAGCGCTGCTGTGTTCACCCTGACACCTTATACAACCAAACACCTCTTATGTCTAGACAATGCGGCTAGTCTGCAAATGTTTTACAATCACATTTCATCTTGGAATGTTCTTATTTGAGCACGACAATATTAACCCTTACACTGCTATGGGCGAAAGCAGCATAAGGGTTTAAGCAAATTTTAAACTATTGGGTGGAACCGAAAATTCATTATTACATCAATGTTTTATTACATCAAGTATTAAGAAATTTTCACAAATGATGTGGATATTAAGAAAACATTAGTTCAGAGCAAAAATAAATCAATCGAATATATGGAGTAAACATTATGAACTTTGTCAAGGGAGTAGCTGGTAAATCAACAACTGAAAATAATAAGTTGAGATCTTTTTCTGTATGTGGTAATAGTATTAGCTGTACAGCTAGTTATATACAGCCAATATTGCTTGGAAACTAAAACAAATCATAAAAAAAAGTGGGCCCAAGGATAGATTCCTTAGTTACCCCTCGATGATCTCAGCTCAGTTTTGTTTCGCGTTACTCTCTGCTTTATCCCTTCCAGGTGAGGGGTGATCAGCTTTTCTGAATGAATGATCATCATTGATAAATAGAGAATTTTTCAGATGGAATGTTTGGTTATTTCAGTAACAATATGCTGTACCCAAAAGAAGACAAGGAACGCAGAAAATTATTATATGCAGTAAGTCCCAGTGATCAAGTAGATTTTTGTACTGTGAGTAGATCACCTTATGATTATCATATATAACACTAATGATTCACACATAAATAGATTTTATGTATGTGAATTGTCACACCAAATTTGAGAGTAAAGGGTTTAAATAATTTAGTTCAAATAAGAGAGAACAGTCAATTCCGTTGTGAGATTTAAGAAAAAGTACATCAAAGAAATGACTGTTATTTTATGAGCCTGCTTACCAGTAAATCCATCTACAGACTTGCCTTGCTTACATGTAATCTCAATCCTGCCCACTGTCACATATAGGTAGTGATGAAAAATATTTGTTGTTGGATTTTAATCCTACTTTTATGCAAATTGTATGTCCATCTCATTTTTGATGGAATTATTGGTGGCATGGCTTTCTAAAGGCTACTAGATTTATTTATTCTTACAAAAAATGCATATTTAATGAAAACTTTTAAATATTTCAGTACTTTTAATATTTATTTTTATGATATGTATTTAATAAAACTGTATACTCGATGCTTTTTTTTAAATTTTGCTAATAAACCACTGCTGGAATCATATTGATCTGATAAAGATGTAGAATGTTTAATATTTTGAAGTATTGTATGATGGGTTTTTATTGATAACCCTATGCACTCCCTTATCACATTTATGCACCACATCATGACATGGCATATTTTTAGTAAAATTCATCAAATAAAAAATGGTATAATCACAATACAGAGATTTTGAGCTTTCATTTGAGATATCACACTTGACTATTTCATCAAATCTCAATACTTTAACCCTTTCAAGCCTGAATTTACCACTGTTACCCATCCAAGCTGTGAATTGCTGTCACAACTCTCTACTTGTAGTGGATGAAGTTGATTTCTAATGGGTGACAAATGAAAGAAAGATCCTGTCAATATTAAAACAGTATATGTACCACAAAAAAATTCGTTCGACACCCCTTTAGGTCAAGTTAGGTGTAGGATATCACGTAATTTTTCAGAGCTGCCAAATGATGATTTATGCATCGTGAGGGTTTTAAATGTTACCCCCCCGCTGAGCCGAGAGTTGTTTTTAATCCTTTTTATAATCATATCAAAAATCAATGTTATTGCTATAGCATTCAGCATACAAAAGTGGCCTTTCTTGGTAAAAAGGTTGAACATCAAGATATTGCAAATATTTAGTCTCAAATTAAATAAATATGACTTATTTTCACCCACTTGAAGTTGTGGGTTGTGGTAGTGAGTACAACTGTACAACTTCAAGTGGGTGAAAACTGAACATTAAAATTACTGATTTTAGCTGTGTAAGAGGTAATTCACCTTCAGTTGGTAATTGCGGTTGCAATTCAAATCTCAAAATGAATGAAAAGAAATAACTCTGACTTTTTTATCACAGTGTCGCAATTGTGACTATCAACAAGAAGCTGACAACCCCTGCATCTATGTCAACAAAATACAGCATGAAGTGGAGTGAGTAAATGAATATGCATGAGGACCCAATATTCTTTTAATGCAGGGCCAGTGTTATAGATAGTGGACCAACAATAAAACAACATTGGGTCAATTGTGCAGCATAATGTTTGTGAACTAAACAATAAGCTGCAAAGGACAAAGTGTTCTCTTTAACATGATCTGATAAGTGTTTATCTTTTTTTTGCGCTTGTACGAAAAATACCTCGGATGTACATGTGTATTTAAGCCAATATGGCAGTACTGTATTAATTTTAATAAATGCCCTTGGTGATAATTAGAATACCCTCTGAGGCTACAGGAGACGTAGGCTCTTATTAGAATATATTTTAGTTATTATTCAATACTTCCACCTTTTAAAATTCTCTGTTTATTTATGTTTTTTTTTACAAAAATCATAGACTTTTCAAGGCTAGAATTTTTTTAATTTCTCCTGTTTTTAAAAACCTATGAATACCCTGCATCATGTGATAAAAATTGATTATTACCTAAACTATTATCAGGTTTTGTAAATTTTCAACTCTGTCGCAATAGTTGTACGGATTTGATAAAACTGATATTGTGGCCGTTGAGATGAAGGAGGTGAGCACTAATTAAAGTTTTTTATGAAATTTACTGCTTATTAAGCTCTCATTTTTTTTTAAATAATGCTGCACCTGCATATAATATGAGGTGTTTTTTTGGGACAGCCAAGAAAAAACATCACATCATATGCGAGATATACAATATCTAAATTTTAATTTTAAAATAAATTGAATTCAACTGTTATTGTTTTGCCCATCATTTTTCAGTGAATTGACACAGATTATAGGAGACGTTGTGGCTGATCCCACACTTCCACGCACTGAAGATCATCCATGCCCAAAATGTGGCAATAAAGAAGCAGTATTTTTCCAGTCACAGACAAGGCGAGCTGAGGTAAATCAGATCAATTTTTTTGTAATTAAACATGCTTGAACATCAAATAACAATAGTTAATTATGAACAGAAAATATAAACTGTCTTACATTTACCTGCTATTATGAAATTTCAGTACACCAATACATTTTGTGAAATTATCAATCTTGTTGTATGGGCCTAAATTTAAAGACATATAAAATTCAAATAAGGATGGGCAATATCAATCAGGATTGGGGTGATAGTGATAGGTAATAGTAATTGGTAACGGGGGCAATTTGACTGTAATATAGTAACAGTAATAGATCACGGAAAAATTACAGTAATACTAATAGTAATAGATGGTCAAGTAATATATAATAATCTATTATTTTTATATTACACTATTCTATTTTTGCTTGATTATTCACACCAATTTGACCTATGCTACCAATCTCAGTAAATATATATTTAATTATTAAATTGATAGTTTGTCAGTTGTTTATCAGATCAAATGCCTAATTATATATAATGATGATTTGTATTAGTTTTTTTGACGCCCACAGTGTATTATGCACATCACAAACACACAATGCGTTTGTACTGGACCAACATTACAGAGGGCGGGCCGACATTAAAACAACATCTCATGTATGCTGGGCGGTGTTTCAGTTGCCGGCATTATATTTGTTTATACACCTTAATTTGTGAAGAACAACACACTTTAATTACTGTTATAGATGGTCAATGAGGCGAGATCTTGATGCCTAAACTGTATCAAAACAAGTCATTGCCAGCAGTCCCTCTTGGTCGAACACCTTAGATCTTTCGGCTCTGATGGTCAGGGCAAATGTATACGATAATCGCCGGTTGACGACACATAATTAACCCCAACAGTCTTAGGAACCACATTAGAATAAGTCAAAACAATTTGAAACATGTTATTAAATTTATACAAACATATCATTTCTAGAAAGAACCATTAAATATTTTATCACACGATGTTTAGCCATCATAGAATAAACATTTTATTGTCTAACTAATATGCTAGTTATCTGGATCTATAGAAAGGCCTACTACTAATATTTACGCACAGTGTTATCATGGTTCTCAGATCACATTGCAATAAAAATGTGTGGCAAAGCTTATGTAGTGTCTAGATAGCAGTATATCTAAACAAATGCCAGTTATACATTAAATTAACAATAATATTTTTAAATTTTTATTAATAATAAAATTTATATGATTTGATGTTTGTTTTCATAAAATGTATATGAAAAATATATGATAGCAGTATAGCTTGTTATCTCTTTGGAAATGGTGATGAAAAGTTATTGTAATAGTAATAGATGGTGGAGTAATAGTAAAAGTAATAGTAGTATAATACCTCAAAGTAAAAGTAATAGAAGAATTTCAAAGTAATAGTAATACAATGTAGTAAAAGATTACAGGTAATAGATCACATGTCTGATCTCAATATAATTATGTAAATCAAACATGAAATGAAAATTGATCATTGAATCTGTTCTCCATATCTATATGGCATGATCATCGTATACATGTATTTATAACTCACTCACAGTGTGCCAGAGTGTGTCAGTGCATGTGGTGGCAATTCCAAAGTAATGTGTAGTGTATTTTATTAAAATTGTCAAAAATATAATAAATTACATAATATGATTTTATCCAATTTTTACAGTGCTGTAATTTATCTATTTTTAAAATTCTGTAAAAGAATGTCTGATATTATATTTTTTTCAATTTAAGTTTTCTTCTAGAAATAGAGTAGCAAATGAAAAAAAAAAAATTAAGCGTGTGTGTAGGGTTATGAAGCTGTTTTTAGTAGACCGCCGCTCTACTTTTTCGGTCTATGTGGGTCTGAGTGGTTTTTTGTATGATTAATTTCACGGCAATGACTTTAACTTTGTGGAATTGGGAACATAACTAACTCCATGTGTGTGTTAAGAATATTTTTTTTTGTTGCACCACGAAGCCAGATTTTCAGATTTTGGATTACCCGATCAGATGAACACTGATATAAATGACGCATCAATTCCTATCATGTACAATACTATGTCAGCCATGTCTGTTAGGGGACGACACGTGTGACCTTAGCAATACACTTTGACCCTCAGTGCTTTGACCTGCCTCGCAATACCAAGCTGCCAGTACTGTATACGACACGTGACCTACTATGATCCAATGTTGTTTGAATGTTGGCCCGCCGTCTCCGACGTCGGCCCGACATTAAAACAACATTGGGTCAACGTCTTGTGTTTTTCTGGGAAGTGCACCTGTCATTAATAGTAGGCCTAATACGGCAACGCTGACCAAATGTTGGGCCAGCGTCGTAGACGGTGTGCCAGCATTGAAACATGGCTGGCTGCATGTGATTGTCCAGGCTATGCGTGTTTGCCTGTAAAGGATGTATGGTCAGTCTGTCCCAGAGGCATACACAAAATACTCAGCTGACACAAGGAGACGTTGAATCAATGTGCGTTCAACATTTTTCCACCATCTACGACGTTGGACAAACGTTAAGCCAACTTTGATTCAACGTCTTGTCTCTGCTGGCCTGCCAATACACATGTATGGGGCCTATATAATATGCCTATCGGCCACTCACTGCCCAACAAAAAAAACATTCACTCGATGTGGCATTTGTAGTAAAAACTTAGGCCTAGGGCCTACTGGTGCCTACAGTCTGAATACGTTCTGAAAACTTTAAAAACACCCCTCAGGCAATGCATAGCCTAATCCTGCTATGCTTAATGAATCTCATAGCCATATGCGAAGCCCCAGAAGTGACATTTAAATTAGGCTATTATTGTTTTCAACTCAACATCAAGTTATTAACTCACTAATTATATCGATAACTTTGCAATCTCAATATATCTAGGCTTATCGAGCTGTGAGTTCTATTATAGTGAGTTCTATTATAGTGAGTCTATTTAATGTTGTCCTGCAGTCTCACACTGTTATTACGCTGGTCTATCATTAAATCAACATTGGCTCAACGACTGTGGCAGTGGAAGTAGTTAATCTGTCTCTTGACTCAGTTATTTCAATCTGAACATCACATCTGAGCAAATAGCAGTAGGCCTACTAGCATGCAATGTGCCTAGGTTACTAAATTGTTTGCTAGACACGTTCTTTTGTACCTTCCCCTACCTGTCATTGACTGGGGTATGCCTAGTAACATATGCCTATGCCATCCAAACTGTCAGGTTTATATAAACAGTTTCTGTTTAATAGATCGGCTTTGAATAATGAACTGCACCACAGTCTCAGTCCCAGCCCAGGGTCACACAGGGAGTAGCTAGCTGTGAAGCGCAGTGACGTCACTCGGTGAAAACAAAGTTATATAACACCCCCTCCCCCATACTTCATTCTGTAAAAAGCAGTGACGTCACTCAATGAAAACAAGGTTATATAAGAACCCTCCCTCATACTTCATTGTATTAGCTAGCTCGGTGAAAACAAAGGAGGTCGAGGTCATTGAGTTTCACAGATTTGACCTATTTCCATTAGGGTAGGCCTACCCGATTATCCCTTATAGACCGGATATAGGCCTACTAATAAACACAGAGACGCAGTTGGGGGGCGTATTTATCAGGAGTTAATTATGTGCACTGAAATCAATGTGCAGTCTATCAATACAGGTGTCGACTTGAGGTGTAAAAAATAGATGTGACAGATCACGGCTGACCCTCTGCACTCTAGGATCCTATGGCTCATTTCGCCGGGAATTCACAACATTACATCTGCAACGCATGACCACCACCTACCCTCCCCCACCCCCTCCCCGACTAAACTTTGAAAACAACATTGAACTGACGACAGTCAGATACGAGATACAGGATAGTTACTGTCGGATTCAACACCTCATTTAGACCAATATATTTGTTGCTTAATTGTGAAACAGCTGCATCTTATTTTTCCTTAAAACCAGGCACGTTGGGGGGGGGGGGGGGGGTTCGAGAGGGTCGCACGCCACCCCCCCCCCCAGTCTATGAGGAAAACTATAATTTCACTAAATTGATAGGCAACTATCATTCCCTCGTAAAGCTTATCCTAAAATAATATTTCACATGACACTGTTGCGTAATTTAAAAAAAAAAAAAAAAAATATTTACAAACAGGCAGAAGCAAATGATCATTCTAAAACATGATTGGCATAAGAGCAACTTGCCGACATTATGTCAAATTTTTTGCGGATTCTGGTACTTTCCAAGCATAGACTCCCCAAGTATCCAGATTTTCGCAAAGCTCCCCCGATTTTCCACCTGACTTCCTGTCTTCCGAACTCTCCTGTCAATCTTCAGAATTTTCCACATTTCACTCTAACTTCAAAACTTATACATGTTATATTAAAGTCACAATAATTGTAGTCACGAGCCCCTCAAGAGGCCAAAATTGGTGTCTCTAATTCATAAATGTCCACTGTATACAACAAAGTCAATATTTCTCTGAAATACATCACTTCTCCGAGAGTTGGTCATGATACAGTATAAATGGCATTGTCACATAAATATTTTCACCTGCAATTGAACTGAAATTTAAGTGTACTTTTAAATTACATTGTAGGCCATAATTTGTGAATTGCAATTGTCATTACACTATATCTGAATCAATAATTTAATAACATGTTTTTCTTCTATGGTATAGCTTATATTTACACTTTATACTAATATTGTCGTTTACATCTAAAAAGAATTACCGGTACCAGTATTTTGATTTTGGTAAGATTAACAAATAAACAGTACTTCCGGCATCAATAATATAGTCTATTAACTCAGGAACCTTTAGAGAGAGAGATCTGTTTCATATTTGTTCTTTTCCTATTTGATTAATATTAATTTATTGTATTTGTGCAGGAAGGAATGCAGCTGTATTATGTGTGTTCTTCTGCTGCCTGTAATCATCGATGGACAGAATGAAGTTTGGAGGAAATGTGTCATGTTCCCTTGTCTTTTTTATCACAAACAAAAAAGGATTGCCTTTTCACATCTACATGGCTGTTACCTTTTGATTCATGGTTGTCATTCACTCCACTTGCAAGGTTCAATTAGGGGCCTACACAAAATCACCATAAACATCTGTATTATTTCAATTATAATTTTAATAGTAATTTTCACAAATTGTCAGGGCTGGAATCATGTAACATCCCGGTAGCCTATGCCTGGCAGTTATTTATCAGGGTTACCATAAATGTATGCTGGGTATTCTAATGATCCACTAGATATTACTATGAAGAAACTGGTACTCTAACGAGATGTGGGTAGTTGCAAAAGTAGCTTTTTATTTTGTTGTTAAAAACAAGGTAGAGTGACTGTAGTACAGAAATGGTTCTACCAGCATTTGTTGTGTAGCCCTTTTTTCCTAAAATGCTCATTTTTGGACCTGATTGTGGTAACTCTACGTTGAATTATTAAATGTGGCCGGTAAATGGTATTTTGAATTTTGCATTTTGAATTAAACTTAAAAGTTTTGGACAAAGGCTTGTAGAACATGCGGGAACATCAGCAGTGTAACTTCATTATTGCTGCTTCCTGTCTGATTTTGGGATGTCATGTCACATGTTCCTTTCTGACAACCTCATGTATATTTATTGCTACTGGTTAATAGATAAATTTATAATAGAAGCAGAAATCGTTCTTATAAATCAATCATTTCTTTTAATTTTGTGTTAAATATTAAACATTCTTCAATTAATTTTGGATGAACTGTAATTTGTCTTCACACTAATAATTTTATTAGTGGCATGTAGCAACCTCCGAGGTAACGAATTGTTGTCTTTGTCCATTACTTTATTTCGATTGATTTCAGTACATTACCCTGAAAATAAATATTGTAGATTAATGTTTGAATTACGTGATGCACTAGTCTAGGCTATATTAAGCAACGCTGTAATAAAATAGACATGATGACTGTGTATAACAAGGCTAAAAAATAATGGCATAATCTAAACGGCCAAATGTTTAGAATTTGATGTACTGTGACATGAAATAATAAAATATGTTTACTATCTTCCGCCCTGTATGACTCATTTTGTCGGGAAGTTGATTACACTCGCCTTTGTACACAGAATAATTTACAAATGATTCACATTGCGCACTAGTTATCATTGCTATGAGTCACACCACATATTCATAGTGGTTAGGCCTATATACTGAAATAACCTAACAAACACGTTTAACCAAATTAGTTTTGTTGGACCAGCGTGGCAGAGGGTGGGCTAACAACATTGATTTGACTTTGGGTGAGCGCCTAGTCCCACTGGGCACACGACGTTGTTGCGACGTTGAATCAACGGCAATGACGTTGATTCAACGTCGCAACAACGTCGTGTGCCCAGCGGGGTGTTTGTTGTGAAGCAAAATGGTAGCCTTAGCCTAATACTATCTGGCTACACTCAGTAGCAGTGTGTGTGCCACAGTGTACTATCTGGCCTACTCCTGTCAACGACAATGCATCTCAGGCCAGTCTGAGAAAACGACAATTCCTACATGGTCAGAGGCATTCAACTTCACCAGCGTCGATTCGCGCGCATCTTGTGATGGCTCTGACTGACTCTGCCTACACAACATTACTCTAATGAGCTTCCGTACCAATGTACGCTGAAGCTTCGTAGTGACAAAGCCTCCAGTTGGCAACCATTCGTCCGACCAGACCCCTGTCCTGCTGAATTGCTTCAATTGTATTTTTCGTCATTTGAAGCTGGAATTGCTAACGCAATTTTCAGCTTCAAATGACGAAAAATATCACTATTTATGAAAAATAGACATGTCTAAAATTAAATTATTGGATCAACAAAGCGTCTATTAAAAACTATTTTATCAAAATTAGGTGATATTTTTATTGATCCAAAACATCCTTAACCCCGTATATATCCGGGCATAGCAGGACAAGGGTTAAGGCTGACTTTCTTTATAAAGTGTGATCGGCATTCTCCCTAACAGTGGTACGTATGTGTCTGTGAAACTGCTGGAACACATCTTTTGCTAACAAATTGGCATACAAAATTTGGAAAGTGGTCCAACACTCAAACTGATATCATCATTTTAAAGTTTGGCAGGGCAATTGTCAGTTATCTTTATTTTATGTGTACATATTACAACATTTATAATCTACTGTGTATGTTTTCAAAAATAGCGTGGTATATAAACAAAAGCCTTACTATTTTAAACACTGAATCTGCCGTTGTCTTACATGATAACTATGCCAACAACACAACAACAACCAACAACACCTGTAACCTGATAACTGGTGAAAATTTGGTTTTATTTTATAATGTTATATATTATTTTATTATATATTTTAATTTACTAATATGGTTGACAGGCCTCGTAGATGTCGTCTCGACCTGTTCCCGTCAACCAAAGCTGAGAACATGTTCGAAAAAATTACTGAATGAATACTAATGTTATTTTACCATTTTATTTTCGTGTTTTCAACTTGAAAAACAAATAAAAAAATACCATGTCAGAAACGCTCAAATTTCACAAAAAAAGACCACCAATTAGTTCCTAAGATAGTACGAACTTGACCTTGACTTTGACATTGCAATTATTTATTAACCTTGACTATTAACCTTATGCGATATGTAATAGTGCATAGCATGTGATGAATCTTTAAAATGTATTAGGAAAAAATAATTACAAATTTTGCTTCGTTATGTTGATCCATATATGAGATTATGAAAAAGACAACTAATTGGTGTACCACTTGTCCAAACAATTACGACTCCCGGTTTTACATACCCCAATAAACCCTTAGATTAAAGGTTAGGCCTATAGATGGATGAATTATTTTTTAAATCTATTAAATAGTTTTAGTTACATGGAAACAATTTAAATGCGCTATTTATTTTCAAAAATTGCAATTTCGACCTCGACACATCACATGACCTTGGCAACGAATCATCTTGCAAATAGTTTTGTCGTGTCAACTGTCCGTTAACAGGGGTGATTAATTAGATAACAACACTTATGACCATTAAATCAATCCAGCGATTCATGAGATATTATTTTCTTATGATTTTTCCAGAATTTACTAATTATGGATACTAATTAGATGTTAATTATGTGTTTATCGCGTCAGATTTGACTGCTCTATTATTGGGATCGAAAGAGTATATGCTGCTGATCATCCGGGCAAATAATTTTGCTTTCTTCCAAAAGTGCACAGAGAAACCCCTAACAGCCTGGACTGATCTCCCTTCTGAAATATCTTTCCAGATACCATTGTCCCTTGTAATGCTCGAATAAATCTCGGGACTGATCAGGGGCTTATTTGCCATACAAGTGTGGACAGACAGGTGAGGATGAACTACAAACCATCTAAGGCCTCTACGTTTTTATGTCCGTCCCGCCGTCCGTCTTCCCGCATTTCGTTTCCGGAGCAGATCTCGTAAACCCGTGGATGGATGTCTTTAATTTTGCACACACACACATCCCCCATAATTAGTTTTAATATGCCTGATTTCTGGCAACATTTCGTTTCCGGAGCAGATCTCGAAAACCAATATTTATTTAATATTGCACACTCACATCCCATAGTGGGTGTAGATGTGCCTTTTAGGGTTTATGAAATTTGACCTATTTAAATGACCGACCATCGACCATAATTAACTTTAATATGCCCGATATCTGGCAAACCGTGCCAGATAGCTAGACCATTACTATAAAACATAATTTGCGGTTTTAGTTAGAGATATGCCCTGTCAAATTTTAACTCTAAGGTCTAAAATGGCTGACTATCGGTCATTATTTACTTTAATCTGTCTGATATCTGACAAACCGTGCCAGAAAGCTAGACCATTACTAGAAAACAAAATGTGCAACCTGAAATGCTGCTGGTGGCCCGTATAAGCATGCAGTAACGTTAGAACGTAGCCTATATATGCCGCACGAATCGCTACATCCCCGCAAACACGAGACGTTGAGCCAATGTTGGGTTAATGTTGGTCCGTGGTCTGGGACACTGGCCCAACATTATCAAACACTCGGACAAAGAATCGTGTTTACTGGGATGAACCGATTCAGTTAGTCGCATTTGCATGCCCTTGCAAAAAATCACATTGCATAGGCCTATATGGACACCGTAACGTACAATTTTATGTTGTGTCTACTTTTGTTGCATGCAGTACAGAGGTACATGCATGCCGCATTCCATGTATGGAATTCTAGCTTATTAAGTGGACTACGATTTGATAAAAACTAATTCTAAATAAAAATAATAGCGCATTATCGCAGCTAAATATACAGTGCATGACAAACGATTATTTTAATTTCATGTAAGGACAATAGTCTAAACTATTATCCTTACGTGAAAATTGGTTTATGCCAAACGATCGTAGATAGGCGGCAAAAGATTTACATGTTTATTATTAATGTGGAGGTGATAAGGCAAGAAATAGAAGATATCTACATGTAATGATTGTGTTCATAGAAACTGTTCCACATAAATAAGCACTGGGCACCATGAAACTTCTATAGTGTGACGTCACAAGACTGAATAATAGGCATGCACAATGACTCCACATTAAAATTGTGACGTCACCAATGTAGCACTGTGGTATAAATTCATGAACACTCAATGAAGTTGGTGACATGGCTGTTTATCTTGGCTGTTTATCCTAGCCTACAAATTACAATATATTCATTGTGCTACCAAGTCAGGTAGGACTAGGCCCCCTAAATAATATATATTTATTCTCAACGTCAGCCTGCCCACTGACTGCATGCGACTTCGGTTGGCAACCTTTGAGAGTGAATATAGTCTATAGATCTATACCCTTGGGCTATTATTAAACCATATGCCTATATATATATAGTCCGTTTCACCAAATCCTGGGAGTAGCCTTTTTCACTTTTCTCGGTCGCTGTCTAAAATTGTTGAAGAACATTTTTCTCAGATCCTACTCCAACTTCACTAAAAAATTGGTGGAATTTTGCTGTGTATATCAAAGTTAGAACATTAATTGGCATGTAATAGCATTTCAGAATCACAGCTCTCATTTCACAATTATTATTAGGCCTTGTCTCCCGTGAAACAAGAATTATATCACATGCTAAATGGTTTAATTTACAAAATACACAAGAAAATTGCACAAACTTTCAGTGATGTTGGGGGAAGATGACAATGATCCAAGAAAAAACAAAACATTTTGAATAGCGGCTGAGAAAATTGCTAAAGTCTACTCCCAGGATCTGTTTAAATTACGGACTATTATGTCTAATATAGGCCTATTTAGTTATACTAGTCTATAGACTAGGCTATGAGCTCTCATTAACGTTATGCTTTGGGCCCAACGTTAAACATAACCGATACCGGTAGCCCGGTACTATGATAGTCTGTCATAGTCTGTCCGACGGTAGAGGCTGGTCCAAAATGAAAGTAAGTTTTCCGGGTAGGCCTATTGCTCAGTCAATTCCAAACGATTTTTACGAAATTTTGCCACCTTTATCTATTACAATCTAGTCATTTGGCAACAGCCTTGAAAATTTTGCGAAATTTCGGTGAGTAAGCCTATTTCAAAAGTTAGAAGTCACTTCTGAGAAAGCGTCCTAATTTGACATTTACTACATGAATGGTCTGACTTTTGAACAATAGGCCTGCCTACAATATTTTTACGAAATTTGTAGGATAGATGCCAAATGACTTGAAAATAGAGCTTGCGAAATTTCATGAAAAAAGCTTTGAGCAAAATTCACTCAGTAGTATATTAGGCCATTCATTATTCACTTTTTAATGTTTTTCGCTAAAGTTTGAATATTATGTCTGACCCCTTTGATTTATTTTAATTGAATTTTCAATGACACAAAAATCCTTGTGCCAAAAAACATAGGTTTTTATGCACTGACATCATCAGTTTTGTAAATTAGAACAAGATATAGGGCCTACGGAGGCCCACAGGGAAAACTCAACTTTGTCTGAGAACACGACCACTAATCACATATTTATTAGCTCCCGCCGTCACCGTAGGTGAGACGGAGGGAGCTATGGATTCCGCCTCCGTTTTTTTTTTCCTCTTCTTTTGCCTATAACTTTGTAAGAAAATAAGCTAGGATAACAATTTTTGGTATGTGGGTTACTTCCATGTGGATAATGGACAGGTTGAAATATTTTTAATCTGAATTCAATACGCAAGGTCGCAGAGGAGAAAATGATGATGTTAAGGCGTTGGGCCGTCCGTAAACAATTCGTTTCCATAGCATATCTCTGAAAGTACTTGTCCGATTGTCTTCAAATTTTCACACAACACCCCTAGGGGGTCTAGTTGTGCCTTTTGGGGTATTTGAACTTTGACCTACTTTTGGTTCAGAACTATGACCTATTTAGACGTTTTGACGCGCACTTCGTTTCCGGAGCAGATCTCGAAAAGTACTGGGCCGATGACAGTCATATTGCACATGCATGTTCTCTAAGGTCCCTAGTTGTGCCTTTTCAGGTTTTTGGACCTTGACCTTGAAGTTGACCCAGCACTTTGACCTAATTTATAACATCGGTAAATCCGACTGAAAGATTTTGCGGAATATCATGAAAAGCGCTCAAGATAGCTACACCATTACTATAAAACAAATTGTGAGGTTTCAGGAGAGGATGCATCTTGAAAAATTTCAAGTTGATAAAATTAAAAATGGCCGCCTATCGGCTATTATTCACCTCGACAGGCCTGATATTGTGGAATATCATGAAAACCGCTCAAGATATCTACACCATTACTATATAACAAATTGTAAGGTTTCGGGGGAGGATGCATTTAAAAAAAAATTGAACTCGTCCAAGTTCAAAATGGCCGCCACTCAGCCATTATTCACTTTCACATGGCCGTTATTTGGTAAACCGTGCTAGATGGCTAGACCATTACTATAAAACAAAATGTGTGATTTCAGGAGAGGATGCATCTTGACAAAATTTGACTTGATCAAAGTGTGAGTTTTTGGGGGAAGATGCACCCTGAAAATTTTTAACTTACGAATTCAAAATGGCCGACAATCAGCATTATTTACCTCGATAGGCCTGATATCAGGTAAACCATGCTAGATAGCTAGACCATTACTATAAAACAAAATGTGACGTTTGGGGAGAGGATGCCTTTTAAAAACTTTCGACTCAATCGAATTCAAAATGGCGGCCTATTGGCCACTATTTACTTTCACATTGCTGATATTTGGTAAACCGTGTTAGATAGCTGGACCATTACTATAAAACAAAATGTGAGATTACAGGAGAGGATACATCTTGAAAAAAATTGAAACGATTAAATTCAAAATGGCCGCCTATTGGCCTTTATTCACTTTCACATAGCCGTTATTTGGTAACTGTACTAGGTGACTAGACCATTACTATAAAACAAAATGTGAGATTTCAGGAGAGGATGCATCTTGAAAAATTTTGACTTGATCAAATTCAAAATGGCCTCCTATCGGCCATTATTCACTTTCACATAGGCGATATTTGGTAAACCGTGCTAGATGGCTAGACCATTAATATAGAATGAAATGTGAGATTTCAGCTGAGGATGCATCTTGGAAAATTTCGACTTGATCAAATTAAAAATGGCCGCCTTTTGGCCATTATTCACTTTTACATGGCCGATATTTGGTAGACCGTGCTAGATAGCTAGACGATTACTATAGAATGAAATGTGAGATTTCAGCTGAGGATGCGTCTTAAAAAATTCTGACTCGATCAA
Source organism: Flabesymbios commensalis (assembly GCA_964017125.1). Lineage (NCBI taxonomy): Eukaryota > Metazoa > Annelida > Polychaeta > Terebellida > Flabelligeridae > Flabesymbios > Flabesymbios commensalis. Next base: position 44,917,784 of record OZ024906.1, read on the forward strand.
ATCCAAAATGGCCCCCTATTGGCTATTATTTACTTTCACATGCCCAATATTTTGCAAACTGTGTTAGATGTTAGTCCATTACTATATATAAAACAAAATTTGAGGTTTCGGGGGAGGATGCACCCTAATTTTTTAATTAGTTTATATCGAATTCAAAATGACCGTAAATCAGCTATTAGTTACCTCGATTGGCCTGATATCGGGTAAACCGTGCCAGATAGGTAGACCATTACTGGGATACTGATTAGGATCATTAAGTTCAATGGAGGTTTGCAATCTCTGACAGACTGTCTAGTTCTTATCTTACTCTTAGACTGAGTTTCTTAGACCTAGTTGTCTTGCGTCTTGATTTTTGACCTAGCCTAGGACTACATTAATAACCCTACACAAAATTGCTTGAATCAAATTCTAATTCGGAGCGGGAGCTCCTGGACTTATGTAGTCTTGTTTTACAGGCAAGCATAAGGTTTTTTTTCAACTAGAATATTTGTAGATCGAAGGCCCAAGCTTTACATTGTGGTCGAAAATCGAATTTTTTTTGTACATTTCAAACCTACATCGAATACCCAATTGTATTACTAATAATTATTGTATACAAGTTGACAGTGTTATCAAAATAAACAGTCAGGAAAGAAGAACATTTTAAACACTGGTGTTTTATTGGGGCATTTGTCCCCCTTTTATTATGAACATGCAATTACATACACGCAGAGCAAGTATAAAACATTTGTAAAATTATTTGTGAAAATACATGATTTGCAACGTTTAAACTGTGTTTTTGCAACTTTGGCGCTTATCATAATGTTATGATATCATTCAAAATTAATGGCAAGTGTATGACATACACGGTGGACAAACTTAATCTTTGGTTGTTTTTGTTACATAAACCTGATAAAACGCGAGAGCCGAATATGCAATACACAAGTTTTTATAGAGGTTAATCACCACCTACATAGATCTAAGAACGGGTTTGATTATTGACGACAATATAGCTGTGTTTCACGCCTATTTAAATAAATTAAATCACTTCTCAATTATTGACCTGTATGAACAGTCAATTCAAAGGTTCTATATTATTATTAGGTTCACGTGACCAAACAGTAGGCCTATCACATCAAACATTGAGCTAACATTGTTTCAATGTTGATGCACCGTCTACGACGCTACACCAACTTTGAAACAACATAGGGTCAACGTCCCCTGTCTGGGATAATGAGCATGATCATGCCAGTCATACAACTGGGGATGGAATATGAAGCAGGCACTGTAAGTGATACTTTAACACTGACGACATAACAAACAGATTGTAACAATATTGTTATTCTATGTAACCCTTTAACAGCCAAATTATTCAATTTGAATTTTCACCCATTTGAAGTTGTGTCTCGCTGACGCGATCCACAACTTCAAGAGAGTGAAAATTATTCAGATTTGACAAAATAGAGGTCAACTGTTTTCAAATATTGCTGATTGATGTCACATTTTATCTTTAACATGTTTAAAAGGTGGTACTTAAGGTGCTAATAAAAAATGAAAACCCGAATATATGCGGCACCGGCAATTAAAGGGTTAAGCTGTCGTCTGTTTAGTAAAGGGTTTCAGCTGTGGTATACGACCCTTCCATTCAATTCTTTGGAACACACAGACAGTTCTCAAACAGTTGTGACGTCTTCACATAAGTGTAATCAAACAACTTTATATGTAAATAAAAATAAAAATATCTTCTCAAACAAGAGCATGAACATAAGGTGGCATATCTAGTAGTAAAACATTGATTGGTTGGTGTAATACTTGAAATGGATTAAATACCTTACTGCGTCTGTAAAAGTTTTCCACCTCACTGACACAATGTTTTTTCACCAAAAAATCATGGAAAGGATAAGTTGATCAATTTTCATATAGTGAACATTGTATAGCAAAAAAAAGTATTTATGTCCCTACCATTTCAATATATAACAATCTTGGATTATCATCTATTCTATTAGTTGAAGTTAGTAGATTTGTTGCCATGATCATATCAAACTAGAAACTCGTGATCATATCGACATATTAGTAACATATTACTTCACCAGTCATATAATGTGCATGTACAAATACCAGATTTATACAACATAGTAACAAAATAGAGCACAGAAATATATGTACACTTCAACGATCACACGACACTAGTTTACTTTCTTAAATGTACATTATGTCATTTTTTTTACTTACCAATATGACTGTCCATACTTGAGTCAAATTACATCATAACTACCCACTACTGTCTTTCGGCAAACGTGCCTATTAGTGTGAAACAAAAAACTGGCTGTGCACGCTGTACACTGACAACAAATAAACATGACTATGTGAGATGAAATTTATGTACAATTCATGCAATCACAATGAAACAACAAAACTTAAACAAATGGATAGCACTACTAGTAGTAGAAGACACAGTTCCCTTTGAATGAATGTGTGTGCGTGCAAAATGATTTGAACAAAGTGTCCGCCTAATTTTCATGTAGGAATAGTTGGTCAATGCACTTGAATATGCCCTTTTGAAAAAAACAATAATGTATTTGTCCTCCCCTTGTATTGATTTGATATTGACGCACTGTCAACAAGGCTGGCCCAAAAATAAATCATCATTTTTATAAATCTTTAGTTGTATAACATGTGTACAACGTCGGCCCAACGTCTTCGACGTTGGTCCAACATTGTACAAATGTTATACAAATGTGTAGTGTTGGCTGGGCTAATGTACTTATAGTTGACAATGTATAAGTAACAGACCTTGGGCAGATATAAAGCCCTTGGGAGATCATTTTGAAGAATATATATATACAATGATGAATGGTTGAGCGTTCAATCAATCTGGGATCCGTGTCCCGGACATCACTGATACTAGGCATGACAGCTATATCCCAGAAAACACGATACATTGAAACAATGTTGTTTTATTGTTGGGCCAGCGTCGAAAACGCTGGGCCAACGGTAAAACAACATTGTTTCAGTGTATCGTGTTTGCTGGGATAGGGCCCCTAGAAATCCTGGCTGAATAAAAACATTACATCACCATGGCAGGGTCATTGTACCTACACCACGTAGATCCTCAATTCACATGACATTACCTATTAATACCAGATTTTAAACCTCGGTATATTTCCTGAATTCTATTACCTATATTAACCACACTTATGTGTGTCACGTGTGCAAAAGTTTATCAAAGGTGATCGCACGTTACCAGAACTAGCGAGCAATTGTCATATTAATGCAAACGACTTGTTACCACTTGTCACTTGTGGTGTGAACACGCGGGTTGCAAAGTATTTTCCTATCGAGAGTCAAAACACGATTGCAGGCCACCATTGTAAATGAAGAGCAGTGATTATCTATACGTCCCTACGTTGTTTAGAATGGATGGATCTGTAGAGCGGAACAAGTTTCAACAACGTTTCAGGAACGGGCGTTGCTGACGACGTTATCACAACTAGCAACGACGGTTAATCTACAGCCCTTGCAGTTCCTGGGAGCCTAGAACGGGCAGATCTGGGAAGGCGCCAAACTCCTCCATCAGTACCCGTGTCTGCTGGCTGAGAGTCGACTCGTCCTCTTCAGGCTGCACGGGGAAGAGTTGTGAGGCGAAATGTAGGTCATCGTGTATCTCATCCATCCCTGACATCTCCTGTACGCCTCCGTCACCCCTTGACAACACAACCAGAGGCTCCGGCACGTTGTCTTCACTTTTCAGTTCTTTAGGTCCACCAACAAGATCACTCATGGTTTTATGAGTCGTATTATTGTACGACAGCCTGTCTTGTTGTCCAGTGCATGCAATGGGGCACACCGCCATATGCTCATCTGACAGACGTTTCAGCTTATCATACTGTGACGTCAGCCGATCTATCTTCTGGTGTAGCATCTTATTCTCGCTGATAAGGTCACAGTGGTCCTGGAAACACACAGGTTTTAAACATACATTATAAAAATAAGGGTTGAATTGATCATTTTTTAAAAATGTATTCGACGCTGGCATCCCTATCCATGGCCATGAATTACTGGCGAAATTTTCAACTTCAACATGATCAAGATAAATAAAAACACTATGAGTCATTATAAACAACAGGCTCCTGTTTTGGAAACATTTCTTAATCATTTATCAGCAGACTACAATTGCTTTATATTCCTTATTAGATATATAAACCACGGATGCATGTCTGTGATATAAACTAATAATGTACTAGCATTTTTAAAATATTATAGAACAAATTAGTAAAATCTTTTTGGTAATATTGTTATAATAATATTTTTTGTTTTATGTAGGCACTTGTCATGTTAATTTAAAGATAGCTTGATCTATATGATAGTTTGGTCTGAATAAAGAAAACAATTCCACGCTTACTTTCTCTAGTATCACAGCCGCCGCTTTCTTCTTGATGCGGCATTTTTCCGCCGCCCTTCTATTGCTGTCTCTTCTACGTCTGCGTCTTTCCATGTCGGCTGCCGTCAACTGTAATATCAAACAATAAGAGTCATGTATATGTCCCATAATCATGATAGTAAAGTAACTGAGAAGATTTGGTCATTTGTTTTGTCTAGTTAGTCTAGAGGCGCAATACAAATTAATCTCTATAGATGTTTGACTAATTTTCACTGAAAATGTGGATCGCGTTAACAAGTTAACTGCAATCACCAGCACGACACAGATTTTGAGTATCAAATGCAGTTGCTCTTCATGACACCACCAGTGAGGTGCATGACTGTCTTACCAGTGATCTCCTACCAATTAGATACAAACTATCTGCCTCAAATAAAATATGCCTACTGTATGCTACGATTAATGCTTTTTTTGTTATATATCGTCGACTTGGACTCAAAGGATCCTATCTGCCACTCGTTTCATTAGCTCCGAGGTGACGATTTGATGAAAAATGAACATTTTAATTTTTCACTTTGCGCTGAAATTCTGCATGCGCAATGGTATTACATTACAGCTAGGATTACATAATTATTAAAGTGTAGGCCTACCTCGTTGGGCTTGGCTGGATAATGTGCAGTGGGATCCAGATCAGGTTTACCACTATCACGTCTTCTCTTCTGGATCTTGTACCGCAGTTCCTCTTTAATTAGAGGTGTCTGGCTATTGGTAGCCACTGACTACAAAATAGCAACATAATCAATCAATTTTAGACATCTTGGAACAGGGATTATTTCGGTCTGCTAATCACTGTTACACAACATACACGAATTAATTTGGTTGAGTAGCCTACCTCGCTAATTTAATCAAAATCAACATGATCGGGGGAGACTAAGTCATGTTATGTCAATTTGGTTTTGGTGCTGGTGTGTGGTGTACAAGGTGTAGTGGTTCTGTACAATGTACAGGCTACGTATGACCACATCCTGACAACAGGCTCAATACGTTCCACTCAACCTATTTGAGCTGCCCAGCAGTGGCTTAAACTGTTTTTAATGTATAATCCCCCGTTTTAATCTCTTATTATTACTTAATCATGTTAACTGGTGAATGGCCTTTGATTACCGCCAATTTGCTGTTAAATTCGAAAAATAATACATAATTTCGAAATTGAAAATGCTCATATCAGGTTGAGAAAAAAATTCAGAGCGTTGTTTGTGTTTAGATTTATGGGAAAATATGTATGGTGTGATATAGATATAGGTCTACTTGACTTAGAAATGCTTTGTTAACACATTTATTGCAATACAAACTATAGGTCTCTTTCTTCTACATGTATTAGTGGGGCCAAAAGTTTGAAGCCGCTTGGAGAGGGATGCTATGAAAATAGGTTGAGACGGCCTGCCCAGCAAACACAAAACATCTGTATGACATTTATACAAAGTCGGCCCAACGTCTTCGACGTTGGTCCAACATTGTATAAATGTTATGCAAATATTTGGTGTTTGCTGGGTAATTGCATGTAGGGTTTTGAGCATCCTGACTGGTCAGTATGACCACTCCCGCTTATACCCTGACCGAAACTGGCCTTAGGCTAACAGCACTATTTGTGATCTTAAAAACATACTCTCTAGTAGGCCTATTGAAGCAGGATAATTTTTTTTGCTAGGGGGTTCTGACCTCCATTTGGATTTACCCACAGAACTTCCAGTTCTGTGGATTTACCATAGTCTATCTGCAGGCATAACCACAGGTTGAACTGTCATTTATTCTACACTTCAGTGAACTAGCCTATCGTGTGTTATTTTCTGATTTAAATACTTTCTGGGGCCCATCTCACAAAGTATCTTAAAATTAAAATCATCTTAACTTCCTCTCATTTGCATTAGAAAAGTTAAAATCATCTTTACTTTTCTAATTTTAAGAGTCTTCGTAGGATGGGCCCCTTGGCCTAAACAGTGGTATAAAAATGGTGTATCTATCATATTTACCACCAAAAACTGCTTTAAAGGGCCACAATAATATATATATATATATATAGGCCTATATATATTGTAATAACTGAAGGTTAAATCGCATATTATAAAGGTAGGCTTATATTGATAAACTCTGTGATTAAACTGTATGATCAGATACGCGCACGAATGTGTGTGGTGAGACCTCCACAGCTGAACAACATCCGATGTGTTGCTACTCGCCAGGTGGTACCTGTGCATCGGCTACTGTCTGCTCCGAAATGTCAATCAGTCGCGTTTTTCATTTAAATTACAAATGAGCAAATTAGAAAGGAGACCAGTCGTCAAAAATCATCCACCGTCTACTTCGTTGGACCAACGTTAAACCAACATTAATTCAACGGTTTGTCTCTCTGGGTATCAGACTTAATAAGTTAACACATTGTCATCTTCATCCACTACAAGCCGCGAATTGCTGCCGCAATTCTCGACTTGTAGTGGATGAAGATGAGTTGAAGTGGGTGAAAAATCAAAGAAAATTGTCATGTAGGCCCCCTATTGGTAAACCAGTTTTATGGAAATATTCATTCGAAAGCCCCGGATTATAGAAAAATTGAGTCTTTTTTCAGGGATGTAAAATGATGCTTTAATGCATCGTGAGGGCTTAAAGGGTTAGGTCATGTAAGGTATGTGTGTCTCACCTTCATTGCTGCGGTACACAGGGACAGGTCATCACGGTCCCTGAGCTCCTCGGGGGGCGTGTAGAAGGCGTCCTCATCAGGCAGACTCGACGGGGCAGGCGAGGGGATAGAGGACGCGGGGGACCCCCAGCTCCTACAGGAGGCACTGGCAGGGCTGGAGCTGACGGAGAGGCTGTAAGAATCCATAGCTGTGTATGTTGTCACGGTGGGATCAAACATTCTGCAATAAAAAAACAAATAATAATAATAGGGCCTAATAATAATAATAATAATAATAATAATAATAATAATAATAATAATAATAATAATAATAATAACCAAAACAAAAACATTGTTTGTATGGGTATATATATTCTAGGCCTAAAATTAACAAAAAAAAACATCTGACCATCCACAGGCAAATCACAGATGTGCAAGTACTAGGCCCCTAGTAGGTCTAAACATGAGTGGGACAGGTAGGCCTACGGGTAGGCCTATACACGCGAAATAAATATTCCACGAATGGCTTCACCAGTTTACGCCAACTCACCAAAAAAATGTTGGTTGGGATACATCGTACAACTGACAGCCATACAATCATATATAATCACTGATATGATAGGCCAATAAATTGACGGGGTCTACAAACCTAGATGTTAGAGTCGTATTTAAGAAAGAATAACGTACAGTATGTTTGCTTTTTCTGTTGTCCTGAATATTTATAATATTGAACACAACCACGAGCTCGTATCAAAAATCGCATTGGCCAATATGTAACCTGTGCAACAGTCCTCTCATGGCTTTTCACTGACAGCCAGCCGCTAGAGACGGAATTTCTGTCTAGCCAATATGTCAATGATCTAGACATGGATTGCGAAACTCCAAGCGAGTGTTTCCGGTGAAGGTGGTTATATAAATTATAGGCTGACGTTCAGTCTGGTAGCTTCTATTCGTCGTCTCTTCGCGAACGACAGGTAGCGCTGCCAGCCAGCAAACACAAAACATTAATGATTTGTATAACATTTGTACAATGTTGGACCTGTAACTGCACGTTGATGATAAGTGAACAATAAATTAATCAGAAAATGAAAATAGTGCCGGAAACCGTTTCTAGGGATTAAGGGGACGTTTTAAGACATGTAAAATAGATATGGTAACAAATTAAATGCCACACCCCGACATCTAAGCCGGAACCTCCGTCTGCGTCGGTGGTGTAACGGCTAGCATGGTTGCCTTCCAAGCAATCGACCCGGGTTCGACTCCCGGTCGACGCAAAATATTTTTTTTTAACCACTTGTAATTACTATGAAAAAAATATTTTTGAATGCAATCTCATCATACATTTCAGTCAATAAGTTGCAAAAGAGACAAAAGACGAACGAACGCACACTATAGTCACAGTCTACTTTTGGCTCAGTCCCATGCCACATTGTGGCAGTGGAGTCATTGATCGCTTAGTGTGCAAACGTCGTCAGTTTGAGAAGAACAATTTCGTCTGCGTCGGTGGTGTAACGGCTAGCATGGTTGCCTTCCAAGCAATCGACCCGGGTTCGACTCCCGGTCGACGCAAAATATTTTTTCTTTTCTTTTTTTTGGAAACGTAACACATCTATCAGACCTGTAGGCACTGTAGGGCTACATATATTTAGCTTGTTTACACATGTAAAACAAATAGGCAGACAAACAACTTTTTCAACTAAATATCTTAGTTTGGTCACTGATTGGTCAGTAGATTCTGGAGAGATATGGTCTCACCACCCCAAATGCCAGTCCCATTGAAACGCATGTATAATGCCAACATTCCAAGGGCCGAAATCACCACTTTCGTCCCTAGCTGCCCCCCTAAGTTACACACCATAATAAAGCCTAAGCTGTCCTTTTTCAAAAACTGCTTCGAAAATGGTATGCTAACTTCCTGCGTTTTGAGTTACGCTCCCATGTTGGTAAAAAGGTCCATTTTGCCCAGATCTCGCGAAATATTCTTGCGCCCATTCCCAGAAAAGACACAAATCCTTCTCACCGCATGTGTCCATCCGAAAATCTCACATAACAGTTATACCTCATATCACAGATAGCGAAAACAGTGTGTGCTTACAATTTATCCACATAATTACAACATTCTTGTATTTTTCTTAATTCACCAGAGGCGGAAACAACCATTTAAAGCAGTAATTTGGGTAGGGATTCTCTAGTCAGTAGCCACCCCGCTTGGATTTCGGCTCATTTAGGGTGGTGAGACCATATGTGGTGAAGGCAAGTAAGGGTCACAGAAAAATGTTTCCTAGAAGCTGATTGGCTGAAAACAACGGACGTTATCAGTGGTGTCCCAGTTCTCCTCGTCCTCCCCTGTGTATAAATCCATCGGCAGGCGCGGATCAAGAGGGGGGGGGGGCGACCCTGATCAGTGGTGGGCAAGTGGTCGCCACATCGCCACATGTGGCGACAGAAGCAAAATATCTGTAATGTAAATACTACAAAATGACCATTTACAGTTCAGAGCACCTAAAAGTAGCCATTTGTGGCGACATGACTCATTTCGCCTACCCACTCCTGCTGATCCGTAAGGTGACCGTGTTAATACTTGGTATTTTGACAAGTCCAATGGATTGGCAATATACCGTTACCCCTTCTATTTTTACTGTCCAACTAACATAGTGATTGGTAACTCAAATGTCCCATTTTTAATGAAACCGTTCTGTGTTCAAAGTTACCCATCACTATAGTCAGATTCACATTAAATTCATCAACCAGGATTATTGAATTTCGCGGATTTCTCAGTCAATTCGCAACCAATTTTCATGAAATTTTACACACACTATTTTCCATTCATGTCGTAACTACCCTGAAACTTTCGCGGAGTTTTGATAAGTATTTTAGAAGTTAGACATATTTGACATGTAATAAAATTCTGAGACGAAGCTAATGGCTTTATAGAGGGCAACATTTTTATTTATTTACTACATGTCAAATGGTCTAACTTTTAAAATACTTATCAAAACTCCGCGAAACTTTCAGGGTAGTCACGACAGGAATGGAAAATAGTGTGTGTGAAATTTCATGAAAATTGATTGAGAATTGACGGAGTAATCGGCGAAATTCATCCACCACGGTGAATGTGAATCCTGGTATAGGGGTGATACTGAACACAATACAATTTGTTGAAAAATTACCATTTAGCTACAGATATGAAATATTTTACTCTTATAAATATAGTCCACAAGAAGGCATATTTCTTCCCCCAATTTGTATGCAGGGAATTGTATCTCATATATTCTTAGTCTGGTTCCATTTCCACAACATATAATTTGTTAAGGCATTGTTTAGTAGTCCTACAAAAATGAAATGAATGGGTTTTTAGGCCACCTTTGTGCACATAGGCTGAATTGGACCAGGAGAACCTCCTGAGGATGACGAGATGAATGATATGACATTGCCCTCCAGCAGTCCAGACACAAGATTCAAAATTTGAGCCCTGGCGGCAGCGCCGGATTTGCCAGTAGGCATAATATAAGCCATTGGCCTAGAGCCCACCACATTCGGGGGCCCACTGAAACTTTTTTTCATGTGTGCCTTCCACATAACATGCTCAGTTTCTCACATTATAAGCTTATCAGAGGTATTTTTTGGGGAGCCTATTCTGTCTCATGAATGCAGCATGCCATCGCTGAACAAGTGGCTGGCGGTCCGCTGTGCTGCGCTATTCTGTCCCTTGCAACATGATGAGATGAGTGAATAACTGGTTGTGTCCTCTTGTGCTATGGTGATCAATGCAGACAATTTTAATGAAATTTATAGATTTTTCTGATGCCTTTGACATAAACAGCATATATCTGTTCCATGGAGCATGAGCTCGGTGAATAACTGGTTGCAGGGGCCCCTCTGCTATCATATAGCCTACTGATGATTTCTTTAAATTCATAAGTAGGTAGGGGCCAATACCAATATCACTTCAAGGCTCTAAGCCCAGAAGATTTAGATAAGCTCAGACCCCATTACATATTTTGTCACATCACTCCCTTATTGGACGTTGCGGGGAGTGGGGGTAAATCCCTGGTGATCACTTCACGACTGTCATTATTATCTGAAGATCCAAACGTCAATTAGTGATGTTTAAAGTAGGCGAAGGCATACTGCCCACATCAGTGACACCATCAGCTAACTGGCATTGTTTTTCTGATTTTTTTCAAATAAATAGCGTCAAAAGTAAGTATCATAAATAAGCTCATAATTCAGATTGAGGGCATAGGCCTATCTATAAGGTGACAATAACTCAAACTCACTTATTTTTCAATTAAAATTGGAAATATTACAGTAGTCTATCTCGCTTCAATAGAAAACAAATTGACAATCTTAATTGCTCAGGATTCCTCTCCAACAATCTAAAAATCGTCAGCTTCCCTACCTGATGTGGCGCACCAACGCTTTCGGCCTAGGGTCCTCACACACCTAAATCCGGTGCTGTCTGGCGGTCTGAGACCGAGCACGCTACATCTCGGTTATGGGGGCGCCCCACAACATTTAATATTTACGAGTGAGCGGAGAAGAAACATTTTGTTTCTTTAAAACTTAAAGGGCCAGAGTGGGGTTCGAACCCACGATCACCGACTTTCCAAGCAGACAGCTTTAATTAACCACTGCACCAGTGTCCCCGCCCCAATAATGATGTCTGGCCTACTAAAAATGCATTAACAACCCTAATAAATAGAGCTCTTTTTCAAATATGGAACCAGACTATCTTGCTTTTTTCTACAAATTTTGAGTGGCTAAGCTAACTCTAAAAAGTCTGAATAAAGATGATAAATACAAAAAAAAGTTATTATATTAGGCCTATATTAAAAACAAATCTGACGATATCCCAGTAAACACAAAAACTGGTTGTGAAACAAAACGTATTAGATACGTTTGACTTGTAAACAGGTAAACACACATGTTCAGCTGGCTGTCAGAAATAATGACAGCCGGCTAGCCACACTGACACGTGCCACTATAAAAATACAACAATAATAACGATCAAACTCATGCATAATACTGGTGATATAATATACATTGCAGGTTGCCAAAAAAATAAGCATGTTCGTATTACTTACTCAAAATACGGCGGGAAATTATCTTCATTGAATATGTCACTGCTTGTTGAGACAGGCCATGCAGCTTATGAATGAGTAAGCATAACACCTTGTTATGAGGGAACCCCCGTCTGAAAGCGAGGCCTGAAACTTATTTTTCTCAGACAGGGGAGGCCAGTCATGTAAACAAACTTTGTGTGAACTTCATTATCTTTCCAGCTTACCGTCATGGTTATGTTTCTCATGTAAATGTACGACATACCACACTACGTTTATACAGGTAACTTTTTACTCGTACGAGGTTCACGAAAGCTGTTTTAGTTCATCACAGCTAATAACAAGGCATTCATATTGACAGCCCGCCACCCCTATTGCGGAAATAGGCAGCGCTACGACAAGTCTGAACATGTACGAACGGGAGCATCTGAGTGCTGCCGTGTTGGAGTGCCGCATTCCTCACTCAGTGTGACCCTGGCCGCTAGCGGTGGCAGGTCTCGTCCACTGGACGATTACCAGTCCATTCATTCATACGGTTCCCAGATGAGCTGCACCGCTGCCTTTCGGGGTTCGTTTCCCGGTCTAGGCGGTTTGAAAGAAACAAAAATGCTTCTTCCCCATCCACTCGTAAAACTCAGTATTGTGGGGAGCCTCAGTGACCGAGAGGTAGCATGCTCGGCCTCAGACCTCCAGGGTTTGAATTTCGAATCCTGTGTCTAGAGGGCAGTTAAGTGTCATTTCACCATCCTCAGAAGGTTCTCCTGGCCCAATTTAGCCTGTATGTGCGCAAAAGTGGCCTAAAGCCCGATTTATTTCATCAACAGTTGAGCTACGTTATTAGGACATAGGGCAGTGTATAGGGGCCTATAGGCCTATAGCCTATAATAGGCCCCTATAAGTGTAGGGCCTACTAGCTAGTCCATCAGAGCCTACGATATTACCATAGATTAATATTAATCAATGATAATAGGCCTACTCCAGCTGTGAAGACACGAGCTTATATTGCAGGGGCGGATCCATGTTTTGAAAAAGGAGGGGCGCAAGGGGTTCGGGGGCTCCCCCTAATATTTTTTTGATCAATTTAAAGGACTTTTTAAAGAATTTGGCGCAAAAAGGGGTGGGCGTGCGCCCCCCCCCCCCCCACCTCTGAATCCGCGCCTGTATTGATTCAGAAAATGCGGCATGAGGCCTGCCTGTTAGGCCTATGTTGATTTGTTAAAATTTAGTTTTCAAAGGCTTATCGATGAGGGGCGCTTGTGGTTGTCAGGTTACGGATGTTCAAGACCCTGGACTAAGCCCCCCCCCCCCCGTCTCAGTTTATGGTTGTCTGCAGCCACTGCCACGTGGCCTGCGCTGACTCACCCGTCACTTCATGTAGGCCTACTTCTACACAAATAGTTATTCATACCGATACTGTTGCTACTTCGACGGACCCCTTGTAATCAGAAGGTCTTGTGCCCAACATTCATCCAACATGAATGACCGTGGTGACCGTCTCGTTCTCGTTCTTGCTGTGCTCTCATTTCTGAACTGGGACAGTAGGCCTATCATTTTTCAGAATGTCATATCTACGAGGGTGCACATGAGTTAAAAAACGAATCGAACGAACGGCGAAGCGCCTGTTCTTACGGGCCGAACATCGAGGATTGCAGTTTATAAACAGTGTAAAAAACGAACCAAAAATTGTAGGCCCTATATGCCTATCTATTTTCATCTTTATTTGGGTTATATCAGTTTAAAAGTGAAAAGTGAGCCCAAGAAATGGGTAAAAAGTGAAGTGGGAAGAATCCATAATTTCCAGGACCCATGTGCACCCTCATCAACGACAGACCCTAGATCCTTAGGCAAGGGTAGGCTATGACCCTAATTAGTTTTAAATATATATAGGGTCTATCAACAGGGAATTGTTTATAAGTCAGATGGTTTTATTAGGCCTGAATGACTAATATCCGAAGAGTTGTTGCGATTAGGCCTAATTGTATTTTCCTCTGCAATTCGGGTGGCTCTGAAAACATAAGCCTATAGCCGTCATTTACACGCGCCTTAGTGAGAGTCTATCATCAGTGCTCATACCCATTAGGCCTGATTACCAATCTCATTGTGCCTGCTGCGGGGTGCAAAACATTATGAAACATATTTTTACTTATAATTGACGTGTGTGACTCTAAATAACCTTGAAAAAGCAAAATTTTGGTGGAAACCCCCTTTACCTGTTCATAGGTAAACTGATATAACCCAAATAAAGATGAAAATAGATAGGGTGCAAAACATTATGAAACATATTTTTACTTATAATTGACGTGTGTGACTCTGAAATAACCTTGAAAAAGCAAAATTTTGGTGGAAACCCCCTTTACCTGTTCATAGGCTTACCCAACAGCTTATGACAGGCCTATTTTGTGCTCATGTAGGCCTAATTATGTTATCTGCTTGTAAATAAAAAAACCGCCATCTAATTTGGCCAGCCTACTATCAATGTAGGCCTAGGCCTAGGCACATATTGTTATTAAAACCATAGACCTGTTGTAATTCTCTCATCAAAACAGACACTTTTTAGCTCAAGACAAGTTGTGAATGCTCTATGTATGATACAATCCGATATAACACGTGGGTTATATCGTATTGTATCATGTAGGCATATACGCCCTACGAGTGGAAAATAAAACATGCTATTGATTATTTTTGTTTTGACAGCTGTCGGTTTAATTTGCTACTGTCTATAGGCCTAACGATAGTAAGGCCTAATGAAGGAGCCATTATAATTGACTTAACAGAGGATTCCCATTGCTGTCTCAAAGTTTGTCCAGCGTCTCTGACGCTGTACAAGCTTTGCGCCAGCATCGGGACAATAGCGTCATCTGTGTGCCATCTTGTGTAGCGGTAGGCCTACTTGATATTTTGAGACAGGTCAAACCTCAGCTCTGAGTCACAGTAACGCGCACCTGGCGTCATCATTGTTTTTATATAGCCTACAGAAACGTTACCACCAGGCCACCCAGGCATGGTGATTAAGCGAGCTGTATTAATTAATGACCCCCTTTTCGAATAAATAAACTTCTCATACTCGTGTTTAAAAAAAAGGACGATTCACAAAACTAATTTAAAAATTCACATATTAAACTTTAACAAATAGTTGAAAATAGTTCAACGGTTGAAACAAATTAATAATTATCTCTAAAAATATTTTGTAGACATCTGTTTTTTATCAATTATGTATAAAAAGAGCGCTATCAATAATCGATATTATTTTAATTTGTGTCAGCCGGATGGGAACGTAACCGAGTAGACATAGTCATCGCAGTTGAGTAGGCCTATACGTCGATACATAGGCCTGTATAGGGACAGGGTAGTATAAAATGAACATGGAGGTCAAAACCTCATCTAACTTAGCAATAATCTATTTCGCTCTCAAGTGCTTTTAAACATGCATTGCTTATTGAAAGCACGTAATAATTTTGGAACATTATCGTTATCTCAATCGATATCGAGTATCCATAATATTATGCTAATATCGTTTAATCGATGAATAGCCTAATACCGTTTTCCATTGCGTTTCACTTAGTCATAAATAGCAAGAAAATACAAAATGCCTATACAATTTGCTATTTACTCTACATAAACTAAACATTAGGCCTATATAATAGTATTTTATTCTATCGAGACATTATATTTTGGTCCATTCAATATTTACTATAGGCCTACTGATTAGTGTATTTTTATTTATTTATTGGCGGAAATTATATGCCCACGTCGATCGAAAAAATTGTATCCAGTTGCCCGGAAACATATCACGTATAAATGGATAAGAAAAACACTTGATGATTTCATCTTTTCACGGGACAAAAAACGGGTGCCCTGTTCCTCAGGTCTGGTGACCCGAAGCGAAAAGATCGTCTATGTCATTAATTTCTGTGCCTTGTCATTGCAACCTGTCAGTGACTAATAACCAAAAGGGTGCCCGTGGCCGAGCACTGGCGTACTGCTGGTCCAGTGTGTGTGACGCTGGCCCAGCAGTGAACCAATGTTTTGTCTGTATATTGCCTGAGGCGACGTGTTGTACTTTCTACGCATGAAAATACAGTACAACACACGTGTCACCCCCCCCCCCCCCGGTGGACGCAAAATTTTGTAAATCATGTGGAATACAACGAAATTGGCGATATATTGTCCCATTGGCATTGAAAGGCTATATTCCACTTTCTAAAGTAGCATACACATTTTCAATTCCGGGCGTTTTTCGGTATATTTTATATAGGCCTATCACAGTAAAAAACCATGAGCAGTGAGTTTCAAAAGTACTTTTTGTTCACTGATAAAGTTGATGAGTACAAATCCGTCATAAAAATGTCTTCGTGGACGACATAAATAATCGCCAACGGCTTCCCAGTGTAGGCCTACCGTCGTACTCCAAACTGTACAAAAAAGTGGATGTGCAGAACTGGCATTTCTGCGTCCCACGAAATATTGACCCAATATCGGTTTAACGTTGGTCCACGGTCTGAGTGCGACACTGGCCCAACATTAAACCAAAATTGATTCAACATCTCTTGTAAATTTACTTCTGGGCGTGATTCCCTCGGACGATAACGTAAGCTCATGACCGTCCCACAGGAAAGGGGAGGGGGGGCTGTTGACACGCTGCTTATCACAAATGATGACATAATGCATGTAATGTGATAGCTCTTTATAGCCATCGCAGCAAACACGGGGCATTCACCCAATGCTGTTTCAATGTTGGGCTAGCGTCGAAGACGGTGGGCCAACATTAAAACAGCATAGGGTGAATGCCCCGTGTTTATGATATGATCAATCAATCATCACACTAACAACAGCTCACATAGTAAGATACTAATCCGAATGAGAATCGGCGCTATATAAATGTAATGATGATGATTATAAGAATAGTGTGATCTGTCACTTTAAACTCAATGAAACGTGGCCAAATAACATTACACGACGTCACCCTTGTGATCAAAGAGTCTTATTGTTACTGCTGTATTCGCTTTTGAACGATTTCGACTTACTGAAAACTTATGTCATAGTATTTAAATAGTTATGTGAGTAATATAAAATGTATTTAGAGCCCTGTATTTATTATTTGCAACAAGGACCAACAATATTTAGACTCTTACCGAATGTCGGTTTAATGTAGGCTCAACGTCTGCGTCGCTGGATAAACATTACTCGGGCATCAGGTGAACATATCGTGTTTTCTTTGACATTGTTATCCCGTTTTAGGGTTAGATACACGAGTCTTATCCATTATAAATACTCTGCTTCGTATTATTGTTGAGTTATGCATGTATGATTGACAAATAGTGTGATTATTTCGAGGAATTCTTAGCACTCTATGTGGTGGCACGTGAACTGACATACAAAGGGTTCAAACCAGAACATCACGGATATAATAGCCCCACGTTAATTTATGAACGTAATTTCCCATCTGTTTACTATTATGCAATGAATCATTTCTTTTTATGGAATCAACGCAGACCGCCACAGTCAGAGCTTGCGCCACAACTATTCCATCCACCCCCCTTCTTGACATGGTGTATCCAGGCCCCTGGTATACCCCGGCATCACGAGACATTGAACCAATGTTTAGTCGATGTTGGGCCGACGTCGTAGACGGCGGGCCAGCATTGATCAAACATTGGTTCTATCTCTCGTGTTTGCTAACGCTTTAATTGTTGTCGGGACCTAATTTTTTGTCCGGATGTGGGGTATATCACCAATCACAACAAAGTGATGTCAAGGAGACAAATCAATACAAAAACTAAAGGTAACCTGGAATATTACCGTATTAAGTGAATATCACTCAATAAATTATTTTACAGTATCCAGGTTTCAGAATGCTAAACAGCTTCTGAACAGTTTATTATGTAAAGTAATCTGGAACTGAAACAATGGCCGAGGACAGCGTGGGTCTATAAGAATACGGAAATAACAAAATTGCAATTTAAAAGTGCTTATAATATTCGAAAAGCTAAAATAAGACCAAAAATATGGGATCTCGCATGACTAATTATTGTATTTTCAAAATTAGCAACTTTGTTTTTTGTTCCAATCTGCCCAATCACGTAGGCCTCCCTGTTACTGTTTACGTGGGCGATACTTGCTGACATCATCTGTTTGCATGCATGGCGTACTTCGTCCCCTTGGATAAAAAGGGTGTATCTGCCACTTTACCAAGTGGCAGATACACCCTTTCATATCGAAGGTGACGATTTGTATCTGTTGATACATCATCACAATATCAACAGTACGTATGATTTACCCAGGGAACACAAGACGTTGAACCTTGGTTGTTTTAGTGTTGGGCCGTATTGTTTTTGTGTACACCCCCCCCCCCCCTACGCTGTGTGCACACACGATAACACGCATGCACCGCAGACGTTGTAAACGAGGACCAAAGTGGCTGAATGCCATGTGCGAGCTCCGTATAAGTCATCATAGCATGCACACGCATTTAATACTCATCGGGTGCCAACAGTATACTATATAATGACAACTAATTTTTAAGAACAGTTTAAATATATTTCTTAAGCAGGCCCATATATGGGTTCAATGGCCTCCTCGGAATTAGGCATTATGATAATATTACTATAAACACCAACGTTTCTGTACATATTTAACTGCAAATAATTATTATGAGGCATGAATAGACTCCTTGACCTCTTCAGGTCACCATGATAATAAATAACGTCTACTGTTAATACTTTTAGTGTATGTTTCACATCCCTCTGACGTTATATGTATACTATTGAGCTCTCCCTCTTAAAATTGTCACATTTCACTGAAATATCAGCAAATATATATTCTGATCGGCAACAAATCTGCTCGGTGTGCGTCATTGTTGAGGATTGCATTATGGCGCCGCTTAGCCATTAATGTCAGTGTGTTTGTTTTCTCTTAAACCACGTATCTGACATTGACGGTTTTGTCCCTTTAATCCCTGGGGATGACCATTATGTCACATGCAGACAGTGGAGACGCCTCAGTTATGTCCCCACTGCCTGCATGTGACAGAATGAGAGCCATATGCAAGCTTCCTATAACATGTATAATGTCATTATTTTCGTTTACTATATATATAATATATTCGTTTACTGACTTTGCTTATAATTATACCACTTCCCAAAAAATTAAACTATATGTTACTGAAGTAATTTGACGAACCTGTTGTCTTTTACAAACATTTTCAGTAAACCACATAGGCTCTATATTTTGTTTAATATTTCTTGTCGGTTCTTAGTGTAAACTTGTTGGATCATGGTTATTAGTAGGCCTAGGTATTATAATAATGATTAATTGAGGTCTACGATAAAAATAATGACATTATAAGCATATTTTATTTTCTCGGTATCTACACTAGCCCTCGGTAAAAAAGACAGACTATTACAACTATAAAGCTTCGCCCTGTATCTGTTCATTTTGCTGAGGTGGATACCGCGAGGCTTGAAAGGTACAACCTGTTGGAATCGAAATGTCATATCGTCGCCTCGGAGCTAAAGGATCCTATCTGACACTCGTTAGAGTGGCAGATAGGATCCTTTAGCTCCGAGGCGACGATATCTGCTTCTTTTACAAGTAGCAGATATGACGTTGTGCTTCTAACAGGAATATATGCTTATTATAGTAGTTTAATCCTCTACACATACCCATGTATTCGCCATGACTTTTATTTGATATTGAACAATATATTATGCATTTTTACATCAACTCAGCCCCACTCTGGCTGTGCGTGATGCACCTAAAGCTGAGAGCTCATAGGTATCGAGGTAGTCCTATATTATATATCAACAGATGTACTGATGATACCAAGAAAATAGAATCAATTGTATTTTTACTTGATGGTACATATGCCGTTTTTTTACATGTATTTTCAGACAAAATCTGGTGTAAAATTAGGATTAGAATTGGCGCGGACATAATACATTATATGTCACTAGGAGTTGAGGGGTTTAATAAGGATAAGGACGGCGGTTGCGGACGTAACTAATAGTCCCCTTGAAGCTAGAAGGTGCTAAACCGACACTTCGCAAGTGGCAGTTTAGCATCTTCTAACTCCAAGGGGACGTTAAATGCTAGGCACATATTAACAGAATTCTGCACGTAACTTACGTGTACATTATGTCAGAGACAGCTTTGCATAGGCCTACTGTGACGAAGAAAATATATAAAATGGTGTCAGGAGTACGGTAGCTTTTGAAGTAAAGACGATCAGAGTGTTGTGTTCACGTGGGATGTCAAGCTCTGCTCGAGTTCCAGGCTGGCCAGACAAAGTATCGCCAAATCTGGGCGCTCACCTTTTAATTTACAGGCAGAATGACGTCAGCGGGGTCTGCAGTGTGCTGTGCATAAATTATGATAATGTTATTTCAGGTGCTGGTCACGTGAACAGGCGGAGAAGCAACGGTGATGCTAACTCAGCAACTGTATAGGTCTCCAGTTTGCACCCCATTGTGCACACAACGTTGTGTAAACGTTGTATTAACGTCAATCACATTGATACAGCCCAGAAGACACAAGACGCTGAATCAACGTTGGTGTAACGCTGGTCCATCGTCGTAGACGGTGGACCGACGGTAAACCAACATTGATTCAACGTCTTGTGTCTACTGGATGTTGAATCAATGTTGTTGTATATAAACGTTGGTCCAGCGTCGTAGATATGGTGTTTGTCTGAAACTTTGACGCGCGTCGTCAGCTAAAAATATCGAGCATATGCTGCACATCATCTCTTGGAACGCACGATTCATAACCTTTCCAGCTCACCCCATTTGCTACCCTGACAACTTCGCAAGGCTCTGACACAGTAACCTCCATTTTTAAATACAATAGTTCTAATACGATCAAAAGTTTACGCCTGCTGAAAATGACCTAGTATTCGTAGGCACTTGAAATATTCGTCTCAATTTCATGGCATTCGAGTTTTCTGGTAGGGAGCGCGAGTGTCGTTTTTACACAGCTGGCTGTGGAAACAAAATGGAGGTCAGTGTGACTGGGCCTCGCGCAGTAAATGAGTTAGGCGGCCCAGTCATACCGGGTACCCATTTGCAAGCTAGTATTGATCAAAATGTATTGATTTTTTGGGCAAAAATAGTAAATGCAAATGACAAACAATTCAGTAAAACTCTTTATCATGTCATGTATAAGCTTAACAAAACAGATTTGATAAAATCATATTGGATTCTGCATGTGCAAAATTATTAAAACAATTGTACCTATTATAATCATTGGATTACACATGGTGTACCGAATATAAATCGGTTTTAAAACATCGTCAAGGAATGTATACACAATAATAATTATAAGGATTTGAGTCATCAGATGTTTTTTATAATAGTAAGTGTTATAATTATAGCATGTTTGAAAAAATCTAAAAATGGAAACATATTTGTTAAGCTTGCCAGTGTCATTATGTATTTCATAAACTAAGTCTCGAATCATGATTTACTTATAGAGAGAGAGGCAGATATGAAAATATGGTGCGTAGTGAGAGGAAATGTATTGTGCACAGTCAAGTATTAGGGGATGAATTTTTTTTTTGTTTCAGTGCAGTATTTTTAATGATGAGCGGAAGTTGTTTTTTCCAAAATATTATTGGTCCAACTTGAGTACAGAAAAAAAAGTAAATTAGCGAATTAGCGAATTAGTACATTTAAAATCAGTATTAAATAAGGAATATCTGTGGTATTATGTTCACCATCACATATCTGTATTATTTTATAAAAATATATTATATACAACCTCACATACCATATAAGGATACTGTTGATTATTTATTTTTGTTATGATATGCTTTTGTACACAATGATTTATCTTTGGGGTCTTGAGTGTAATAAAAAGTTGAAGAGTTCAAGGTCAAGGGTCTCTAGATGGCCGCCATCTCGAGCAATCCGAAGCCTACGATATATCGTAACTTGTACGAGAATACGGGTCCAGCGTAGCAAACCCTTTAATCACTGTATGGTATGTTATTATTTTATATTCGCTCAGTGAATATTACGGGAATACGTAAATGCGGAATCGAGATTTTGAGCTTATTACTAATAAATGTAGCAGTCCGTTTGCAATGAAACTGTGCCACTGTGTCAACCGATGGTTGATGGAATGGTGGGTGCAATTTGTTTTAAATATATAGGACCTTATTAAATTAGTGACACATCGATGCAGATCTAGATATTTTACTGATTTGTTAATGGCACACGACAGCTTCAAATTACCCTGTACTTATGTAAAATTAACAATGGCTGCTTTTAACAGGTAATAACATTGGGCTCATTTTCCGCCACAGGGCATACATATAATGACGACAGAACAGCGCTTTTGCTATTCTTAATACCGTAGTATGGTTATGATTGCTTTGTCATCAACAATAGACATATATGGACATTTAGCGCGCGTGGTCGACACACTTGCTGGTCACGAGTGAGTAAGTCTCATTTTATGTCAGCAGAATATATCAGCTCTACGCTGGGACAACGTTGCCGAACGGTGGCGCAGTACTGATCCAACTTCTCCTGTTTTCTAGGCTATAAATCTAATGGTGTATCCCCCCTCTCCAGGAAGGCGCGCTCTGCATAACCGAAAGCTTGTAACTGCTTACTCGTACAGTAAGTAGTTACAGCCTGTTGGCTTTGCACGGCACTATGTGTGTGTGTATAGTCGTAACTAAACACACGTCTTCTGGGTGATTCGTGCCGCCCTCCAAATGATGGTGCAACAAAGGCGTTTTTTACATGTGCGGATAATTGCGCAGTTAGCTGCCAATTGCTCGTCGTGCACCCAAACGCTCAAAATACAAACAAATCCACGTCCACTTAAACGTGTTGTTTTTCAACATATTTGTCAGCTCGTTTTATAGATGTTATAATATGCGAGGCAAACAGATAAGTTTCTGATATTTTGATATTTTTAGACTTATTTGTCATAAAAATATATATGTACATCCATCATGTACGACAGGGTTAGCATGGTTAGCTCTGTAAAATCACATGTAAATCGACATGATATAATTATGTGTACCAATTAAAATCAGATTGCCATCTATATATTTGAACAAGCACAGGATATTTAAAATATGCTTTATACAACTACCACAAACAAGTTAAACAGTAAACATCATTTTGCATGATATATTTGTACATGGGGACATATTAGTTAATACATTTAATACATTTAAATTTGTGCTCACATGCATGACATATCAGCAGTCATTTTATATTCCAAACAAAGAAACCCGCATACATTTGACTCATGTTTTGTAATATTTTTATCCTAGCAACAATTATTTTTAATGAAAATGTTCCATGTTTATCAATAGGATGGCAGAGTGAATTAATAATTATTGTCTCATAACTTATTGCTTTTGTTTCCTGAAGTCTACAGAAGAAAATATATTTTCCTGGTGGCACCATGCCAACGTGCAAAGCTAAGAGACATTAACTGCTTATTTTTAAAGTAAGCAGTTAATGTATTTTGGTTTTACTGAGCAATGTAGTTTATGGAAGTCGAATGGTAACGAGGATATACTTTTATACGTATATCCTCATAGTTTATAATATTCAGACTTTTTCTTTCTTCAGATATACCGCTTTTTAATGTTTGACAAGACACTGTTGGGGGGCTACCATTCGAACAAGAGTATATTGGCAAGTTACCACAGCTTTTGTGTGAAGTATATGTATACTATATACAATAATTATTGATTTATGTTAGTCAAAGAAGAAATACTGCCAACAAGGAAAAAAAACTCATTTACCATATAAGGATAGCCCCCCCTCCCCCCCCCCCAGCTCAGTACGACAAAGAATAACTGGATAAATGAAGGTACAGAAGCAAGGGGCGTTGTCTGTGATGATGTTAAAAGTTGTCAGCTTTTGGCTTCAGAAGGTGCACCCAGCAAACGCGAGATCTTGTCCCAGTGCTTGTTGAATGCTGGCCCATCGTCTGCCGTCGCCCCGGCGACGGCAGACGATGGGCCAGCATTCAACCAGCACTGGGACAACATCTCGAGTTTGCTGGGTGATGAGCGTGGCGTGAACAAGGGAAGTCTTTGTTCAGATGATATGGTTCAGGTTTGATTTCCCGAATGAGAATATGATACAGGAGTGGTGAGTTATGATTTTGGTGACAAGGTATACGCTCGGCCAGACAGAGGCGGTCTGGTCACCGTCTACCGTAGCCCTGGTAACGGTCACGCGCCCGCCCACTTACACAACAATAAAGCAGTATATACCGCTACATGGGGATTTTGTGGCAGATATACCATTTAGGCAGATACGACCCTTGAGGGCAGATACGACCCTTTAAGGCAGATACGACCCTTTAAGGCAGATATGACCCTTTAAGGCAGATATGACCTTTTAAAGCAGATATGACCCTTTAGGCAGATATGACCCCTTAGGCAGTTATGACCCTTTAAGGCAGATATGACCCTTTAAGGCAGATATGACGCTTTAAGGCAGATATGCCCCTTTAAGGCAGATATGACCCTTTAGGCAGACATGACTCTTTAAGGCAGATATGACCCTTTAGGCAGATATGACCCTTTAAGGCAGATATGACCCTTTAGGCAGATATGACCCTTTAGGCAGATATGACCCTTCAAGGCAGATATGACCCTTTACGCAGTTATGACACTTTGAGGTAGTTATGACCCTTTAAGTAGATATGACCTTTTAATCCCAAGCGGCCATTTAAATATCTTATTATTTAAGGGACATGACCACCTAATTGGTTAAGTTGTGGTTGTCTGTGATTTAACAGTTTTGTTGGTGTAAAACTAACATCATAGCACTAACTCAGCCAACACAAAACATGTGTACTATGTTGGACGTTAGACGTTGGGCCGACGTTGTACAAATGTTATACAAATGTTTTGTGCTTTGTGTTTGGGAAGGTGTATTAACCAAAAGAAAGATTTTTGATGTACCTGGCATTTGGACTTTGCTGTAACCATGAATAAAATTATGGCGTGCTCTTGTCCCTTCAACAATACATTTTCACTAATTTGTGTCTATCACATTATCTGGTGACTGTAACCTGTTGAACCATATATTAACAAAAATATTGAATGGCATGCTAATATTTCCTGCAACAGCGTAGCGTTTTAAAAAGTTTTACAGTCATGTCGGCCGAAACCCATTTATTTAACAACTATATTGTTCATATAAGAAATTACATCTGATATAAATGATACCATTATAACAGAAATGATGTGAAAATTGAAAAAAATCATTGCAGAGGCTCATTTAAAAACATCAAACATTTTATAGTGGCCTATATACAGATTGAAGAGCCCCCATATGCATTGAATAATATTATAAAGCCTAAAATGATTTTTGTAATATCTCATTCGGTAAAATCATCCATCCACCATGCGCTTAAGAGAAAGTTGTTGACGTGCAATTAGTTGTATAGATGCAATTCTACTTTACACTCATATGAAAATATCCAAAAAGGGGCCATAAAATATTGTGAATGTTATGTATGAGAGACAGTGGCAGGCCTACCAAATTATAAAATGTTACACATTTTAACAAGTGATAGATTTATATTATTGTATTAACATCATACATTGGACAATAATATTTGGTCATAATCATGACAACAATAATGACAAGTTATCATGACGACACTGTTGTAACAATTTACTATCTAATTGACTGTGATAATAGCTTTGGGCATGTGTGTACATAATAGAGTCTACAATCGATGTGTATCCTATGGTGTATAGGCCTACGTTATTACGTATACTGATAACTCTCACCACATATCATATCACTTTTCTAAATGCACATAAATGTACCTTGTTGGTCCCAAAACGAGTCTATTATATAGAATTGCGTGCCATTATCAGTTATTGCCTCGAAAAATATTGTTGAAAACGGGGATACCCAGGTTAAGTGAGAGGCTTGACTGTGGACTACAACAGTCCCTGTGGTTTGGCTCAGTGCCAACTGAAAAACTTTGGCTTCCATGGTTGATACAAAAAAAGTTCAGCGTTTTAAGGGTTACAATTCAATTTGCTGATCTCATTTGTCAATGCGGGTAATTAATGGTTTCGACTGGAGCGACTGATTTCTTGGTGATGAAGCGCAGGGACATCATCCACAATAAGTATCCATTGCGGTGGAAGTTCATGCCACGATGAATATTGGTCCTAAAGTTGGTTTTCTGCTATTGAGCAGTGGAGTCAGAATTGCTGACGCAATATATTTTTCCCTCACATGAGCCAAAATGTATCCATTGTATAGATAATTCACTATATATTTTTCAAATAATAATATGATCACACCTATATTTTCAAGAGCTTTTTTTATTTTTTACTTTTTTAAATCTCATTATTATCACTTTCACGGTTGACGCTGTTGAATAGACAAATATAAGGTTTTAATTTAAATATCAATACGAAGTTAGGCTACAGTAGAAGACAAAAAATAAAGTCCTTGCAGTCTGTGTCCCTTTGGGTAAATGAGTTTTTCCAATAACCAGACAAACTAGAAAGAGTTGCTCGGAAACGAACACAAAAGCAGCCCTCCGTTATCGCCAGTCGACCATTTCAAATTTGATATAGATCAGCAAACTTTCTCAAGGTTTATTTTATATCACCGCTTTAGCTATTATGCAACATTTCCGAAATAATGAAAAAAAAAACAATTATTGGCGGCGGCGGCGGACCGTGTGGAATACAGTAAGCAGCCCGCCTCGGCGAGGGCTGCTTAACTAACCAATCCTCGTCAATTTTTATATTCAATTTTAATATTAAATCACTGAATAACTATGAGGAGCATGCTGTTGATGCATGTATTGTGTTTTAGGAGTGTTTTATTTAACGGTTGGCGCGCATTTATATTCATTTTTGAACTAGATTAAATGTATTTTATGTAAGTATCCAGATTGGCGTACATAAAATTATGTATTGTCAAACATATTTATAACATATTTTGTGTTTTAATTATTTGGAATAAAAAAAACGATATAAGCATTGAAGTGTATACTGATCTGCAAAGCCAAAATGTAGTAACCGCCGAAAGCAGTTACAGCGTTTTGCCTTTTCAAGACCTAATCACTATTCACCCACAAAGCTGAGTGGTTATTCAACATGAATGCCCTCAATAGAAAATTGCTATATAAAGTGACATTTACAATCCGTTTGGAGTACTTCCTTCTTTTAGCCCAGAATAAACCTATAGTGTGTCAAGTACATGCATCCTATTAACAGATTAACCCTACATGTATTAACAGTCTCTATACACGAAATATTGCGCCTCTTTGATTTGGTCAGCGCAGCAGCATTCATTTTGGAATAATTCAAGTGATGATTCAAAACACGTAATTCGATATATATTCGACTTATTATGAAATAATAACTAGCTCAAACTGCACTTGCAATGGGTGATTATTTATCGACAAAATGGTGTTATGACGATGTTTAAACGGTTGAGTTAATATATTTTATATAATACCTCCTGATAACATGTAAACCTAGAAAGACTACAAGCGTAGTTAAGACATCTTCCTTCACAAGGCCCGCTACTCCCGACTCCGTCTGCGACGTCGGGAGTAGCGGGCCTTGCGAAGGAAGATGAGTTAAGATATCAATCAATTAATTAAACGGATATTTGTCTATTATGATAAAATAGTGTGTAGTTCAGTTTTGCTAGTTTGTAGACATCTCGTTTGGAGAGGTTTAAATACTGTGACTTGGGAGCGCCAGATTTCTGGATCATATCCCGGACTCGCATGATACATTAACATGATTAATACAGCTTCATTAATACAGCATTGTTTACACTGATCGATTTTGACAGGGGCATTTAATATCGATTAAACAAAGGGCCATTTATTTCTCCCGATGCTAATTTGTTCATTTTTTCGACTTTTTTTTCATAGCATGAGTCACCGTTCAGACAGATTTTCTGTCTCTATGTGTATATATAAGGGGTTAACGAACGAAATCACAAGTAACATGTTCAAACACGTTTTGCGGTCATCAGTAACCATCTTTAAAACCCTATTCTCTGACTCTATCAAATTATCCGCCCTAAATACACTCTCGCCACAAAAACACTTCATCTCATTTTCATCCACAACAAGGCAGGAATCGCTGGCGCTCGCCAGCGATTCCTGCCTTGTTGTGGATGAAATTTATTTGAACATACCCAACATTAGGAAAAAACACGGGTAACGACCTAATCACGGGGTGTTTGATATAAATTGATTCATTTTACAATAATAATAATTAATACCCTAGCAGTCAAACAGTTTATGCCCCCTGGGGTAATGGCTGTCAGGAAGTTGTTAGCAGACTCCCAACCCCAAGGGACCTTATATCATTTATCTCTACACAATAGTTATAATAGCGAAATGCCTGCAAACCCGATCCCTACTAAAAAAATGCACCTAAGGTTGAAAAATAAATATTTTATTTCAGAACTATCCTCTCAAAAATAGAATTTGCTTTTGGCTAATCAATTAGATGGTTGCCGTGGGGCGCGAAGGGTTGTTGAGTTGGGATAATGTGACCCCGCTAACAGAGCACACGCCGTCTGCCGCTGATGGTAGTCTTTCACCCCCTCGTCACACCCACCTGCCCTTGTCAACTCAGTCCCCCCCCCCCCCCGACCCCGCCAGATTTGATGTCACTTTCCGTCGCCGGCGTGCGTCAAACAGCGTGACTAAGCGGCTCCGTCACCTGCAAGTACCGTAGTACTCAAAGATCAATATTATACTGCGTCTCCTATTTATTGTAATGTCTATTTGATGATAAGTAACAGACGCCGCTTGTCCATTTTACCACACCTATAATCTGATAATGATCACATCGATTTAGTGATTTTATTTCATATTATTATGAATTCTCACGTTGAAACCACAAATATCGGTCTTTATAAGAGCAGACTCGGCCTTCACTTAAACACTGAATTTGTTTGCTACAGTTTATTACGTTCAAATAAGCATAGTGCAGTGTAAGTGTTTGATATTTGAGATAATACGTTTATGAAATTCCATGATTAAAGTATATAGTAGCCCTATAGGTTATATTAAGAAATAATAGCTGAAATTACAAATTTACAATATTTATTTTCTGACATAAAACAATGTGTATATTGTAATTCGTTGCTTTGTTTTTAATGGCCTTAGGGCGAAAAGGGTGTATGGCCGCTGTCTTTTGGAGGTGATAGGGTACTCAGGCCCCTTCCTCGTAAGTACTGCTCTGCAAGATCAAAAGGCAGTAACTGCTTACTTAAAAACAAGCAGCTACTTCCTTTTGGCTTTGCACGACAGAGTACCACTGGTGGTCCAGGAGAGATCCACACATGCACACCCCCCCCCCCCCACACACACACACGACGCAGTGCCTGGGTTTGCCCTGTGTGCGTCCTGTCTCTATGTCAACGCTATAAATATGAGAAGTCAGCAATATCACACGATATGTCCATACATATTGTTTTGGCGCACCACACGTGCATCAATGTATTAATACTGACATGAAACGATATCAAAACTCCCACTTAGACTTCTCACAGTTTTCAACTCTAAAAATGAGGTTGATATTAGAGGAATCACTTTTTGATATCGCCATCTCCCGGGGGAGGTGTAAATACATGACTTAAAGAAAACTCAAATCGATACATTTACCGAAGTGATCGAGTTATTTTTTTCTCTACCCGCCTTTTAATAATATCACTGATTCATTTTGAACACATTACACATTGAAAATCGCGTATTTAATGCCAATACAAAATGTTATTGTGTTGTTTCAGCGCTGAGTCGAGGTCCCAGACGTTGGGCCAGCGTTGAATCAGCGCTGTCCCGTCGTCTATTGCCAGGTTGTGATAGTGTTTTCTGATACTACCCTCAGGGACAGTGAATTGTGCAGTACCCGGGTACTGAAGCGTGTGATTCAACCAGTGTGAAAGTTTGAATACCCCAAGGCGACATAACAGTATATTTAGTTTGTGTCATGTTTATATTATTGTTATGTGTTCAGTGTGATTCATAATAGCATGTTATAATAATGACCTTAGAGCCGCCACGGAGGTGATAGCGCAGAGTCACTGGATGGTGTAGAGAGGTCTCAGCGGCGACAAGGATCACAATAAAAAAAGACGTCTCCAGCAGACACGGACTAAGACAGGGGGGAGGGGGGGGGGGTGACATATGGTAGCGAACAAGTCCAAGCCTGTCCCTGTTGCAGACCTCCTCCCCACCCCTACTTTTTGCAAAGAGAACAAAAATAGCATACAGTCGTGGTTATAGAAACTTTCTCGAATGTTCCTCATGTGCAAAAACAAACAGCAGTTGTTGCATCATATATCAGAAACCACGCCGAGAATTTTGTGTGTGAATAAGTCCACAGCGACCGATTGTCATTCTACGCCTTAATTCCTCATTCATGCAATATTAATGCAATATTAACTCGCAGTAAGTTATGTACGTTTGTCAAGACAAAATATAATCCAAAAATTATATATCTCAATTGTGGAAAGTGTAATGGCATTGCACTGCACTACCTACGAAGGCGGAAAATTTGCAATATACATTTTGTCCGTATCCCAGCAAACACGAGACGTTTATCCAATGTTGGTTTATTGTTGGGCCACCGTCTACGACGGTGGCCCAACAATAAACCAACATTGGGTCAATAAGCGTCTCGTGTTTGCTGGGATGCTCCGTGCAACCATGCGCTCACAAGCCTACGACGCTGGTCCAACATTAACGCAACATTTTGTGAATATGCCTTGTTTGCTCTGTACTTGTGTAGGCCATGTAACTTAACTTCTCGGGAGTTCTTCTGCTTTACCATGTTTACATTGCTGCAGAATGCAACAGCAAATTATCTGATTTATCAAGTAGTGCCTGTAATATTACCAAGCATGATGAAAAAATAAATACATCACCAATGCAGATTTATATGACTGAATAAGCAATCCCAGTAAAAACAAAACATTTTGTATAACATGTGTACACAGGCGACGTTGTACATATGTTTTGTGTTTACCAGGATGCAAAGTGAAAAGGCAAAGAAACAGTTGCGTGTCGTCGTGAAAATCGAAGACGATCGATTTGTATTACATTTAATTACGCAAGATAACATTTGCATGCATGTGAAATCACATGTAAAAATATAGCCCTACTTCGCAGCAAATGACACGCAGATATGTGTAGTTATCAAATAAATGATATAATATTTTTCTATGCTAGTGTAATAATTAGTTATTTTACTAATCTGGTTTATTTTCAAGTGATCATTGTGTTTGTGTTGGATGACTGTTCAGATCAGTCTGGGCGTGGTCCGATACACTGGACATCTTGGGAGGAGGGGGGGGGGGGAGGGTTTAGCGTTCATCAATACACCATGACTCATGCTCACTATACAATGATGTGAACACCCTTTCGTTTCCAAGATCTGTCATATATATTATAATCTACAATATTAAATACAAAGTATAAAATATAGGGGATTTAGTGCATTTGTCCGTTTGACTATGTGATTGAATAATACACCATGTAATATGATATTTGATGAGGCGCCATGATATAGCTCATTATTATTGTGTTCTGCAAACCAAAAGGGAGTAGCTGCTTACTTGAGAAGTGATCAGTTACTCCCTTTTGGCTTTGCTCATCAGTATTATTGACTCTGATCTTGACTTCATTCCTTCATGCAAAAATTTGCTTTAAACGACCACCGGTGTATATTGCACTAAAAGAGTGACCGAAACTGCTACTTATCGAACGAAAAGGATCATAAAAACATGAACAATAATGAACGAAAATGGTGAAGTAACACCACACCAAAATAACTATTTTGTCAAACTTTTTGATTGAAGGGTCAGAATATGTTTCATTTCTTTTATTTTATTGAAAGGTAATCTAATCGCACATATTATGTCAGAAAACTGTTTTACACAATAGTTTTACATTTCTAAACACAGTCCACTGCAGAAAATGTTTAACATAATATTTGATTTAGCTTTAAATTTGTCAGATGAAGGGAATATTGGATGATCATAATATCACCGAATCCATTGTTACTCAGATTATTATTAGAAATTATAATGCGAAACTTGGTATTCCTGTCGTAAACGGTGGAAAGGAGAAAAAGAAGTGAACATAAGGTCAATGGCAACAGGTCTATGACAGGTCTGACAATGAATCGTGATAAGCAGGCAGTTGATAGCTAGCTGATAACATTGATACGCCTATAATGATCAGTCCGCTACGATCCGGGGGTCGTAGGCAAATTAGCATTCAGTGGTGCTCTGCAAAACCCAAAATGCAGTAGCTGCTTGCTAGAAAAGTAAGCAGTTACTGTCTTTTGGGTTTTCAAGGCAGTGTGGGCTGACACAGGCAATAAAGTAAGTATCTACTCGCAGGAAGGCCCCGGCCGCACGGCACGTGCGCAGCTTGGCCCCATGCCCACTAAACCAGGAGGGGTACTTGTGAGTACTTGCGAGTATCACAGGTTGCGATAATACTTGTTTTGCGCTGTGTTGTTGTTTACATTATCATGTCGATTACAAGCTAACCAGACGTTGGCTCAGTGTTGGTGCAGCGTCGAAGACGCTGCCCCAACACTGAGCCAACGTCTGGGTTTGCTCTTGTTTGTTTTTTGACTCAATCTGGATGGATACTATAAACTAGTGGTCTAGTGGGAGGGCTAGGGGGCTTAACACAGTCATCATCAAGCCGTCACTAACCAAGTGTAATAGACCAACACCTATTATGGTGCAATGGCAATACGAGAGATCTTCTCAGCGCTGGAGGATACAAATTAATCAGTTAATCATCATAATAAATACAATAATTGGCAGGACACTGACGTTGTTTATGCCTCGCGTCCCCAATGTGAAATAAACTTCGATGTAGGTTTATAAATTGCATTATGCTTATTTTTAGTTAATGTAGCAAAATCAGTGTTTCGATCAGATATGAACAACAGATTCAGGTGTAAATGTTTCAGTTTGCAAATGTCCACTACTATGCATACTTAGTTTCACCGATCCTTGGTTTCACATTTCAGGTAAGCCTACCACATCGACAGTGATATTTTTCATCACTGATGATAATAGTTTACATTGCTCTAAAAAACCAAAGTCGAATATTTGGACAAATGTTTATACAATGCAATGACAGTTGTAAGGTTTGACATGACCATGATGACGTGTCCATATTTTGCTTGTTGTTTGTATGAACAACATGAACACAGAAACGGGATGCACAAGTAGGTCACACAATCAATAACAACCTCAACATTTTCCACATTTCCTTTCACCTTTGAACTCAATATATGTGTCCAGAACTTACCCGCGAGTTTTTATCTTCGAAGTTCAAAGCTCACAACAATAATCACGCCAGTATATGATATGGCCAGACACCTTCACGAAAGCAATGCTGGAACAAGTACGGGCCAACGTCTGCAGACGTTGTCCCGTTCTTGAACCAGCTTTGCTTGCGGTACACAGTCCTCCTTGGCGACGCACTTGAGCATCAAGTAATTTTCCACTGTTTTTACACCATCGGGAGCATTTCGTCATCTTAATTCGACAATGTCACAGGGTCAACCAAAGAGACACTTAACATTGCGAGCAAACTTTCAACGTATAGCGCGACAGCCGGACCGTGCTGGCCCAAAGCTGGGTAAATGCTGGGCCAGGGTCTGTAGCAATGCTAGCCCAATATTGATCAGATCTTGACTATAGAG
The DNA here is from genome assembly GCA_964017125.1 of Flabesymbios commensalis. NCBI lineage: Eukaryota > Metazoa > Annelida > Polychaeta > Terebellida > Flabelligeridae > Flabesymbios > Flabesymbios commensalis. Next base: position 44,951,599 of record OZ024906.1, read on the forward strand.
ACACTCGTGTCTCCCGGGAACCTGAAAAAGTCATGGCCACAAGATGTGGAAATATGACAATAAACCTTGTTGCCGCCCATGTCCTCTTTGCCGCCCATGTCCTCTTGATATCTTATAATGACATCACTACTGTAGTAGAAGGGCGATTTATTCTAAATCTGACTATATCCAGTCAGTTATAATTTGAAAATAGATTATTTACCTACAATTCATAAAAAAAAAATCGTTTTTAATCATTTTACACAAACACCGCTTATAGTCAGTTAAAGAATTAATTCAAAACTGGCTTATCAAGATATATTGATATCCTAACTCGATCAACCCACTTCTTTACTTTTTCTAATTCTCTGTTCAAGACAACTTAAAAAAATACGCCGGTGTGGGAATCCGATTTTGATATTTACTGTCGGAATTTACACAGGGCAGAATACAACGATTTCAAATGAATAAAAATACTATTATTTTGAAACAAATGAAGCTCCACTTGACGATAAATAACAACATTTCCAGCTATTATAATGTTATCCTACCCATACCTGCTAATCGCTACCATGCTCGGCCTCAGACCACCAGGGCTCGAATTTCGAATCCTGTGTCTTGAAGACAGTGTCATCTCATTCATCTCACCATCCTCAGGAGGTTATCCTGGCCCAGTTTAACCTATATGTGCACACAGGTGGCCTAAAGCCCGATTCATTTCATTTATATATATACCATCAGAAATAGATATTTATTTCTGATACCATGCATGTACGGCCATGAAATTGAACGTTCTTCGGACTAATCAGCTCTAATCGTTTAGAGAGTGTATGTCCCTACCTTATTTTGGCTGCAACTTATGAGAGCCATCGACGTGACACAACTTGTAGCTGCCGTTTAAATATCCAAGTATGACATACACATGCATCCAAACGCATTTAGTAGCCTACAGATGAACACTGGCTGGTAATCATGCAATCAATTGTTTATATTACAATTAAATCATAGAAAATGCACATTCTTCCAGCAGCAAATTTTAATAAGTGTTGCAGAGTAAAATGCAACTAGAGTGGTATATCAGAATTTTCATAACAAAGGCAAAACAACGGTCTACAGTTTGCCAAATTTTGGGTCGAAGTCATTTGATTTCGCAAAAAAAATCAACGCTCTTTGGGCAACCGACTTCAGCTGTAAAAGTGCTTTATTAAATTGCTCATTATTTAGAATTAGCTTGACGTCTGTTTCACATGTATACATCAACTGCATCGCACCACATTTCATGCATATATTATGTTAATAAGGACTGCAGCTGATGACTCATCCACTTATCTGGTATAACCACCGGCAACGTAGGTTATGTAAAATAGAAATTTTCACCAGCTCGTTGGATTACACGAGTTTTACGGGAATATAACTTACAGCTGTTGAATGGTTTATTACTAGTTCATTACGCATTTATTAAAGCAATCATATGCGATATAAATTTGCATAAATTTAGTGTTAAATTTAGGATAATGTTTACCGAGTTGAAAAAAAGTGAATCTAATTTTTGTTACTAAGAAATGATGTCCATGCGCTTAAATAATCAATTTACATGAAATATTCAGATACATGTTAACCCTATATCTGCCATGGCCTATATGCATTGTCAACTAAATCATATCTTTACCTACATTTATTGGAAGAAGTCGTAAATGTTAAACATCGTGATAACAATTTTAAAAGCCCAGACTATCATCAGTTATTTTTTGCTTACCATCTATTTTTTCATATGAATAATTAGGGACCTAATAATCTATAGCATAATCAAAATTCTGCAATTGATGAAATAAGAATATTCACAAACGATCCAGCAGTTAAATTGGCAATAATACGTACTAATAACATATCATTATTTACCTTTGTTAATAGCATTACTTTATGGCAAACATGCACAAACTAAGGTTAAGATAAGAAATTGTTTGCATATCGTCCCCTATGATATAAAAGGGTGTATCTGCACATTGCAAATCGGCAGATAGCACCCTTTCGTATCCAAGGGGACGATATGTCTGACATATATGTATGCTCGTCTTAAACTTAACTGTGTGTATATTTGTCATAATTATTTCTATTAACAAAGGTATACAAACAAATTATACCCGTGGGCCTACATAGGTTAATATAAAATAATGCTATAATGACGTAGGTTAACCACAAAAATATCATACTACATAGGAGCACTCATGAATGGCCTGCACGTACATACATAAGTATGTATCAGACAACTAAGCCTACATTCTTGTGCATAATTCTGCTTTACAAAACCAATATAAGCTAACTTGAAAAGGAAGCAGTTACTTCCTTTTAGCACGGCAGATATAGGCTACATCAATTATTGGTTCAACCATCGGGAACCAGTGATGAATGGTGATATGAACGTATTATGAACGCACCAAGAAAACTATGAGTGCCACCTGGTGATTATTTGGTAAAGTTTTGTGATGTAGTGTAAGGTCTCATACAACTAATTGATCACTAACAATAACGTTATAGTTTGGACTATTTGCAATTACAGAGCTTGCCAAATAGAGAATGTTTTGTTTTGGTAAGTAGAAAACATATTTTATTCCTAAAATACATTCAAATAATGGGCGCGAATTAATATTTTGAGGATTTTTTTGTAACCAAGCAAACAAATTCTAACGTCTTTTTGAGAGATATGACTTACCTTTTAGAATATAAAACGTTCTGTACACCTCGTTTATCGAAGGATGAAATTTTAGCCTTTAAAATATGTGTCGTATCCGGTTGTTTATTGTGCCACGGAATGTGCGTGTGTCAGAGAATTTTAGTTGTATGAGACACAGACCTAGTGTATATATACAGGTCAGTGGTATTTGAGACCTTCAAGCTTAACTCTCTGTCATCCATGGAACGCTATGACACCTAGCGAGTGCGACTAAACACAATTAAATTGATGCGATCGATCACCGAGCTGCAAACAATTAAAGTAGGCCTATAGTACGGTCCCCTATAGTAGCCTACATGTAGTATGTCAAATAAAGCTGCAAATTATATGTTATAATAATAATAAGCAAAAAATTACCTCGAATCTTTTCCTCTTGTCAAATTTGTATGTATTAACTAAGCAAGTGTTTTTGTTCGGATGTGTCTTAGATAGCAAGTTTTCTTGTAACCAAGCAAACGTGTTTGCAAACTTTACCAGAGGTGTGACTCGGCCCAAGGACCAATCTGTTAAATGTTGTAGAGGATCCGGATTACGATCCGAATCCATTTTTTAAGGATACTGATCCATTACAGTCATTTCGGCTGAGGTTTGCAGTCTCTGACTGACTGTCTAGTTATTATTATTTTTATTGTTATTGGTATATCGCCGTCAATATTATTTCGGACAGAATTTGTGGTTGCAACCTACACGTCCCGAAGCTAAAGACAACCTGTAGATTATGCGAAATAAAAACAAAATATCGTAGGCCTTTTTCAACGATAAAGGGATAATGATCTTAGGTAGGTCTAGCACATCAGGCGCAATCTGCAAAGCCGAAAGGTAGTAACATCAACTGCCTTTGTAACTTTACATTAAGGAAAACAGCCGTGTAGGCCTACCTTAGCAAAGTAGCGTGGTAGACAACAGTCAACTATGATGTAGGCCTAGGCCGCTTATGTTTCTCAGAAACAAACACCCTTTCAGTCCTAACCTCCACACTTATATTAAGCATTTTGTATTGTTCCACATTGGATTGTGACAAACAAGCATTTATATTATATAGCTTATTTAGGCTATGTAATTATATTAGTCTTATTTAATCTTTCATAACCAGGATATTAAAGCTGCATAACTGTTTTGTTTATTTCGATTAAAATAACATAAAACGTACAAAACAATCATTGCTATTGTTTTAAAGGCCTTATAAATGCACTAAAACTGGGTAAATGTGGCGGAATTAGCTTACCATGCGGTAGCCGTGTATTACAACGGCCTATGCGAGCGCAGCGAGCTGCGTAGGCCGATATATAGCGCTAACCATGCGGTACACCATCAAGTATTATTAAGTAGTGATTCGGTGTGTACAATATTCATGTAATAACGGCGAGGTTATGGGCCAATATAATGTTACATTGGCCAGCACGAAACCACCCCCTTAATAGCAAACACATACGTTGAACTGAATTGGCATAATGTTGGGCCAGTACCGCAGACGATAGGCAGACATTATTCTGCCATTGGATCAATGCCTCGTGTTAGCTGAGATAACCAGCCGCACATCTAGATGGTGGATACTGGGTCAAATTGATTACAGTAAAGTCTGATGTTTTTAAATATTATTTTATTATACCGCATAGCGCGATGTATATCACTGTATGTGATGATTTACGATAAAATAAAATAAAGTCTGATATTGTCTAGTAGCATTTTGACTATATTTTGAAATGTCCATGAGATACCTAATAAAAAAATGCAAATGTTTTTCAAGAAAATCACGAAAATCCAACGAGCGAAAACGATGATTTACATCACTGAATTTAATGTCAATTCCGTGTACAGTTTCACACGGTCTGGGGAGAGCGTATTAATGGCGGGCCAGAGGCTCTGATGCTGGCCCACACTTAGAAGCACCATACCGAAATAGGGTTCTATTTTTCAAGTTACTGACATTCTCCATACCGGTACCGATATTAAACATGACATTACATGCAGATATCATCCATATCAGACAAAGTAATAACTTCTAGATATGTCTAACTGATATGAGACAATACACGTTGTACTGTGAAATGTAGGCCTATCTATGATCACTTAAAAAATAACAATAATTTTAAAAGTCTTCCTCTCTTTTTCTATGATGACCGTTATCTGCCACTTGGGACTTTTAATGTCCTGATTATATAGACAGTATGTCTTACTCCGCTGTGATCAGGTTTGTTTTGGTGGGGCAACACTATTAAAAAACAACAAACTTAAATCCTTAATAACTCAGTAACCGGAGCAGTAAAATAAAAAAATAAAACACCATTCTCCATGGATTAATCTTTTGAATAAAATAAACAAAACAGTTATGCAGCTTTAACTTCGTTAATTCAATTCTGAAACGATTTCGGCATCTGAAAATTTTTAGATGACATTTTTTGTCAGACCGGTCTTGGACTGGGCATTATTTAATTTACTTAGTAAACATAGGTTAATATGAATTACTTTGCTATGCAATTCGAAGCACCCCAAGCGATCATGCCATTGGAGTGGAAGGGTGTTTCTATCCGCTGTAGAATTTGGGAAGTCGCCAAGATATAGAGCAGACGTCCGGGGGCGTCCTAGCAAATAATGGACGCTCACCCTCTGCTGGTTCAATGTTGGGCCACTGTCGTAGACGGTGGCCCAGCATTGAACCAGCAGAGGTTTAACATGTATTGCTTGGCGTGGTATTGGTGCACGCGTTGCCCTGGTAATTGTCTGGAACGAACATGAAGAACCCATCAATTACCACTAAACGACGCCAAACAACGCTCAAACGTTTTACTGGGTCCGTAACAAAGCCTCATTAGGCTTTTTGCTGCTAACAGGATATTAAGGGTACTCACACAGAATACTCTAATACCTAAACATTATTTACGATGAAAGTTCACTGATGCTGTTAAGATTACTGAAATATTTACAATCTTATTATTTTTTAATTACTGGTGTATTGTTTTTACACTGTGATATCTTCTGAGATAAAATCACGCCAAACGCTGTATCTGAAATGAAAATGAAATGAATGTGGTTTTAGGCCACCTTTGTGTACATATAGGCTAAACTGGGCCAGGAGAACCTACCGAGGATGATGAGATGAATGAGAAACCGCCCCCCCCCCCAGACACGGGACTCGAAATTCGAGCCCTGGCAGTCTTAAGCCGAGCACACTACCTCTCGGTCACGGAGGCTCCTCACAATATTGAATTTTACTAGTGTGCGAGGAAGAAACACTTTTGTTTCTTTGAAACTTCAAGTGGGGTTTGAACCCGCAGTTGTAATGCTAATTTACATTTTATTCAACGTTTAGATCTAACATGGAAACATTCAGCTCCCGGTGAATTGCATTTTATAATAATGTGACAGGACTAAAAGCTGAATATGTCTTTTCAATTAATTATTTTAGAATAATCGTTAAATCAACTAAAATACAGTTTTTGAGTTTTATTTGTGCTGCACTGTATATACGCTAAATGGCATCTAATCTAATGTGCAAATCATGTATATATGGTACAGCTTGAAAAGTAAGCAGTTACTGCATTTTGTCTTGTATTGCAGCATCCGAGATTTTGTGTTCTGGAGATTATAACGTGAAGTTATCAACTATAAACAATAAGTTTTTAATTAACTAACATTATCTGAATGTTTTATGTAAATTGACTCAATTTTGAGCTGAAATTTCAAAATCATCACAGAACACGGACCCTGACGAATCACAATTTAATGGGAGCTCACTACCCTGATGACATCGCAAGGCTCTGACACAGTGACCTCCATTTTGAAATGTAATAGTTCCAATACGATCACAAGTTAATGCCTGCTGAAAATGGCCAAGTTTTCATAGGCACTTGAAATATTCGTCTCAATTTCTTGGCATCCGAGTTTTTTGTTAGGCAGCGCGAGTGTTGTTTTTACACAGCTGGCTGTGTAAACAAAATGGTGGTCAGTGTGACTGGGCCTCGCGCAGTAAGTGACTTAGGCGGCCCAGTCATACCGGGTAGGAGCTCACTAGATTTACAATCAAATCCGGATTACCATTTGGCTGACTTTGACTTTCACTCCTGTCACCAGTGTCTCTCTCTGGTGACTGTGACACTCACTGATAGCTCAGTGTAACTTTGACTCGGAAGTTTGTACTCCACCTGCAGCAGCACCTCCGATGTGGAGTATCAGACTGGAGGGGGGGGGGGGGAGCCACAGGTTTTGGTATGCAATTTCAGGCTCTACAAATGCTTACTGCATTATACGGGTGGGATGGGGGTGTTAGCGTGTTACGACACAATTTACCATGCTACTTCAAGACCATAGAATGACCTTCATAGAATGTAAAATAAATAGTAAGCCTCAGAAAGTTTGAATCAAACAACAATAACAAGCTACGTACCTTTATCGAGCAAATAGTCCTATAGGGCATAGATGACAGGGGCGATGAAAAACCTCTGAAACAGCGGATCATCAAATCAGGGTGGAGTTAGGACCACTTAAGTGCGCTGACGGAAGAGGAAGAGTATCCCAAACAGTGGCAGGTGAGATGTGTCGGGGCGGGTGACAGCATTTCTCAGGTGTGACCCTTTAAGTAGTGACAGCAGTCAGGAAGCAGGGCGGGGCGGGGCGGGGAGGGGGGGGGGGGTGTTAGCGGGATCATACACGTGAAGGCGTGGGGGGGGGGGGGGAGAAGAAGTATCTGGCCGGCACGTAGCATCAGCATGCAATGAGTCACACTTATAGTGATCGCGGTGACCTGTGACCCCGCGGTTGAAAGACGGTGGGTGAAGGTTGGGCCAGCGTTCACCCACCGTCTTCCACTCCGCACTCAGGTGTGCATTCTAATGAGGGCTTCCCAGGTCATATTTACATATGATTAATATAAGAGCCACATTTGAAGGAGGGGTGTCGCTGTTACTCATATATTGGGCGTTGTCCGCCTGGTCGCTCTTGAGAGGTACGGGCGACCAGACCAGAAAACACGAGACGTTCAGCCAATGTAGGTACAATGTTGGCCCATCGTCTTCGACGCTGGCACAACATTGTACCAACATTGGCTGAATGTCTCGTGACCACCTGGGACAGGTTACAACTGATGACGGCCGTGACACAACCTTCACACGTGTTACCGGGGGTCCAGTCACAATGACTGGCGCGTGGCACGGAGGTCGGTCGTCTGCTCGCTTCCCGCCATAACTCAGCACCGGATCTGTTGACAGGGTTATCATGGAAATGATTCACCTAATTTGCATACGACAGCCTGGTCGATATACCGGGAGGGAGCAGTGAGACGCTGATTGGTCCCCCGGCCGCTGCTAGGCCTCCGCTATATTTGGCCCGCTATAAAAGCAGAAGCAGTGGCCTGCTTTCGGGGATTTTTCCTGGGAAATCCAAATTCAGGTGTGAGCTCCGTTAGCTGCTCCTGATTCTAGGCGCGGACGCTGCCGCTGCTGCTGCTGCTGATGTTAATGCTGCAGATGATGATGATGCTGTTGCTGCAGCAGCTGCTGTTATCGCGTTCACTGATCGTGACATTGTCAAAAGCCAGGCTTGCTACGTGTAAAATCTAAACACAATCAATACAATAGTTATGTATTTAATAGTTGTACTGAGATTAAAAAATCCTTTGAAAAAAACCCTTTATCAGGACCCGTATCAATATTCTCTCACGATATATGATATAATAGGTATAGTTTATTCAGAATAAATTATAATTTTATATAACCATGATAACTAGCACAGATTATCTTTAAATTTTTATCACTATTCAATTTGTATTCTATCATACATCTGAAAATCACATTGTACACCTAAACAATGAACTATTAACCATTAAAGCGCGGGGACCGACTTTAGACGTCAGAATCTAAAGGCGTCAGATTCTGACGTCCAAAGTCGATCCCCGTACTTTAGACGTCAGAATCTGACGTCTAAAGACGTCCGATTCTGAGGTCTACAGTCGATCCCCGCACTGAAAGGATTAACCATTAATAATGGCCATAGACCCACATCATAGGTATTCAAACCAAGCGGAAAGAGGTAACTAAGAGATTGATGATGATTTCAAATTGTAAAAACCTTTGGTCTCCATGGTTTATACAAAAAATATCTCAGCGCTGTAAGGGATGATAGTCACAGCGCTTCTGTGTTTTACAGTCAATTTCGTATGTTTGTGATGCTGTGAATGGTGACAAATAAAATGGTATTTATGTGTATAATTATAAAAGCAAAATACTTCATCAGGGCCTGATCCCAATACTGACATATTTACAGTGGAGAGGAAAATATGGGTTATTTTGAAATGTTGATTATATCAAAGCGATATAAGACGTAGGCCCACAGTTTATATAATCTTACAAATGACAAACACATGATAAAACGTCAGAACTCATTCTTATGATTTTTATGATTTTGGTAGTTTCTAGTTTCAAACGCTGAAAAATCTTATTGCCATTTATTTCCTGACTCAAGAATAATATCCATCCACAATGGTCTCTTGGATATCTTGCAGTACAAAGGACAATTTTATTAACATTGCAGTTCTTCCAGTGAGTGAGTCATATCTCATTTATTTGATTAGGCCCTATAATAGATGGGTATACGGGTTTCTTACGTTTATCTATACTTTATTAAAAATCAATGCGTACTATGCTATAAAGCATACCCCGAACAACACTCTACATCATTGTGAAAAAGGAATCGTTTTTTATGTTATTAATCTTTTTAAAGTTAACTCGAGATTTATTAATAATATTATATCGCCGAAATGTACTCTCGATCGATTGCCAATTCAAATCATGTTTTTTTGGTACACACATACAATATTAAAAACTATTGAGAATAATAATTTTAATGCACCGTGCCGGTATTTAACCATTTCAAGCCTGAATTTACCATTGTCATCTTCATCCACTACCGCAATTCTCGACTTGTAGTGGATGAAGCTGACTTAAAGTGAATCACAATTAAAGAGAAATGTCATGTGTTGGTAAAGCAGTTTCATGAAAATTTGCATTCAAAATCCCTTAGTTGTATGAAAATTAAGTCTGTTTTCAGGATGTAAAATGATGCTTTAATGCATCGTGAGGGCTTAAAGGGTTAAGTGCAACAGAGTTAAATAAACAGAAAGTGACATTAATTGGCAAGATTTGAAATTTGTCGACCTCCATTTTGTCAAATCTGAACAATTTTCACTCACTTGAAGTTGTGGATCGCGTCAGCGAGACACAACTTCAAGTGGGTGAAAATTCCAATTGAATAATTTGGCGGCTGAGGGGTTAATCAATAAAATATCTTAACTCGATCTTATCAAATTTATAGAAAATGGACAGTTTTATTCTTCACCGAGTACAAGTTCAACCAGAAAAGTAAATATGACTCATTCCAGGGTAGGTGTGCATACCATTAGTCATGATAATTATTATATAGACTGCCAGACTGTAACCAGGTAGAAAAAACACACTTTAATATGTCCCATTGCTAAATATTATATCTCTATACATGTATTATCCTTGCTCAAGCGTTCAAACACTATCGAAACCGGAAATTATGTTTCACCTCTAGAATTGTCCGCTAGCAGACAAAGTGTCGTATGTGCCAGTCAAAACACTTTGGCTGCTGGCGAATGATATTATATTATACAAACCATTCTTAAATTGTTTATTTTTGTCGTGCTGGGGCCGTACAAATATATATACGTTTTCATGCATGCTTCAAACCATATACAATACTAGTGTAATAATGGTTACAATAGCTAATAAAAAAATTGAAAGAAGTCTATTTTCATAGCTAAAAATATTTTATCTGTGGTACAATGGTTAAAATATGGTCTTGTTTCGAGTAAATACCGTCAGCGCTGTGTGTCAGATATTGTGTGCTTCTCTGTGGACAGTTCACGATGACTCATGCTAAGTATTGATACCTAGAGTAACATTCTAATGTATCAATCGATTAAACCACCTATGGGCATTTTAATTTAGAGTTCATGCTGGATTTTGTGAGTATACATACAATTACTAGTATATGGTGTTTTGAGTCATAAAACACACAGCTATAATGAGAAAGAATACCTTGTATTGTGAAAATAGACCTAATTATAAAAAGCAGAGAGATAATTTGTGACGCGCCACGCGAAAAGGCAAGTAAGGTAATTTTTTTTATTCGATTTAATAGCCGTGCCTTTTATGTTTTATAAACATAAAGAATATTAGAAAATCTGTATTACTTTTATGCAATTTCATTTTTTTTTCATTTTAGTTATGTAGGTCTAATCATTTTTATGGAAATTTAAATGGCGTCCTAAATAATAGTAGCAATTCCGCCGGAATGTACCTTCTCGCATCGCGGGTCACATTTTAGGCAAATGCCTTCTTCTGGAGAACAGTTTACATGTGCCACTTAGACTCCACTGTCTCAGCAAACACGACACGTTGTTCCAATGCTGTTTTAATGCTGATTCACCTTCTATGATACCGACCCAACATTTTTTGGAGTCAAATGTTGTCCGCACACATTAATAACCTATCTTTAGTTGGGAGTTTATGAACTAATTCAGTTGTGCCACCATCAGTGGTGTTCGTAAGGGGCGTACAGCTGTGGAAAATGCTGTAAAGACAAGACAGTTGGCATCAAACATCAAACTAGAGCTGTATTATTATTTGAACTGAAATGTAAACATGGCTGGATGTTAGATTTCCTATAAACATAGACGCGACACGCAAAGTGTGATGGTAGGAGCAAGGGCTTGGAAGGAGTGACTTATGATGTTACTTGTGGTCAGTTATGTTGCAGTCATTGGCTATTATATAGCTTATCACAACTATACCATTATAAAACACGTATTTAATCACACCTCGCCTATTGAAGCATTTGATGATTTGGATTTAGAATACGTGGAAGTATCTTCCCTTTTTTCCAGTTGAAATCTAATTATTTTCAGTCTGCATACTAAAGCGTATCTCCATTTTCAAAGTGCGGGAATCAATCAATTAATTCGTGGATGGAGGTATATGCCATTTGTATGCACACACAGGCTAAACTGGGCCAAGAGAACCATCTGAGGATGATAAGATTAATCAAATGATATTATCGTCTAGACACATGATTCGAAATTCGCGCTCCGGTTTGAAATAGAGCACACTTACCCGTCGGTCACGGAGGCTCACCACAATACTGAATCTCAAAGTTTCTACTACCGTTGATATAGAGTTTATGTATGTTATACTGCAAGCAAGCAAGCAGGCAAGCAAGCAAGCAGGCAAGCAAGCAAGCAAGCAAGCAAGCAAGCAAGCAAGCAAGCAAGCAAGCAAGCAAGCAAGCAAGCAAGCAAGCAAGCAAGCAAGCAAGCAAGCAAGCAAGCAAGCAAGCAAGCAAGCAAGCAAGCAAGCAAGCAAGCAAGCAAGCAAACAAGCAAGCAAGCAAGCAAGCAGGCAAGCAGGCAAGCAAGCAAGCAAGCATGCAAAAAAACAAGCCAGCAAGCCAACAAACAAACAAACAAACAAACAAACAAACAAATAAACAAACAAACAAACAAACAAACAAACAAAGAAACAAAGAAAGAAACAAGCAAACAAGCAAACAAACAAACAAACAAACAAACAAACAAACAAACAAACAAACAAACAAACAAACAAACAAACAAACAAACAAACAAACAAACAAACAAACAAACAAACAAACAAACAAACAAACAAACAAACAAACAAACAAACAAACAAACAAACAAACAAACAAACAAACAAACAAACAAACAAACAAACAAACAAACAAACAAACAAACAAACAAACAAACAAACAAACAAACAAACAAACAAACAAACAAACAAACAAACAAACAAACAAACAAACGAACGAACGAGCGAACGAGCGAGCGAACGAACGAACGAAGAACGAACGAACGAACGAACGAACGAACGAACGAACGAATGAACGAACATATTTGTCCTTAAGAATCGAGCATGTCTTCTTTGATCTCTGTTTCTATCACAACACATGTTTCAAGAAGGCTGTTACCCACGCAATTGCATCTATGCAACAAATGCATTGATTCAACGTTGTACCACCACCAAAGTGAAATTTCCAGGGAAGTGACCACAAACTTGGCAGAGGTGTTCACCTTTGTCCCCTTATCATACACTAGTCACGTTTCACTGCAGTGATTATGCAGAAAAAACAGACCTCAAGTGCCAAGTACTGCAGGCTGTTCAAAGAGGAACACTAGGGATAATTATGACCAATTATCTGATGACAGATCTTTCATGTGGTCACCCTTTGCTGTCAGCTACCAGCTTCAATGCTGTGTGCGAGGTTCATAAAGTAATTTTATGAAAATGATTGTGCTATAAAATGTTCAATGACACGCAATCATAACGTTATCGTCCAATGATGAAAGCAGCACAGCTCAAGAGTCACAAGAGGAGTAAATTGCCTTTATAATCAGACCCAGGCTTTATTGATTTAGAAACCAGGCACCAAAATACAATGCAGTACGCAATATAGTTCGTTAGAAGACCCATATTAGTATACAATACTATTATTTTTCCCTTTCATAGGTCTGAACGTAGAACTAAAGGAGCGTTTTATAGCCTGATCACAGAGTTAGAAAAGACTGATGAAGTTTATTTGTATATTTTTAACTTAATTGAGACACCAATAACTTTAATGAGAACAAGTAGGCCTCAGACATCTTACAATTAAACAGAGTATTTCAACAATGTTAGTACTCGCAGTTAATGTCACTGCACATTATAATATATTATATTTATATTGTTATTCGACGCACTTGTATAATAGTAATGAGGAGGGTTAATTTAAACCAATTACATTCACTCAGTATAGATGCTATCAATGACAGTAACACACCGCGAGTTAACAAGCTTCAGATTAACGTTGGGCCATCGTCACAGCCGTTGGTCCTACATTCAGCCGGCGTTGTACCAACATTCTTTGTTTTTTGGATAGGTTTCTCACCTTGGGCATGCTAACAGCTCGCCATCTGTCGCCCCTTATTATCGCTCATCCTGAATGACAAGGCACCTTTTATGGTGCCCCCTCACTGCTGGCCTAGAAAACACGAGACCTTGAACCAATGTCAGGTCAATGCTGGTCCACCGTCGCAGACGGTGGACCAGCATTGACCTGACATTGATTGACCGTCTGCTTCTCGCTGGGAGAAGTATAACTTGTTTATTAATGTGGTTACACGCGTGCCGATCTGAACATCTCCACACCTCAAAAAGTCACCATCATGTGATAACCTAACAGACATTTACCCAATGCTGGTTCAATGTAGGGCCAGCGTAGCAGACGGTGGGCCAACATAAAAGCGACAATGATTCTTGTGGGAAATGACGCTTAATATCTCACTCATTGCCAATAATATAGATTGCAGCTCCAACATAAAACTTGTAATCACCTTATTTTTTGTAACCTAGTTATATTTCCTCTTTGTCATTATATTAATAATTCTGCAAGAAATTGACATGTAGGTATAATCGGTCGGATCATCGGGTAATCGAATTGTCAGATATATATTATATATAGGCCTATTATATATAGATCACATGGTGCACAGTGGAACAGATACAGAATTTGATATAATGTAACTTGTAGTCATCTGAAAATCCTGCAGTTTGTCTCTCACTCTTAGCATAAGCATTCCCTTGATTACAATGCCAAAATATTTTTGAGTAAACTATGGAAACAAAGTTTTTTTTAATATGAGATAATAATAAATGTCTTAGCCAGCTCTTTCTGGTTTATTTGAATACTTATGTTTAGGGTCTATGACCTTCATAAATATTTAAATTGTCCTAGTGTGGGTATCGTCTTTGTACGTCAGATTCTGACGTCTAAGGACGGTCCCCGCGTTGAAAGGGTTAATCAGCGATGGCACTCAACAGGGCCCGTATTCTCGTACAAGTTGCGACATAACGTAGGCTTCGGATTGGTCGAGATGGCCATCTCGACCAATCCGAAGTCTACGATATATCGTAACTTGTACGAGAATACGGACCTGATCTGTAAAATAGGTTATCTTGTTGTGTTTGTAGTGTGTTGTGTTGAGATGATTAACTTTTTTAATGATAATTAATGACTGGAAGTTAGGATAAGTTTTCTTATTATATTGACTACCTCGATTTAAATGATTTTTAAAATATTCAAAATCTGTTATAGGCACCAAATATATCTCGTTATTCTGTACCTGCAAAAGTGTTTTTTAAAAATGCATTGTACTTACTACTGGGTGAGGCGTGTACATGTGTAGTAGGCACTATCTGTACACATACTCCTAAATATAAATATTACTTCAATATTATTTTAGTTTATGCAAAATAGGCTTTGCACACTGCTAGAGTAGGCCCCCTACTTGTTTTTAGATAAAAGCTTTCGTTTTCAGTTCATAGTGTAAAGTAACTGTAGTTCACAGTCCCTCCCACAACTACGACGTGTCCTCTATGTTAATGTGCAAGTCCTATTTTAAAAAAGAAAGCATCTTTGAGCTTCGCCACGTTTATATTTAATATTTATGTGTGTTCAAACATACATTGAGAAAAAGTTTAAGAATGGACATACAATGTAAACTACAACGGCGACCTATAACTAATATGTCCACACTGTCAGCTGACCACTAAAACATAAACAGTTATGCGATGAGTAGGGGCCTAGTTCAGGGTCATGTCGTGATCTTTACATCAATGTAAACCTACTACTCCAGGCTCTGTCATACGACCCCGTATACAATGAAAGAGGTAGAGAGTTTGACTTTACATTCATGTACTGGGGTCATGTGGCTATGAAAATAATCAGGGTAGACTTTTAAAGAGTTAGACCCGAGGTCACAGGAAGCAAAAATCTAAAATGGCCGCCAGGCACACCTATAAAATTCATGATTGCTTATAACTTTTAAATAAATGCACCTAGAAGATTTATTTTTGGTGTCTACACTTAGGTTTTTAGGTATGGTGAATTCTAAAAAATAAAATAAAAAACCTCAAAGCAATACAATGTACAGAAATCCAAGATGGCCGCCACACTAACATGAAAAATCTATGCTTGCTCATAACTTGTTTCAAAATGGACATAGAAGCTTTATTCTGGTGTCTACACATATGTTTTTATGTATGAGGAATTCAAAAAATAAAAATAAACTCAAAGCAATACAATGTACAGAAATCCAAGATGGGCGCCACGCTAACATGAAAATCTATGTCTGAGAAGGTTGATTCTGGTGTCTACACACCTGGTGATGAGTATCTTGGATTGCTGCAAATTCAGTTGAAATTAAGTCTCTAATATATGTTTTTTTTTTTAATTTCTCACACCTAATAACCTAGGTATAGACATTGAAATTAATATTCTAGGTAAACTTTTTTTGAAAGTTATGAGCAGACATAATTATATTTATCATATTAGCAATGCATGGCGGCCATCTCGGATTTCTACACAATTGTTTGTGTTGAAGTCTTTGATTTTGATTTTCTTGATTATTTTTCCCACCCAAAAATTTATGTGTTACTAGGCACCAGAATAAATCTTCTAGGTATTTAAAAAAAAATATGAGCAGACATAGATTTTTCATGTTAGCGTGGCGGCCATCTTGGTTTTCTGTACAATGTATTGCTTAGGTTTTTTTTAATTTTATGTTTTTGAATTTGTCATACATGAAAACCTACGTGTAGACACCAGAATGAATCTTCTAGGTGCATTTTTGAAAAGTTATGAGCAGACATTGATTTTTCATGTTAGTGTGGCGGCCATCTTGGATTTATGTGCATTGTATTGCTTTAAGGTGTTTTATTTATATTTTTTCGAATTCCTCATACCTAAACTAGGTGTAGACACCAAAATGAAGTGAAGTGAAATGAAGGTGCATTTCTTTGAAAGTTATAAGCAATCATGAATTTTCCAGGTGGGCCTGGCGGCCATTTTGGATTTTTACTTCCTGTGACTTTAGGTCTAACTTTTTAAAAGTCTACCCTCGTTATTTTTATAGCCACATGGCCCCAGTACATAAATGTAAAGTCAAAGTCTCTGCCTCTTTCATTGTATACGGGGTCCTATGACAGAGCCAGGAGTATACATAATGGGTCACAATCTGGTTATTGAAGGTTATTTTTCAAAATATCAAATAGAGTATAACTCCACATGCACACTTGTCTATTGATTTATAAGAGAGTGTCACAAGGACAAAATAAGCGAGCATCCTGGTGAGACGCAGCCTCTTTCTCAGGGCCACACTAGCACAGCTAGCTGACGCTCGTGGAAGGATAGTGGATCTGATGAATGAGAATGGTATTCACTACGATTCTTGTTCTTTGTCATACATTGATATCAGACGTCATCAGGGTCACGGGAAACACTTTTGAATGGCTACTCGGTGAAAAAATGTTATAATTAGTCCCCCCTCCCCATACTTCATTGTATTATATTGCTAGGTGAAAATATTGCAGGACAAAGTTATTGAGTTTCACAGAATAGTGTCCCCTCCGCCAGTGTAACGATATATCGTCAGCTAACTTTGTGTTTACAACTCCACCAGCAAGCACGACGAGTTGATCCAATTGTTCAATGCCTCGTTTTTTCTGGAAAGACACGCATGCGCACGCTCATCATCGGTCACGTGACTACATGTACCTTTATTTTGAATTTGGGTTGATGTACAGTCATTATGCATCAGGCTGGCCTGATGTGTCCGTGCGAAACTACTTTCATTCCTGGCGAAGTCGCGCAAAAAATAATTTGTTGACACATGGATAATCAGGGAAAACATACCGTTGTGGCATCGGAAAAACAAACATAACGGCGCCATGAAATATAAATGCTGGTTACGACACCCGATAGTGCTAAGTATTATCCCTTTGGAACCGTGCATTTATTTTCGTTTTTATTTACTTTGAGTTGTGAATTGCTAGCGCAATTCCCAACTCAAAGTAAATAAAAATGACCTGATGTTATAAAATAACCGCGTATTATAATGAAAGCTTGAAGCGCCTGTGTTGTGACACTATTTTTCATTCAGTGAGTTTTATTCAGGACATGCCATGTGGTGCATGACTGCCTGTGGCGAGTGAGCTTAAAGGCATATCCAACCCTTAACACGCTGAAGCATTTTTGTATAAACCAGGTTTTTTTTCAATTTTAAATCATCACAAGTGTCTTAGTTAGCTCTTTCCGCTTCATTTGATTATATGCCTATGGGTATACGACCATTATAAATATGTTAATTCTTTCAGTGCGGGGAGCGTCTTTGTACGTCAGAATCTGACGTCTGCAGACGGTCCCCGCGCTGAAAAGGTTAATTAATTAAATCACATGCTAACATAGAAAAATGTTTTCGTCGTTTTATGTGTTTATAACCAGCAGAGTACCCTGGCTCAATGCCGGCGCAACGTTGAACCGATGTAACGCTTGCACAGTGGGACTGTGTGACAACAGAGGGTAACCGAGCAGTTCTTAAATTATTGCCTGATGATCGAACATCAAAATATTTCGCGTTATATTATTCAACCTATTGCGTTGTAATTTCAAAAAAATATATATTAATCAACCCTTTGATCAAAAAATTCGCTCACACGATTTTAATCATGTTAATGGGGATTATAGTTACACATATAGATCACTTTTGACGAAGTAATAATATTTCCTGCCTGTCGTATAAGCCTAATGTAATTTTTCAAAAGTATTGAGAAAACATTATATAATTATATACCTTTCGACATTAGTTGAGAAGCGTGCTAAGCGAAAAAACAACCAGGACGAATAATATTGATGAAAGAAGAAAGCCAATAAAAATAAGAGACAACTGTAGACCTAAAATAAACACAATACTTGTACAAATTCTGGAGAAATAGTTTAACCAAGTTAATAAGAATTGCATTACAAACGTATTACATTCATATCATTGAATAAAATAAACACAACCCCAGAATTATTTGAGACATAATAGATGAACTCTCACATAAACCCAATAACACTGTTACGTCTAACTTGTGTGTTAATGGTGAACTGAAAGAAAATGACACTGACAGCAAATGCATTTAGGGCCTGATAACAATTTCATACAAAGTATAGAACCTTATATTGAGAAATGGAGCTAGATGTGACGCCAATAATCTAGAGCCGTTGAAATATTTCATTACAACAAATGTATTTGTAATACCCAATATTTTTAATGAAGCGGTTTTTAAATTTCTATATTCCATTGAGACTAAAACATCCACATTTACTGGTGTAGTAGGCATCTCACCTCGTATGTTGAATGGTATGTGCAACACTGACATATAATTACCAAAATAGGTAATAAAAGGATAAATTCAAATATTTCCCAACAGCAGTGGAAAATAGTATATCTTATTTTTAACAAAGGTGCGATGGATGAGTATGGCAATTACAGGCTAATATCATCATTTAGTATTCTCAATTCCCTCTAAAGTGTTAGATAAGATAGAGTAAGTCTAGGATAATTCTACCTCCGATCAATCGAAAAGTAGTTCAGCCTGTCACATGACGTGATCGGCCACTTACTGCCGTCATTCAGTTGTTAAGGGGTGGAATATCATATTTGGGCCGATTTTTGTATAGTTGCTGCTTGGATCTCTGTGTTTTTTATTTTCAATGATTTATTTCTAGGTCAATGATCACTTTTTGCTGACCAATGATGCCATATAGGCCATATAGAAAATGCATTTTGCTGCATCCCTTACCCTCCAACATAAATTGTATAGTCTTATCTTATCATATACATATATAACTTTTCGAACCCTAAAAGACAACCAACCCGCATGCCTTACCTCACTCACTTACTCGTACGGCCAAAATGATCAACATATCTCCAGCTCTACAAATTCAAATTGATAGTTTTCCCGTATAAAAACTAAAACTGGGTCAAGAACTTTCTCTGTTGCCGCTCTACCTGTGCCTTCTCCTGGCCCAGTTTAGCCTATATGTGCAAAAAGGTGGCCTAAAACCTCTTTCGTTCATATCTGTATCCATACAAAATGCCCAAGCAGTTTTAACATTCCGCAAATCACTTAAATCTCACCTATTTGACCTGGCTTTCCCACCCTAGCTCCCTGGTGGTCCGGCTCCCTGTTGACGAACCAGATTTGGCCTGGATTATGACACATGATCATGCTAAGGATTGGTGCGCTTCTGAGCTCGGGCTGCTGAGGAGTCAGGCTAAATAGAAGTTTTATTTATTTATTGATTGATTGCAGCTGTTGTTTTTTGGCTTTGCACAACAATATATTATTAAACATTTGATGTAAATATTTGATGTTTATTATAGAATTAGTTTGTACGCCTTGAGAGCCCCACGTGCATAATGATGACCCTTCTGAAATAAATAAGTTATTATTATTATTAGGTTCAGAGTGTCACGCAGATGTCCAGTGCTTCGCGTTTTATGGAATATTTTATAGTTTTTGAAACAATTTTACTGTCCATGATTGGCACGACAGATATGTGTATGAGTTTAAAATCCTGCATCACAAAACAAGGCAACTCTGTCCAAATAAACTTGTAATGTTTATGGGGACTGACTCAAATAATGCGAACGTAATAGAAATATGATTGATAACATTTTATAGAACACCAGCTGCCTGGAAATGAAATGAAATGAAATGAATCGGGCTTTAGGCCACCTTTGTGCACATATAGGCTAAACTGGGCCAGGAGAACCTCCTGGGGATGGTGAGATGATTGAGATGACACTGTCCTCCAGACACAGGATTCGAAATTCGAGCCCTGGCGGTCTGAGGCCGAGCACGCTACCTCTTGGTCACGGAGGCTCCCCACAATACTAACTTTCACACGTGGATGGGGAAGAAACAATTTTGTTTCTTTCAAACCGCCGAGACCGGGAACCGAACCCCGGACTCTGGCGTGAAAGGCAGCGGTGCTAACCACTACCCTAGGGCCCCCGCCCTGCCTGGAATTATTTGTAGCTTTTAGCTCGCGAAGGGTTTGTAATTGCGAAATCAATGGATCTGGCAGCGTTTCAACCTGACGACCCAGCGAGCATGGTTAATTGTGGCCTATTGCTGACTCAATATTGGGCCAGCATCTCCGATGCTGGCCCAACGTTGAG
This sequence comes from Flabesymbios commensalis, assembly GCA_964017125.1. Taxonomy (NCBI): domain Eukaryota; kingdom Metazoa; phylum Annelida; class Polychaeta; order Terebellida; family Flabelligeridae; genus Flabesymbios; species Flabesymbios commensalis. Next base: position 44,972,382 of record OZ024906.1, read on the forward strand.
TCAACATTGGGCCAACATACCGTGTTAGATTGGGATGACCTTGAGAATTGCACGACATTTTCTAGAGTTTGTTGGGAGTTTTCGCAGAATTCCCGGTCACTGACACAATTAGGCTCGTTATCATCTCAGCGATTGGACGTTGGTCGGACGTTAGCCCACAGTTGAGCCGAAGTCAGCCTGTCTTCAGCCAATGCTGTATACAAATTGAACGTTTGTGGCAGCCGTGACTGTCACTCTGAGCATGAGATGATTATTTCAATAATGATAATATAAATAATAATATGATTATTTGAAGATCGTTCGGTGGCTTGCGTAGGCTAAACATTTGAGATTTATTATTACAAAAGCTAAAAGGTGTTTTTACTCGTTTTACATGTCAACTTTGACATATTGGTCATTTTACTTTTAGGTTGTCATTACCCCACGAATTTGAACAGTCACTGGATATATGTGCACCAAAGAAAAATATCGGCCGCAGCGGGATTCGAGCCCCGTACCACCGGGCTCTGAATCAACCACGCTACCAATGAGCTATGCTGGCGCCAAATAGATCAATGTTTTTTGTATTTCAAAGAAACGGTTTGGAAAATGCTGGAAATAAATAAGAAACAAAAATCGTCAAAATAAGTGATTTGCAGAATAAGGTTTCTTGTTTTGTGTATCACAAATATGTTATGTTCTATAGAGAAGTCAAACGATAAAAAATATTGTTATGTAATCAATGAATGTTATATAATCCTGTACCTCATGAACTCTCGAGTGTTGGCGATAATGCCGTAAAATTTACCATTTGGCAAGGAGGGCACCTGATATGATTACATAATATGTCGTTTTATATGTTAAAATGAAATTACACGAACAATTTATTATCATATTTATCACATAGGGGCCTAATCACATGTTTAAAAAAAAAATTGTCATTTTGCTTCAAAATACGAGAGTAAATGATATGCTTCCCTCGTATTGTTGTTTCATGATAAAATGATTCCAATAATTTGTTAGATTAAAAAAATTGTAATAATATGTATATAATTTTAATTATTTAATATAATTTTTAGCAAAAAAACTTATTTGATCTGGGATTACAGGTGGCGTACTCAATATCGTCCCCTCGGGGCTGAAGTGTCTTATCTGCCACTCATTTGAGTGGCAGATATTAGACACTTTAGTCCGGGGGGACGATATGGGACGATACGGAGAGGTCACTCCGCCACAACTCGCCCACGCCGACACGCCAACCCGCGGGCTGGGATGCAGTGCATGTGATGTAATCAAAGTCACGCGTACCTCTGTCACATCACAGCGCATCATTAGATTATACTTCTAAGCAAAATGTGGTAGCTATTGACTTGATATGTAAGCAGTTACCGCCTCTTAGCAGTACACGGTACCACCATCAGAACCAGGTGTGGTATTAGTCATGTTACAGGGGCCGCTGGTAGGTACTAACTACCATACAGTCACGGCCAGTGGCTTATACTTGGCAAAGTACAATGATTTGACTGGGGATTATTCATTGTCTTACAGTGCGCCCACACACACTGTGCGCCCACGATACTGACACATGCCTGATCACAGCGATCAGCTGATAGAGCTGGCCACGCAGCACAGCAAGGCGGAGAAACACTCATCCGATACTGCATCTCGCAGAATTATAACTGTACAGTGGAACCTGGCGGGAGGCAACATTAAACAAGCTTACTCAGCTTCCAGCACAGCACACCACTCATCAGATACTGTGACTCACAGTACCACCAATGTGTGAGATTATATTCCCAATGAACAAAAAACATTTGCACAACATTTGCACAATTCTAAAAATGTTTTTTGTTTGCTGGACAGAATTGTGCTCTGTACTTCCAGTCGATGAACACATTGAAATATAGACCCATCTGTTCACTTTCAATTTCTTTTTCCGCTTTGCATAACAAGACACAAGATCACTATTTACGTCATCTGAGTAACAATACCAGATTTCAATGAATACCCCTTTATTTTTCTTACTTGGTGCCATTTCCTACAGGGGGCTGCTCTCATTGAGGTGTAATTCAAAATAAATGGTAAAAATATTCTAAAAGTACAGGCAACATTATGTTCTATTGACCCACACCCTCACTCGGAATGAGGACTTTTTTTCATAATCACCATAATCAGAAGGACTGCCGTGCAAAGCCAAAAACTAGTAACTGATTACTAGAAAAACAAACAGTTATTGATTAAATATACAGAGCTTCAATAGTCATTCGATAAGAGTAGGGTATAGTCCCGACTTTGGGCTTCCTTCTCTCTCGATATTGTCATAATTGTGCAGAAAACGATGTAAAACAATATTCACTCACTCATGCACTCAGTAAAGAATTTTATTATAAGCTTAGCATATGTGACTGTCTATGATTCCAAAAGCAGTTTAATTCTCGTTCGTTGTAATGAAGATAATTATTTTGAAGGACACAGTCATATGAAGTATGCGCTACATGTAAGTTATAGTTACGTTTAACGAGGGAATATGCGGATAACAAATTTGAATCACAAGTTATGTAACTATTAAAGGCAATTGTAAATGTCATGCACAAATTAATAAATGTCATACATAAACTTGTACTGACCTTTAGTTCTAAATTACGACAGCGAAGTTGGCCCAACTATGATCAGCCATTGTTCTGGTGTTTGTTGATGTATTTCACAGTAGTGTATCGATGTACTGATATAACGACTTCCATCAGTGTCAGCGCGGTCATAGAATATTGATTGCATGTTATCAGGCAAACAGACCATGCCGGGAATTCCCCGTTTTCAAATGCGCTGTATAAACATTGTCACTGCGGGTGGCATTAAATATCAATATCATAATTATGATGATTTAGCGGTATATATGACAAGAAAAAAAACAGTATGTATTTTAAATGCTGCACAATCTATTGAAACAGCAAATCTATTGAAACAAAAATACACCGACAGAAAATCATTACCAATGTAATATGGTAACTATAAGACAAGGTTTTAGGCACGGTGTAATATATCGGTTTCATCTCAAATAATCGTGGTTTAGTAAACGTACACAGCGTGTAGCATATCGTTAATAACATAAAAATTGACAGACATGTATGGTGTCCGTCTAAGCAGTCCCCCCCCTCCCCCTGGCAAAGCTGGTTACAGTTTGTAAATAGTTGTACGCTACATAATGACAATGCAGGAAGAAGTTCCATAGCACTTTTATTTCTTCAAAAACACTCCTAGTAAATGAGATTTGTGAAGGTTATTTTCTGTATACATAGTAACCAGCTAGGTAACATAGAGGCAGGCTCAACATCCACACATTGTATGTAACGATGTTGAAACTGTATTTGTTTTACTATACACATTAAAAGAAACTTCTTGTCAAGTTAAAAGAAATAATAAATCCGAAAAAAGTGGGTGGGTGGTTTTTAATTGTGTTTTTTTTTCTTGTTTTTTCTTGTGTTGGTGTTTTCTGTACATGTTTAAAAAATGTATAGGGGGTTGGCTGGGTGTTATCTGGCCAATCCGAGTTATTCTCGGATGTTTGGATTATTTTTTATTTGACAAGACCCCTAACTATATGTAAGCATGTATTGTTTTTAGAACTGTATACGGGAACGCATTTATTAAACGATAAAATAATTACATTGGTAATGCTGAGGTTCCGCTGAGCTCGAAAGAGTTTAGAATATAGAAAACACATAGTTGACAATAAAACTTTAATGGGTTGCACTGTGACTTTTTACTCCGTAAGCCTACAAATAACTAAAATAAAATCTTAATTTCTTCCAGTACAAATGAACAGGCGGGGGCATCATTTTTTCATGTAGATCCCTAAATCATGTATATACTTGAATAATTCATATTAAACAACCTTCGTATAATATAAAACTGGTGAAAAGTCTACGTGAAATATTTCAATTCTACTTTTACTAATAAATGTATGTTATTTTAAAATGAACTACTGAACTAATCTAAATATTGTTTTAACCCTTTAACTGCCGGTGCAGCATATATTCGGGTTTTTATTTTTCATAAGCACATTAAGTACCACATTTTAAATATGTGAAAGATACAATGTGACATCAACCAGCAAGATTTGAAAAGAGTTGACCTCCATTTTGTCAAATCTGAATAATTTTCACTCACTTGAAGTTGTGGATCGCGTCAGCGAGACACAACCTCAAGTGGGTGAAAATTCAGATTAAATAATTTGGCGGTTGGAGGGTCCGCATGATGCATTAAAGCATCATTTTGCATCTCTGAAGAATGACTTATTTACCTAAAATTTAGGGGGTTTTAGATCGAAAATGTTCATGAAACTGTTTTAATAATAGCAATTTTTTTTTATTTACCACCCACTTCAAGTCGCCTTCATCCTTTGCTGGCCCAGTTTAGCCTATATGTGCACAAAGGTGGCCTAAAGCCCGATTCATTTCATTTCATCCATTGCAAGTCGAGTATTACGACAGCAATTCGCGGCTTGTAGTGGATGAAGATTACAATGGTAAATTCAGGCTTGAAAGGGTTAAACACCATAATGTTTCTTCCTCGCCTACTGGTAATTATGGCAAAGACTCAATATTGTGGGTAACCTCCGTGACAGAGAGGTAGTGTGCTAGGCCCCTCTCATTGTATGCTATGACATGCAAAATGGTTTCGCTTTCTTCTCGGTCATGCTTAACACAATATTTTTTTAAATATGACACTTCATGAACGCATTGGACATGAAGAAACAATATATGCATACCTGCAGTAAGGATGCACTGGAAACGATGCAATGTATGATGTCAATGTACGTATACCTATTGGCAATTGAAAGGGTTCAAAGGTCAATATAAAAAGTCGACCCCTGGATAGATGACTAATTTCCAGTGGTTGCCCACGTGAAGTAGCCATAGTCAGTATGCAATAAATAAGACAACACCATGATGGCTGTGCATCCTGTGTTGGCTTAATGTTGGGCCAGCATTAAACCAACACTTAATCAACGTCTCAGGCATTCAGCTAACGTAGGTAGACGTCCCACGAACCCATTATATACATGTACACCTCTGCCATTATTGTTTCCAGGAATTGCGCTGCACAGCTGCTGCAGTCGTGCCCGCATAGAGATGCACTGATGCGGCTATGACATGCCATCCGATCACAATAATGCTGATGGCTGGGGAATTTCGGTGATTATGGACACCTTCGCAGTTCCATAGTAAATTGTCATTGACAACTAGACTCGTCTGATTGTAAATGCTTTTATCTGGTATATCATATCTGACTATGATTATTTGTTCACGCGTCGGCATATTCGTAAACCTACTTATACGTATAACCGAACATAAACGAATGTAGAGGTACTTGCTGTTTCATCCTTGATGAAATCATGATTATCATCTCGTGTATTAATTGCTCATTAAAACTGTAATGGTGTACATGCTATAGAATGCTTTTTATGTCGTAAAACGGACCAATATATATAATATAATTATATTCGCTGAGCGACTGAGTGACTGACTAGCTAACGATATTTCCCTATTTTAATTATTCAATAAAATGTCATAAAACAATGAACTAATGTTAAAGACTTTATTCTGCTGTGCAAAACCAAAAGGCAGTATCTTCCTAAGTAAGCAGATGCTGCCTTTGACTTTGCACGGCAGCATTAGCCAGATGTTGTTTGGAAAGTTTTGTATGTTTATGGCCTTTGATGAGATAGATTGCGTTAGTTTGAGATGTGATGAGGCGTAGTCTATTGATAGTTATAGTCATTGCTATTCTATCACCATTACCGTGATCACCGAGTTACATTCTAATGTTCAGAGTAGTGACCATATTATCTCTCATTATGTATTATGGCCATCTACGGTGCTCTCCTCCCTGTTCAAATCTCTCAGAAGCCATGGGGTGTGTATTCTGCCACAGAGAAATAAAATACACTAACTGCTCACTTTTCAAGTAAGCAGCTACTGCCTTTAGGCATGACATTGCTGTATTGTTGTCTACGATAATGAGCGCTTTCAAAAGATGCATTGATGTCATATGAAAAAATATAGCATTTCAGCTTTTGGTTTCAGCTTCTATTCTCTGCAATATTGTCTTCAAATGCAGATTGTGGCGTATATCCAGAAATATGATATCCAGCAGACACAAGATGTTGTATAAATGTTGGTTTACCGTTGGTCCACCGTCTACGACGTTGGACCAACATAAAACCAACATTGATTCAACATCTTGCACTCTTGTGTCTGCTGGGACCCTTCTATTTCTGAAAGACTGGAGAGACGGACCATCTATAGCACTGCACATCAGACAGACATATCATGTGGCGTTGATGTTGTTTCAACGCTGTTTCAAAGTCGATCATGTTGGTCCAATGGTAAAATAGCGTTCAATATTGTCCTGGCTATGGAATGCCATGTTTCATGCTTCCTAGAATACAGGGAATTTCCGCATGCGTGTTTATAGTCTTTGTGTTGCAAAATCTGTATCTTTATTTAGACTGCATCATTGTATTTTGCCCGACATATACATATCCACGCTTTAACCCTTTCAGGCCTGAATTTACCATTGTCATCTTCATCCACTACAAGCCGCGAATTGCTGTCGCAATTCTCGACTTGTTGTGGATGAAGATGATTTGATGTGGGTAAAAAAGTAAAGAAAATTGCTATGTATTGGTGAACCAGTTTCTTGGAAATTTTTGTTCTAAAACCCCTAGTTGTAGTGAAATAAGTCTGTTTTCAGGGATGTAAAATGATGCTTTAATGCATCGTGAGGGCTTAAAGGGTTAAACAGGTCAGTTGACTTGTAGATATCCCAACTATGCTGCTTTATCCAGTTAGATAATCCGAATTAAGGACATGTCCTTCTTTTTGGTGCCCCTGTCATATAAAATATTACCTTGCCATATTTAGTGAGGCTATCAACATGCCACATACGACATCAAGTACGAGATTCATTGTTATTTCATTTAGTGCAATTCTCAAAACTAAGCACATTGTGTTTAATTACAAGATAAATTCACGTTACGCTAGGATAACAATCACGCTCTGAAACTTAACATTTTCAGACAAGGTGGTAATAATAGCGTTGGAAACATAACCTAGATTCACGTAATGTGGGTTTGTGTTGTGTTATTAACCCTTTAACCGCCAAATTATTCAATCGTAATTTTCACCCACTTGAAGTTGTGTCTCGCTGACGCGATCCACAACTTCAAGTGAGTGAAAATTGTTCAGATTTGCCAAAATGGTGGTCAACTCTTTTCAAATCGTGCTGATTGATCATGGGTTTACCATGCTTAACCCTTTCCATGCCTTTCCCGGACCGTGTCCGGGAATTTTAATACTGATTACAATGCCAATCCCGGACCGTGTCCGGGCTAGTTTACAGTTAATTCACTATATCCTGAACATTTACCAAGTGTGGTCCGATGCATCCAGCGTGCTTCAAAACATTATGGGCGTGTACTACAGTGCCATCTGGCGACTGTTTGTCGGGTACCGACCGCTGCTACACTCTGGCTAGACCGTGTATGGGCATTTTGTTGGGTTGATTCACAAAACAGTGGCGGTGTTGATGTTTTGGCGTGAACTAAAACAGTTTGCCTGTATACAATCACAATGCCATAAAAAACTAGGTGAGCAACAGCTCAACAGTGTATGTAGGCCTACTCTTATTCATATAGCGGGTATAGTATGTCGATTTATCCACTCTCTGCAGCAAACACAAGACGTTCAACAGATGCTGGTTTAATGTTGGCCCAACGTCTGCGACGTTGCACCAACCTTAACCAAGCATTGGTGCAAATTACGGCTGTGTTGCGTGTCTCGTCGCGAGAAACCAATCGTATCAGTTTGCAGCCTCATTAGTCAGCATTAGGCTATTCAGCGTCTGTCTCACTGGCGTAACCTCTTGTTCTGAATATGTGTTATGAGAGCTCTAGGGTAGCGCAACGATTATGCCTTTCGTAATCTCATCCCGCACGAATAATGTCACTCATCAGGTACCGTTATTACCCTAAAACTACTTGAAACACCTTCTGAAATAGTGCTTGACGCCGAATGATCCATTTACAGTCATATATCACACTTAGCTAACGCATAAATAAAGTTGGAAGGCATAAAATGGTATTTTTTGTATATTTTTATCGAGTTTGACCTTTATATGACCTTTGCACACCACCTCAGTATAGTGGAACTTTAACCCGTGTTACCATTTCCACACAGTCATATGTAAATTTGTTGCAATTCAAAGCATAGTTCCACACTACTATATTTGGTCACTTTTGGCATTCAATTTCAAGGGGGATTTGAATAGTGAATTTATCCGAAGGTAAAAATAAGGGAAATCCGAAGGGGCTATCACTACTCGGGTACCTTAAAACTACTTGTGACACCTTCTGAAATGGTGCATGACCCTGTATGATCCAACTACAGTCATAAATAACACTTAGCTCACGCATAATTCAAGTTGGGAGGCATAATATGGTATTTTTTGTATTTTTTATCGACATTGACCTTCATATGACCTTGACATGACCTCGGCATGACCTTTGCGTTCAACCCCAGTAAAGTGCAACCCCAACCCGTCCCACCATACATCGCCAGTTACAAATATGGGAGTTCACTATGAATGATATTCTGTAGGCATACTGCATGATGAATCTTAATTATTATTTTTTTAGCCAAAATAACTATTATGCTCGAGCAATTAGGCATTGTAGAAATTGGCAGGGGCTGAATTATTGGGCATGGGAAGGGTTAAAAGGCGGTACTGAATGTGGTAATAATTGAATGAAAAAAACTCAATATATACGGCACCGGCGGTTAAAGTGTTAATACTCTGGCCGCTGATTTAGTTCTTTGACCGCACTGGTAGCACTCGTACTTCTCAATATTAGGGTGGTTTGATTAGATGTTTCACCATTTCTTAAACATGCCTTTTTCACGCCATATGCACTATGGCGAATTTAAAGTAACGTTACAACGCACCCACCTCCAGTAAAGAGGGCGTGTAAACCTTGCTTTAAATTCACCGCAGTACATATGGTAAGTGTATAGTAACGTTCCCAAAAACGCTCGATTCACGTGAGTTGAGTGCACAGTAACGTTCCTAAACACGCTCTTTACGTGAGGTGAGTGTATAGTAACGTTCCTAAACACACCCTCTTCACGCGAGGGGAGTAGATAGGAACGTTCCTAAACATACTCTCTTTGCGTGAGGTGAGTGTATAGTAACGTTTATAAACATGCTCTCTTCACGTGAGGTGAGTAAATAGGAAAGTTTCCGAACACGCTCTCTTTACGTGAATTATGTGCATATATAGCAACGTTCCTGACCACACTCTCTTCACGTGAGGTGAATCTATAGTAACGTTTCTAAACATGCTCTCTTCACGTGAGGTGAGTAAATAGAAACGTTCCTGAACACGCTCTCTTTGCGTGAAAATGATGCTTTAATGCATCGTGAGGGCTTAAAGGGTTAAACAGGTCAGTTGACTTGTAGATATCCCAACTATGCTGCTTTATCCAGTTAGATAATCCGAATTAAGGACATGTCCTTCTTTGAACAAACATGATACATTCGATTCCTGTTGGTGAAATGACACTATGACGCTATAGTCCTGTCAGATGGAGGATTGTTTATTACATTCGTGCAGAGATTAACGGTACTTTTCAGGTATTATGTATTTTTCACAAATCAGGTTCTGCCAAAATCAATCGGTTAAGGAAATTACCACCTCTTATCATGATTATGTCAGCGCTGATACCATGCATTTACCAGAGTCTGGTAAGGTAGAAAATATTACTTTTAACGTTGGCAACCTGTGTAGACACGACATATTGCCCCAATGCTAGATTAATGTTGGACCACCGTCTACGACGCTAGCCCAACATTAAACTAACATGTCTCGTGTTTGCTGGGATATACTAGTATAAGGACTGTGTAGATCCGTTATGTCCGCCTCTACATTATATGTAAATACAATGATCCGGCGGATTGCATTTAACATAGAGTGTCAGGCTCCTGTACCACGTGGGATATTCCCCAGTGTAGATCTCCCTATATGGAGTTAGAATGTTAATGTTAAGCCACCGTGTTTTGCGGTATGTAATCAATCAATAGAATAATGTAACGTTATGTGGCGTGATAAACGAGAGGACAGGAGGGGGAGATGAGGCTACCAGACAAAAATAATCAGGGGATAATCAATGTAGAGTTAATCTGATTAAAGGCCAGGGTCAAATCTGTCAGGTGTTAATAACAGGGGAATGACGGGCAAAACTGGCCGAAGTATAAGGTGCGAAACGGGATTGCACTGCCCTGTACACTCACACACAGAACTATTTAGTCCTGTGTCACCTACCAATCTTTCCCGTTCATGATCATTTCCCATCTGTCACACGGAAATTAGAATTTATCAGAGGCGCCTTGCTGTGGAATAAATCATCTTCTCGCACGTAAAACATGCGAGAATACAATTGACAAACCTGATGAAAATTAAAACTCTGATCAAAGCGTACCTCTTTTCAGTAAACGCAAAATATTTGTATAACATTTTGTACAATGTTGGACCAACGTCGAAGACGTTGGGCCGACGTTGTACAAAATGTTATACCAATGTTTTGTGTTAGCTAGGCTTATTTTCCAGAGATGTTTTCACAGTTTGCCCATTTTTCTGGAGTGTGACCGTTCTCAATATTCCGAATCTATCTGACCTAGTTATATGAGAACATGGTTAACTAAAACAACGCGAATAACAGTAATCTGGGTTTATTCTTTTATAACCATTTTTCTCCATTACAACAATTTATTTGTGAATGTTGAGATCACCAAGGGGAATATTCGAATTATTTCTTTCTCTTAGGGATATATGCACAATTTGTACCATCATAATTTGTTTATTAACATTCAGTAATTTATTTATATTAAATTATATTAGTAGGCCTAAACGTTATGCATTAAAAATGGGTAAAACTTAACTATTTCTTTTAAGAGTGTAACCTCCTTTATCTGACTTATCGCAAATGCCCTGACGTATACAGATTGTCAGTTAAATCCCCACGTCAATGCATCATATCAATGAGATGTAAATATGTCATTATCATATAAACAAACAATCATGTCAGATTCTGACATCTAAAGACGGTCCCCGCACTAGAAGAATTAAAATTATTTCTGAGGGCCGTAGACCCATAACATAGGTATTCAAATGAATCAGAAAGAGCTAACTAAGACATTTATGATGATTTCGAATTGAAAAGAAACCCTTTTGTTCTCCATGGTTTATACAAAATAATTCAGCGTTGTAAGGGTTAATTTATTGCGCTTGTTGTGTAAGTAGACATGGGAGTAGAGCTTTTAGAATGGCAACGATTACATTTACACTCTGCATCGGAGCATATTGTTTACTGGACCATGTCTACTGACAGTGTGACATGAATAATGCTGGCGCGTTCACAAGGTGACGCTTCGGTTTATCTATCATACTTAGTAGAGGCAAGAACATAATCTAAATAAAAGTTCTTGGACAACTATGTCGAAAATAAGAACTACGGGAATTTCGTCTCTATATCTAGCCTAACTAGTAAATGCGCAGCACAAAAATTAACAAACTTTTGCAGTTCTAGTCTATGGTTTTTATCATATGGTCATATTGATAAGCCAAAATAAAATCACTGATTTTTTTATGATTGTAGCCTGGGTATGGGCCTTTAAAATCATCATAGTGATAATCCAGTAACAAAAAAAAATAAACTTAATCAATGAAATGATCAATAATCATCATAATACATTATCAATCGTTTAAAAAGTCAGCCTTGACAAATTTGTCATTAATTTATGTGTAATGCGGGGAATACTACTTGATCTCACGTTTGCTCATTTTATCAAGGTTTGATCAGTCGTGTTCGCTGTATTTCAGCATTGAAGAACGATTTACCCACCCAGCAAACACCAAACATTTGTATAAAATGTATGCAATGTTGGACCAACGTCGAAGACGTTGGGCCGACGTTGTTTAAATGTCATACAAATGTTTTGTGTTTGCTTGGCAGACTCATAATAGATCACGCTGCCAATAATCTAGTATGGTTTTTACGCCAAATAATAAGCCGTCCTCAAGATAAAATTATAATTATAGTTGATAGCTAATCGTTGGAAATCTTTAGAAATAATAGTACTATAGTACATAAAACAAACGTAAACTTGGTGTATATTGGTACGTTCACAGTAAAGCTGAAACATGTAAACCGTTCTGGTGGTATTTGTGCCTCAAATACATCGTGGAGTTGAAATGACATGATCTTATAGACAGGTCCATGCCAGAAAATAACTGCCATTTTTTCCAGTTAAGGTTTTCTCAGTGGATTCAGCTATCTGAAGCCATACTATTTGAAATAAGCTTCTGGGCCACCCTAAAATATTCCTCATATCCAATATGGCGGATAATAATATCGTCATCTCGGTGCACTTTAATCACTGGCAGCTGTGACCATTTAGCTCTCAGGTAAAGATGCGTTTTCTGTTTTATGCAAAGATAAAATCCATGTTGAAATAATACAATATCGATCAATTAGAATAATTCACTCCACCTATTCACTGTGACAAACACATCTTTCTACGACTATTCCATTGGTCTATTCCTAAAGCAAAATGCAGTAACTGCTCACTTCAACTGCTCACATAAAAAACCAGGGTTTGTCTAAATCAAGTTAATCTGACAGATTGAATGATGCCTCAACATTCTTCAATCAGCGTAGGCCTATACTTGAGACAGATGTCTATCTAATTTTAGTGAATACGACACCATGGCTCAATCTCAGAGCATACTTGTACCCGAGAGGTTGGCCAAACGTGAGAAAGTTGCTGCTGACACTAAATTAAACGAACCAAAAATAACGGTCAAGGTTGCGATATTTCGTGACGAAATTATACATGCACTGTCTAGACAGATAAGTTTATTAGTTTCTATTTTGAAAACACACTATCCCGGGATTGGCGAGTTTCCACATGGATGACTCTCGGCGAATTGAGGGGTCCCATAAATCAATGCGTCCAGACAGCATTTAATGTGCTGACATGCGTGCATGCGTCTGCTTTGTAGGACTAATCTGCCGATCAAAGCCAAAACGTGGTAACTGATTATTTGAAAAGTAAGTAGTTACTACGTTACTGCAATAATTAGGTCATATAAAACGTGGCTTTATCACATTTTCAACACCATTACACTGCTATTGATTTGCATGATTCCAACGTGGTATATCAAAAGACAATTCGCAATATTAATTCAGAAGAAATCGAGTGTGACAATTAAAAAGTGATCAATACAGTCCAGTGATTGATAGGCCTACACTGTTCTGAAGTTATTGAAAGCTGTTTTATATTTTTATGCGACAGATATCAGCTCGTCTCGTCAAAGCTGTTAGCATGATTTGTGCAGGGCGTTTTTTTTCAAATTTGAAAATGCATGGATTTTAATACAGACTCGCTAGGCGTCAGCAGTGAATAGAATGAACACTGGTTGCTCAATTAGACTCGAGTATACATATCGAGTGTACATATAACTTTAAATTAAAATTAATATACACTTTTAACACAGATCGCTTAAAAAATTCTAAATTTATGCTAAACAAATATTTGTTTATAAATTTATTAAAATCTTTAAATAAATAATATCTTTACTCTGTGCTTCATGATCAATGTGTGACCATTTACAAATCGAGTGATGTTGGACTACGATTGTATTCCTTTTGCGAATTATGATAACAACATAATGACTTATGGTTTACACCCTGCACAGCAAGGCCATATCCCGCAAGGCCGCCATTGACGTGATCGCCTAGTCACGAGAGGTGAATGCTCATTCCGCAAACACCAGATAATACACAATAAACATAGGGCAGTGGGATTTCTTTCTTGCTCCTTATCATAGACGTCTAGCTTATCTTTTCAATTGCCGTTAGTACAGAAAAGTAAACACCTCTATTCAGTGATTGATGACATGATTATGAAAATATGGATATCCTGGGGATAGGCCTAGTTAAATGGTTTTTCAGGTATTATGAGTGAAAATCATCACTCTCAAGCCTCTTATATGGATAACAAGTGGATAACAAGTGGCAGATTATAGGGCGTAACACTATCATTTTCATATGTTTATTCTTAAAACAATTAACGTTGTCTGTACACGTTTTCTTTTACTAAATCTGAAAGCTTACATAATCGCGATTGGATTAGTTTAAAATGGTCTGAGTTAATTTGTGTTTGTTGTGTAATGTAAATGTATATGTATGCTGAATATGCACTGATCCAGAGTATCACACTGGCAAATAAGTTTTCTAGAAAAGTAAGTACATTATCCCAATCTTAGCTTTTTACTAATCGAGCAAAAGGTTGACCAATGATATTGGTATTTTTATGGCACTTGTATAGTATTATGTATGTATAGTATTATCACAGAATGGCACTCGCATACCGAGCAAACACGAGACATTGAACCAATGTTGGGTAGATGTTGATGGTACTCTATTTCATTTAAAATAGGGTTCAAATGTACGTTTTACTGATATCAGCTACAAAGTTTAAATTAACCTGGGACAATAAAACTGCATTCGAATCTCGAACCATTGGTGTTTGTTATTGTGTCATTGGTGATATGCGGCGGGTAATATTATGACAGACATATAAGCCCGAAACTAGGACATTTTATTTGGCGCCATTTTCCATACTCACAAATATATTACTCAGGCTATTATATTGTGACAGACACATATGGGAAGCCTAAACCTGGGATAATGACGAATGAGGTCAGCTCTCTCGTGCACATTACCAAATCGTCTCCTAACGTATACACGCCACTAATCTGAGCGGCCCATGTGTTAATCGCGTTACTATATATATAAGTAAAGACGATATGTAACAAATGTAGACTGTGGAGAGTCATTTTGAGAGGTAGGTGTACGAGGATAAATCTATCGATATTGATGGCCAACGTTGGCAAAGGGATTACTACTTTCTGGCATTGTATTCTCGTTTCTTATGCGAAATGACGAATCTGCGAGCACAAACGACAAAATCGGTTTGTGATGGTTAAATCGTTGACTACCAAACAGCGGCACTAAATTGTCGTTTTTTCAACTGTAGAATATTGTAGTTCATTAGTACTTAATAATATTAAGTGCATTTTCAAACTTGTTAGATCCATTCGTAAAATAAATATCGCCCAAATTATATTATTCTGATTAATCTAAGAACAAAACTAAGAACATCCGAATGAACAGTAATTTATTAAAAATAATCCGTATAAATAATCAAACATATTAAATGCATGTAAACAAATAATTATGCACCTTTAACAAACTATAACAACTTGGTTACAATACATACTTTGCTATTACTATAATACAACTGGTGCGATTGAGACTGAACGCGTTGTATTCATTTCCAACATGTAGGTTGAAAAATCACTAAATACGTAACTCGTCAGCTAACGTAGCGTGGCGTGGGGCTACATCCTTTTTCACATTTTTACTGCTACCCGGCAGATACAAGACGTTGGATCAATGTTGGTTTAACGTTGGTCCAACGTCTACGACGTTGTACCAACGTTAAACCAACATTGATTCAACGTCTTGTGTGTGCTGGGTAGTGACGCACACGCATTCTGAACAGTCACGTCCTGTGAAACGAGTAGAAAACGGCCTAGGCCTATTGGCACAAATAATATCCCAGCAGTTTTTACAATGCAGCTCTGCAAAGAGAAAGGGCAGTAACTGCTTACTAGAAAAGTAAGAAGTTACTGCCTTTTGGCTTTGCACGGCATGATGCGACAATAATGATAACCATGAACATGCTGTCACCGGTAATCTATAAAGTGCTCCTTCGAAATAATCATTATTTATACCCAGAGAGCAGCTGTCTATACGTGTTCAAAATTAAACAAATATTCTGTCACAACGCAGGAGCGGAGCACTGTGTTAATATCTGGGTTATATAATCATATAATATATATATTTTACATGCACCTGATGAATGATATGACATTTTTTCCTTTGTTTTGTGAAATGTTGTTCCCTTCTTCACAAATTCATTTTCTCCCCTTTGAACACGATACGGTTAAATACGAAGTAAACGCTTGTCTAATATGCTGCCTGTTTCTACACACTTCTTTGTACACCTTTATACTGCCTTGAAACATTTAGGTCATGGGTTGTTGGTTTCTATTTAATAATTTCAAATCATTGTAACGGTTTAGAAATGATTTATCTACTTTGCAATCTGTATGAAATTGGGCGAAAATATTTATTATCGTCTAATGGAAATACATTTTAATACACAACTGGTGTCGTCTGATGATGATTAACCCTTTAACCGCCAAATTATTTAAATGGAATTTTCACTCACTTGAAGTTGTGTCTCGCTGACGCGATCCACAACTTCAAGTGGGTGAAAATTATTCAGATTTGACAAAATGGAGGTCAACAAATTTCAAATCTTGTGTGATTAATGTCAATTTTTATCTTCAACAGGGTTAAAAGCTGATATGTAAAGTGCGAATAAAAAAACAAATATGGACGGCACCGGCGGTTAAGGGGTTAAGTTCATCCCAACAAACAATAATAATTATTACTAGAAGTGATATTTTCCTTCCCTGATACGTCAATGGATCAAAAACATATATTGGTTGATATAATCACGAGGTTTAGAGGGAAACAACTGGTATTTTCACGATTATTCTGAATTTTTTGTGTGTGTTTTACAGCCCTTTATGGACGAAAATGCTCGAATGAAAAGTATTGTCTTTTTGCACACCATAGTCTTGTTGGTATGTAAGTGAATCTACGGTATTTCATCACTTGGATGTGTCTGATTTTGCTAACGAATGAATACATCGATTTTATGGCAATGGTGAACGTCATTCAGTACATAGGTGGACAGAGAAGCGCATTTTTATAAAGGTTAACTCTTATAAGGACACTGTTTAACATAGCAAGAACATTGTATAAGTATGAAATACAAAATATTCATTTTCCAAATGGAAGATAGTTTGATGGGATCATAATTTTTTCAATGAGCATGACTTGTATATGTCACAATGATCAGTCCTGTGAATTCTCATATAATTTCAGTACAAATTAAGATAGGAAATGCACACGATTTCTGGGCTGGTGGCAGATGACAGAACACAAAGTCCGCCCAATATTAACATGTATAATTTCAGATAACTGAAAGTAACGCTACTAATAGTTTACATTATAATATACATTGTATTATGAATGTGGCGGTACTGTTTGTGTCACCGGGTAAGTTAATCGATGTGAAATTAGTGAAAGTAAGTTCAATCACACCAATGAATTACGAGCTCAACTGCCACAGGCATAAATTTATCAAGCTTTGTTTCAATTATGAACCAACGCTCGAAACGTTGGCTCATAATTGAGCCATCTTTGGTTCTTTGTCCCGTGTCAGATAAGTGTAGAAATTCTGATATTATTCAGGAATAGTTTTGATCTGGCAGGAGAAGGCTCATTGAGTTTACCATCATGCCGGCAGGCGGCAGCACATGCTGGCCCGTGGACAGGGTGACATGTGATGACGCCATTTGTGTGACGTCAGATGTGCCCAGCTGTGTGACGTCAGTGAATAGCTGTGTGACCTCTGGGGAGTTTTTGGGAGCAGCTGGGTGGTATTGACAGTGATGTGATGACAGCTTCTCCTCCAAGGACTTCACTTGCAGCCTTAGCTGGGTAACGTCATACTTGAGCTTGGTATTGGCGCACTCGTAGTCCAACATTTTCTGTAAACATGTGATAAATTTACAAATGTATAATTTTACATAAATTCAGTCGGTCACTTTTGTAGCGTATATCATAGCAGAGTCAGAGGCACAAAAATAAATCAGGAATTATTACGAATTCAAAGCTCAAGACGTTTAGAGTTTTAATTGAAATATTTAGTCAATACTTATGTAGAAATTAGTTAGAGTACACAAGGGTACACACATATTTGCTAGTGAATTGGGGATAAAAGACACATTCTGAAACACTAATTTGATATTAACTCACAAAATGCCATTTCTCAAGTACCTTTCAATATTTTAGTAAACAGGTATAAAAGAATTGCCTATAATGCATATACCCCGGTAATCGATTACGTAAATTGTGATGCAAAGGCATTATCACTATTTGTTTATTATACGCATAGGCCTCCTATCTGATTAAATATTTGTTTCAGCAGTCCACCATAGTTAAGAATGTACGACACAGAGTAACGTTAGAAATAGTGGTATTGATTCTAATCAATCAAAAGTGATCTATTGTGTGACGAGGGCATTGACGGTGACCACAAAAGGGCTCTTCAACGCCTCATATTCAGTGATATGTGATGTATCAAATCGATCAACTGATCATTCAAATATCGATCCTGATCCCTAATTGATATTTCCGGACCTTATCAAAGCAGATCGGTGCAGGTACTCAAGATAATCGAGTGGCTTTAACAAGAGAGTGTTTTTTTAGTGTCAACGTCTTTGACGACGCTGTATGAGCGGCAAATGTGATTGACGTGGATTCTTACCTTTTTGAGGTCTTCTTGTCGCGTCTTCTTCATCTGACGACATTTTCTGGCCGCCATACGGTTCCCCGCTCGTTTCTTCTCAAGCTCCTTCACGTCTTCCGGGTGTGCTGGCATCTGTGTAGAACAACCACAATTGTTGGTGGTGGTGAAAACAATACATGCTGAGAGTTAAACAGTATTATCCTAGAATTGCAGCGGATGTCTTAGATGCAAAGTGAAATAAACATCACCATGATCACTCTACAAAATTCAACATAACATTTTGTAAGCTATCATTCCTCACTAGCCGACCTTGAGCATCATTGTCAACACATAATCAGCAGTGTTATCACATAGGGTAGGCCTACTCCTGTAAATAAGTTTATGATTTCTGTATACTGCAGTAAATTCTTCTATATATGTGACACCACTTCACGTAAATCTGGGTAATTTTAGATTTAGAATTAGAATGTAACTATATAAGACAATGATTGTCTGCAGATGATAACACATGTATGGCCAGTATCGGTAACACAGAAGTTTAAAAAGTACAAAAATATTAACCCTTTAACCGCCAAATTATTCAATCTGAATTTTCGCTCACTTGTAGTTGCGTCTCGCTGACGCGATCCACAACTTCAAGTGAGTGAAAATTATTCTGATTTGACAAAATGAAGGTCAATTGTTTTCAAATAATATTGCTGATTGATGTCACATTTTATCTTTAACATGTTCAAAAGGTGGTACATAATGTGCTAATAAAAAAGGAAAATCCGAATATATGCGGCGGTGAAAAGGGTTGAAGCATAAATCGGGACATCTCTAATGTGAGCGACGTGATCGACACATGTATGTGGAACCTATCTTTATATGCGACTAAACATATAATAACAGCATCTTCAAAGACCTCATTTTTTACGAAAGCACCTGGCAATATTGCTTGCTCTGGAAAGCCAAAATGTAGTAAATGCTTACTTAAGAATTAAGCAGTTATTTCCTTTTGTCTTTGCACGACATAATAATAAAGAGTACTCACACAGCGTGGCCTGGTGTTACGTAGTGGGCGGCACATGTCCTCCGTGAGATCGTCATCAGAATCCGAGCAGTTGCTCTGTTCCGAGGAGAGAGAACCACGTGGTGGAGGTGGTGCCGAGGCGGATATCTTGTGATGTGGGTACTGCTCATCCTCCTCATCCTCGTCGCTCAGGAACACTGGCAGCTGTATGGTATTGTAGGTGGGAGACGGTAGCACCGTTGCCGAGTCGGTGTCCTGGTGGTCAGCTACAGACAGGGCCCCGTGGCAGCGCGGCTGCTGGTGATGATCTTCCACCATGGTGTTACAGTGTACTTCACCAATGTAGTCCCCAGACTGTATGCTGCAAACGTGAAGTATGAATAAAATATACACGAGTTTAATCTTATTGCTGACATTTTTAGAAAAAAAGTAATGTTCTCTACAAGGTTCTATGTTGCATGATAATATAGAGAAAGTTTCAACATCATGCTAGGTATGTATGCAGAACCTTTCACTGTAGTCCTATTGCTATCAACAAAAACGTTATTTAAAAAAAAACTATTTTTTTTGTCGGCAAACTCGAGCTGACAATGGACAGCAGGCCTATGGCTACGTACATTGTGTGTACTAAATTGTGACTATTATATTGAATAAATAAATAATTTGTAGAACAAGTCATCAAAACAAGAATTTCAAAGTAAATAAGTATAAAGATACTCGATGACATATGTAGGTAATTGTCTATTCTACACAAGATGAGGATTACTGAAGCAATTCTCATACTTTGTGGAATAAAAATGTATGTAGCCTCTATTCTCTGATACTTTCCCGAGTAATGAGCATCCACTGACAAAAACAACACAATGAATAATGAAGATAATTACTTATCATACCGCGCGTGGTCAGTGCTGGTCAGCGGGAGTGACCACTGGTTACCATACCGACACGACGGATTCTTGGACATGCTGACCGCTCGACTCGCTGCACAGCAGGATACGCTGGTGACTGATTAGCATCACGGCTTTTATTTCCAGATATAAGGTGACCGATAAATAGAATCATGGGGAATTTGACCCCCCCCCCCCCTTCAACTGTCATGCGATACAAAACCAGAAGATTGCTAACTTTTCAAGTAAGCAGTAACTGTATTATGGCTTTACACAGCAGTGTAGTCAACGCTGAACTCTCATCTCATAAAAAATGTTCATGTCTTTATTGCGATAAAATTTACAAATAAGACAATAATGTACTCATATATCGTATAATTTAGAGATGCCATTAATTTGTTTCTTTTGATATGATAAGAAGGAATAAAATACTTATTAACGTTCGATTTTGACAGAGGGGTGGGGGTGGGTAGAAATGAGAAAAGATAATAAACCAGCGTGCAGCGTGCGGTCATAGAGCAATTAGCACGGGCATGTAGCGTCATGCACGTTAAACGTACTCGTTATGTCCCCACACAGTGTTAAATAAACGTGTGCTTAAATTAGCAAGCCTCTCAACAGTGATCCCCGGCCAAATGTGCCCAACGGTAGCGCACCAAAGGAACAGAGTTTAATAAATTGGCCCAGTGCTGAAACAGTGTTAGGTCAACGTTTTGTATTGTGGCCAATGCTGGTTTGATGTTGGGCTAGCGTCAACATTAAACAATGATTTGATCGCCGTATCATGTTGCACTTATTAAAGCATGTGCCACTCCTCGGTTGAGTTTTTAAAGCCGAAGAAAAGCAAGCCACTCCCTGTCAGCAACTTAAACTTGAATGAAACAAAGTGATAAATTATGAACGAGTTGAGAGAACTGTTTGTTTTATGGAACAGGATGTATAAACTATTTATAGAGATTTGGAGTTGTGCCAGCATTTGTGCTTGTCTACATGTTATACAATACCCACCTCCCACACTTTTATAACATGCACTTAGCTTGTTGGCGTAAGTAAACAAACAACCATTTCATTATGGTTCTTATTATTCTTACATTTTCATTCTTAATTCTTACATTCTAATATATTGCTAATGACCGCATTATCTTAGGCCTTCACGTCAGTCTAAATGCGGACATATATTTTAATTAAATTATTGTGATTAGTGGTGGATTTTTTTATAGCCTACATGATCTGACCTCAGTCAAGTTGATGTCTTTCGGCGACAAAATAAATAATACATATTCTGGTTTGTGATTGTAGATCAGCAAATAAACAGTATATTTATAGCCAAACCATAGGTTTGTCTGTCCATAGAGATATACCATTAACAGAGCTTTGGAAACAGATCGACATCGGTGAACAGGTGAATACCTGTATGTATTGGCAGAATAGCAGTCTCAGAAAATTACTCAAATTAACCATAAATTTAATTGGGGGCAATATTCCCCGCAAGACATGTCCACATTTTGCGCGTTTTGTGGACATATCTTGTGGTGGACAGAACTGGCCCTATTATACTAGTATGACTAGGTCGTCCCCAAACGACTGAACTAATCGGCTGCTTTGCCGTACAAAAAACCTCAGCAACCACCTAATTTTTAAGTAATGTATACTATACAGCTGTATGCCGAAGAAAATGCCTGCACAATAAAGGTATACTGCTCTGTAAAGCCACAAGATACTGCACCATTCCTTTGTACGGCAGTATGGCGAGACTCTGGCCTACTACTCGAGCAGCATGATGACAAAATAAAATAGCAAATCTATGTCGATTGAAGGGTGGGGGGCCCTAGGGTAGTGGTTAGCACCGCTGCCTTTCACGCCAGAGTTCGGGGTTCGGTTCCCGGTCTCGGCGGTTTGGAAGAAACAAAAAATGTTTCTTCCCCATCCACGTGTGAAAGTCAGTATTGTGCGGAGCCTCAGTGACCGAGAGGTAGCGTGCTCGGCCTCAGACCGCCAGGGCTCCAATTTTGAATCCTGTGTCTGGAGGACAGTCTCATCTCACCATCCTCAGGAGGTTCTCCTGGCCCACTTTAGCCTATATGTGCACACAGGTGGCCTAAAGCCCGATTCATTTCATTTCATGTCGATTGAAAAATCTAAAACAATGGATATTTTGTTAGTGGTTTGATCCCGTGGTGTATGTAAGGGTTCAGCGAACTCTGAATGTTAACAAATCACTCAAATCAAGTCTATAGAATACTCAGCACCGAGTGGTTAATATAATACTGTTATACTCGATTAATCAGCTCTGGAAAGCCATAAAACAGTAACTGCTCACTTGAAAAGTAAGGAGTCACTGTCTTTTGGATTTGCAGAGCTGATAAATATAGTTGCACTAATGAAACTGTTCAAGAACTCTTGATCACAACTTGTCATATTTCAAGTACTACATATAATTAACACATTATGTTTGCTAAGAATGGGATAATTTTGGCGCAGTCGGGTATACCTCTGGTATATGACACATGGACGTATTGTCCAGTTGATATATTACTGTACAGTGTATACATGCAATGATGTGACGCTTGACATAAGTAAGCAGAGTTAAGCGGAGAAGCTATCATTTATAATCCACTATAAGTCGTTATCGTATCTGCGTTGG
Source organism: Flabesymbios commensalis (assembly GCA_964017125.1). Lineage (NCBI taxonomy): Eukaryota > Metazoa > Annelida > Polychaeta > Terebellida > Flabelligeridae > Flabesymbios > Flabesymbios commensalis. The sequence continues at coordinate 44,995,477 of OZ024906.1, forward strand.
GCGGGGTCATGATATTGCTTTTATATATCACCTCAGACTTATAGAGGGTATGAACAGTTTGGAAAGAAGTCAAGTTATGCATTTCATCGAAATTATATGTCTTTCTCCATACATTTCAAATCTTAAAAAAAGGAATACCAACTATATGTTTATAGACAAAATATATAGTAACATTTTTATATTGAATGTATCGTATATCTGAGGGTAGCAAATGAAGATAGAGGCAATTGCTAACTGGGATATTATCACCATATATTATTACACATTTCAAAACGCCTGTAGATTATCTGTACTGGTAAAACATGCATATTGTGTTAATTAAATAATTAAATAACCAAATGAGTCGTGTTGTCAGTTTGCTGGACATGCATGGCTAAAATGGTTACATGACTATTACTGTAGTAATTTGCTTAATTTATATGTAATTAGCGGCTACACATTTACACTGATGCAAATTTCGATCCAGCAAATTTATATGTACAATAGTTAGCTGAGGTCCAATCATTTGTTCTTATTACTCTATACGTATTACAAACAGATATTATTAATTATGTCAATTGATCGTAATAATCTGCCCTGCAGTACAAATTTATCACGTATGTCTTCATTACTAGTCATCTTGACCATTGTAATTCCTTGTTCCAGAAAGAGACAGACAGGTTGCGGTGTGTTCAAATTGTCTGGCACTTGTAATCTGTGAGATCTAGGCCTCTTTTGAGATCACTTCATTGGCTAACATTAAAATATTACATGCGTTTTTAGGTTGAGCAAGATCATTTTTAAAGCCTGGATGTACGCGATCCACAACTCCAAGTGGGTGAAAATTCAGATTGAATAATTTGGCGGTTAAAGGGTTAATTAGCACATTTTTATTACAGCTAAATGAGAAAACTCCATTATTTATAATTTGCGCAACCAATCATACCGGCAAATAATACTGTGTCATATATACTGTGTCAAGAGTGATTGCTGTATACGAAGAAATACATTTGAGTAGACGTATCCACCCAGTTCCCAGTCCTCGACCAGGAAGTGTATGGTGACTTCACTCATGCGTGACGATATGGATAGTCAAATATTTAGATAACCCTTGATAGACTATATATAATACATGGCTATATGTATCGTCCCTATTGAGTTGAAATCGCGTATATGTGCCCTTCCAACTCCGTGGGGACGATATATAAAAACGTGTCAATTGAGGTGAATCAAAGCTGAGGTGACTCGATGAGAAACAGCGTTTTTACTTTATTTAGAAAATTTACAATTAGGAAGAATCGGAGCATAAACTGGCTGTGGAGTTTGTTCACATTCAATTTTTCTTAACAGATAAATATCCTAAATTAAATCCACACATGGTAGAACAACATTAAGAACAAAAAATGAGAGCTCCCATCTAAAAAAAAGTGTACCAATTTAAAGTGAGAATCTTAGGAATATGAATATGACATTTTTGCGGCATTTGTTTTTTGAATAACTACTAAATGACGTAAAACCTGGTAATTGAGTGTTCCACGTGATATAAAATCTCCTGAGCGCAAATCGTCAACGCAAGGCTACAATAATTGGACTGGACAAGAAACAATAATTTTATGAAATTTGTAATAAATTTCGAAAATATAATACAGCATGGGATAGAACAAATTCCCAGTTAACGCGATACGTTGACCCAATGTTGGTTTGATGTAGGACCGCCGTCTACGACGTCAGTCCAACATTGAATCAACATTGGGTCAACATATCGCGTTTGCTGGGTGTATCTACTAGCCAGAGTACAAAATGATCGAATAATCCTTTCAACCCTAGAGTGACAATACAATAGCAAACTAGAAATAATACAATATAATATGTGATCAGCATGTATACAGTTATCAAAACATATGTATACATAAACATAGAGTCTACTCTAGAACTCATACAGTATGTGATCAGCGTGTAGGCCTATACAATATTATCATCAAAACATATAGAGTCTATCTCTTTTTAATACTAATTTTTGTACACTCCAAATTGAATTTTGATATACCAGTGAATAAAATATATGGATCCATAGCCAGTCAAATAAAAATTCTCAAGTCTGCTAGCTAATAACGGGTGTATTATGTAGATATTTTGTTTTATGTAGTGCTGTTAATATTTTGTTTAAAGAACTGGTAACCCTGTATTTTGCAAGCACATTGTAACAATTGTGAAGCAAATACATTTGACTTGACTTGACTTTGACGTTGATCATTACATAAAATGCATCCCATTCACATTTCTATGCACTTTTGCGACTGCCCATAGCACTGTTTACTTTTCATCACAAGTTGCATTTCGACCAGAGATCGAGATAAACAGGTAAGGGGGGGGGGGGAGTCACCATTCAATCTCCAGGGAGGGAGGACTGTGGAGTATATGTTGCGGACAAAATTGATCTATTTCAACCTGGCTCGGCGACGCGCTGAAAATTTCAAATATTGTTACATGTTCATATGGGAGGGTTTTTGAAATATAATAAGTTTTATTTCTCCCCGAAATTATTTATTTCAAAAATACTCCAGTCCCCTGGTGATTGAATGGTGGCACTCTAATGAATGGAATCAGCCGAAGCGGCCCCGTAGACTAAAGCTTCTTAGAGGGATCGTGTAAAATCTTGCCAAAATGTCATTAAATGCTATATATCGCTCAAAATAAAAAAAAGTATGAGCTTACAAAATATATTTGTAAAGCAACCGAATTGTGTACGCCCCTATGCATAATATAATTCATATGTCACATTCCACGTTGTAGCACGTACGACACAAGTTTTGTATATAACTTATAAACTTGATTGCCTGTTGCTGAAGCAACATGAACTGAGTTTGGACAGTTGGAATAGAGTTGAATAGAGTTGGCTAGGCGATAATGGAGGATTTTACCTCATTTGACTGGATTTTAGCAATTTTCTTGACATATCCGCCACTTGTTATTTCTTGTCAGCCATTTTGAATTTTGGCGGCAATTTCGGATTTTGTCGGCCGTTTTGGATTCTGTTTGGAAAGTAGTGGCCTATAAATAGAAATGTAACCCTTTGGGTCTAAATTTCACTCCTTTTCTGCCCGATCAGACGCACCGTTTCCGAGATATTTCATTTTCAAATTTTAAAATGCAATTTCTGTCCATGGAATTCCCCAATAACAAGTTCTCGACAAGCGGGTGACAAAAGGGAATTTTATTGTACCATAATGGAACCGCCTCGTGTTGCACCCAGAGAGCCCAAATTGTACGCACGGTTTTGGATATATTGCAGTTTTAAATACAACCAATTTGCTCATGTTAATTCCTACAATGGGGACTTTAACCCCGCGGTACTCGTGCACTTTTAGTTTGATCGCTTAGAAAAGTCATATCAACCTATTTAGGTACCCTAGAATTATTGAGGTCAAATTTTAAGCCGATTGTATAAAGACTGAGGGAGAAATAGCGTGGCAATTTTTTGCCCAAAACTCAAAATAGCAACAACAATAGTTTGGACGAAGTCATTCGTCCAAACTCATAAAGGCCGCAAAATTATGTGGATGCAATGGGAAGATCTGATGGGAAGATCTGATCTGGGCCAGTGTAAGCCTACATCGTGGGGATAAAATAGCGTTCATTGTAGCAAAGATATATATAAATGCTATTTTACCCGCAAAGATTACAAGGAATCAATGTTTCGTAATATCGGGCCTCTGTGCATTTTCGCAATAATTAACAATTATTAATTAATTCGACCTATAACAGAATGACCAGCCTTACCTGTGCTGCGTACTGTCACCTTGGCATAATGCTCACCAACAGGGAAGTTTAAAAATGGTGATTATTCCGATGCCCTTACAGTCTCAGCTGTCGTGTTCCGTGTACCGTAACGTGTGGTTGTGTACCTATACAGCCGTCGTAAAGACGCCGTAACAAATTGCTTGCCGTCACAGTCAGTACGTCACTAAATTAGGAAATCCCCGTGGTTATTGTACACGTAGTCACGGACATTGTGCCAATTTTTACTACGAGACGTTCACCCAATGGTGATTTAATGTTGGACCAGCGTCGCTGACGCTGGTCTAACATTAAATCACCATTGGTTGGATGCTTTGTGTACACGGGGCTGGAACAATGGAAATAATCTAGAGGGCATTCGTTTGATATAAAACCTTTGTGTAAATGTACTTCAGCTTATGCACAGTAGCAAGCTTTTTTAACTTCTTATTGTTTACCTCTGGAGCCTATAGCCAGGTTCATCATGTAATATCGCCCGGAGTCGCTGTTAATTCTATTTTTTTTTGCATTTTTTGACACATTGGTGTATCTCAGGTTAAAAATCAGAAGTCTGAATTTTTCTAAAATTGGAAATGGTCGCCATTATATTTGTTTTCAAATTGGCCGCCACAGTCAACGTCTTTCGCCGATACCTTCACTTCCAAAGGCTCCCACACACCGCAAAGATTCGCCGCAATTGTTTAAGACGCGGCCGTCGTGGCAGATTTTAGAAAATCGCAGACAAGCTGGTTCTACGACGGCAGCATGCCACACCAGAAAAACTCATGTTCAGTCTTGATGACTGCTTCCAACGCGACGGAAATCGACGAAATCGTAGACGTGGGAGTGGCCACACCGCAACGATTGCTTAAGATTATCGTCGCGTCTTAAGCAATCGGGGACAGTCCTTGTGTGGGATCCTTATGACGGGAATCTTCCTTTTACGTATAATATATTTTTTTCTGTCATTTGAAATCTATTATCTCAAGTGCAATATATATATTATGTAATCTTGCTAAACCACAGTTTCTTTATGTCGAAAAAACAGTAATAGTTTTTCAGTATTGAAAAAAGTTGTGAAGGCATCATAAACTCCCCTCAATCATTTCTTAAAAATATATATTTTGAATTCGATATGTGCCATAATCATGAGCATAACTTTAATTTGCTTCGTTTCTTTCAAGTTTATTTGCTACATGAGTATACCGGGATATCAGTATATTGCAATATAGTGTCAGGATATGACATCACAATAATTGCACGATCTGGCATTATAATAGCGTCACCATATTGCACTAAAATATCGGGATATTGCATTTGAATATCAATAGATTGCATTATAATGTCATAATATAACATTTTAGTGCCACGATCTGGGCGTTTAATGTCACAATGTGCCATTATATAATGATGGTGTGGACTGTTAAGATTTGTCATTGTAATGTGGGGATTTTGTGATGTAATGTCAGTATAGGGCAATATTATGCCCAAAAATATGTCATGGAGAAATTAGATTGAATTTGTATTGCATTAAAAATGCAAGCATAGGGATATAATACCAAATAATTCCTTTCGAAGGACTGATATGGCACTATAATAATTACAGAAAGGCAAATTACAAGTTCGCAAGGGATTTTAAGAAGCTGCAGGAAATTTGGTTTATAGAATGAGACACACATTTGGAAGTACTCACACTAAGAAGGTTATTTAGGGCAGCATAGATAGATAGGCCTACTGCCGTTTCGAACCTCCTTTGTCACGCTTTCTTTTGACTAAAATTCTGATCATTTTTTAAAGTTTAAAATAGTCATTCATTTGAAGCTGACAATTGCGTCAGCACTGCCAGCTTTGTATGTGCGAACAAGGGAAGGTATATAGCAATGCAGTACTTAAATAAACGATTGATATCATGATTATTAACCCTTTAACTCATAGCAGTCTGGCCGTTTTGACATTGGACGTCTGTGTGGTCTGACCATTTTAGTGATTTTGAGACATATTTTCTTACTTTTAATAGAAATAATTATGGCATATGTATTTCCCATACACCATAAAAACACACATACAATATATATCCAGAATACATTTCATTTAAACGGCAAATGTGATGTTGCCATGGCAACCGACAACCATTTTAAATATGCTAATTAGGTAGTCAAATTTTCGGAAATTTTGTTTAAAAATGGTATCTTTGAGATTCACGAAGATTCAGGAGTACACCATTATATCAATTCACATAAAATATATTAAAATACATCACAAATGGTTCGAAGAAGCATTCAATAGGTCTTTATAAGCAAATTAATAGGTGGAATAAGTTATTATCATGGGATTTAGCAATCTTTCTAAATTCCCTGAGATGCATACTGGATTTCAAATTTTGAGATGCACCAAGTTTGACATTCCCAACTCATCCGGGAAATACCAAAAGCCTCGTATTCATCTGAGCCTGGAGTTCGATTTTTATTTCGGAAACAGTTGAGATGAAGTTATTAAGTCAACTCTTTATGTTCCAGGTTCCCCATACTTATTGAGTACAGATTAACGGCATTGATATAACCACTGAACTGATTACAAGATAATACTTAAACGGGACATTGATCCAATGCTGTTTTAAAGCTAGACCAGCGTCTGCGACGCTGGCCCAACATTGAACCAACATTGAATAAATGTAAAATTTTTGAGAGAAAGTCAGCCAATACAAGTTTGGGGTCAAGCAGTTTCAACATCCCCGCAGTAATACAGTCAGTTAGTTTGCAAGCCAGCGACCAAGTAGGGGCAAGGGCAAAGAGCTTTGAATTATTAACTCATAGATGTCGCTCAAGTATATATGAACTTGCTGTGATTTGAGAACTTGCTCTTAATGAGGCTTTGGGTATGAAACGCATATTTAGTATTATTATGGAATAGGGCCTTGGCCTACCCACGGACACTATTGCCTTCTGGGGGACCCTTGTCCCGCGAATTTTGACAGTTCATCACACCTTTAATCTCTGATGTTGCGATTCTGTTGCATCACCCAGCAAGTATGAAACGCTGGCCCAATGCTTATTTATTGCTGGGCCAGCGTCGCCGAGGGTTGTACAACGTAGATCCAACATTGGATCTACTTCTCGTGCCAGCTGAACTATCAGTTCAAATTTACTGCCCAGCAGACAAGATAAGTTATTTCAATATCAGCTTTATATTGGGCAAGTGTCCTAAACGGTGGCTCAACATCAAACCAGATTTGTTCTCATGTTCGCTGGGAAGAAGGTGCACAGTTTTTGGGTGGGGCTGGCGGTGGTACAATTTGAAATAATAAGGGGGATCAGGACCTACCCCATCAAATGTTGAAAATATGCGACAGGGAAGTTCTTTGACCCCTTGCTCTCCTCTATTTCAGACGTCAAAATATTAATGTCTGAAATCAAATGATTCTCGAGATTCTATATAATATTAGGTTATGGAAGGGCGGGCCCTGGTGCAGTGATTAAAGCTGCCTGCTTGGTAAGCCGGAGATCGCATATTCAAACCCCGCCCTGGCATTCAAGTTTTAAAGAAACAAAATGTTTCTTCTCTGCTCACTCGCAAATATTCAATATTGTGGGGAGCCTACATGACCGAGATGTAGCGAGCTCGGCCTCAGACCGCCAGGGTGCGAATTTCGAATCCTGTGTCATTTATCTCACCATCCTCAGGAGGTTCTCCTGGCCCAGTTTAGCCTATATCATGTATATGTGCACAATGGTGGCATAAAAACCGATTCATTCTATTTCATTAGTATAAGCTATATACCTTGGTATAAGCAAATTTATTTCAAGAGGACTATATAGTATAAAATAAATAGGCATTACAAAAATAGGAATTATTTTTAAAATAATGATATGGTACCCTTGTACCAGCGGGGCGGGGGCCCTAGGGTAGTGGTTAGCACCGCTGCCTTTCACGCCAGAGTTCGGGGTTCGGTTCTCGGCCTCGGCAGTTTGAAAGAAACAAAAATGTTTCTTCCCCATCCACGTATGAAAGTCAGTATTGTGGGGAGCCTCCGGGACCGAGAATTTCGAATCCTGTGTCTGGAGGACAGTATCATCTCACCATCCTCAGGAGGTTCTCCTGGCCCAGTTTAGCCTATATGTGCACAAAGGTGGCCTAAAGCCCGATTCATTTCATTTATTTTGTCTACCAGCGGCAAAAGGCAATTATGGATTATGATTTAGAAGTGCTGAGAAGGATATTGGTTTGAGCTGTAAGGTCTGAGCATGGAATCTATAAGAATCCTTGGTAGGAGTTACCATATACCATTAGTTGGAGAGAATGTGGATAACATGTTATAGACCCTCCTCCCTTTCTCGGTGAAACATAACATCTCACAAATTTGGGATACCTCCTCTGCCATAACGTGTACGCGTTTTAACGGGTTATCGACAGAAATGAGTCGATAAAGTCTTGAATTTCAAATCCTGCGTCTGGAGGACAGTGTCATCTGATTCATCTCACCATCATCAAGAGGTTATCCTGGCCCATTTTAGCCACAAACGTGGCATAAAGTCCATTAATTCTGTTTTACAAACTCCCCACAAGCGCGTAATTTGTTTTGTGAAACTTTTTCTTTTTTGGACTACGTTTTACCAATGGTAAAGTCTGGTTATTGTTTATGTTTGTAATGTTTATTTTAACCAATCTCTGGTGCATTTGAGCTCCATCATAGCCATATGTACAGAAAAAGTTCACCCAAGTCTATTAATAATGCTGGGCTAACAGGCAGTGGCCCGACACTAAATAAACGTTGCACCAATTCTGGATGTTATATTACAGAGCATAATGGTAATTCAGCAGCATATACGATACATTATCCCAATATTGGGATGACGTTGATAAATCGTTTTCGACGCCGGTCCAGCATTAACACAACATTTGGTCAACTCTCGAGTTTTGGGGCAGGAATATACATGACTCATTCTTTGTTTACAGGTATAAATAATATAGCAGGGATTTCCCAATTTCATATTGCCAACAGGTAGCAATAGGCGATCAACTTAGCTTTTATCATACTAACATGTTCAACTGTATGTAATATTACAATATTATGCATGTTATATGACCATTTATTGACAAGCTTGATTTGTTTCGGGCCATAGTAGCTTTGTCAAGCAATTAGTTGAATTGTGCTGATTTGAATCAATGTATTGAAAACTGGCATGCATTAATGAGAATCAGTACCAAAAAAGTAACTACATACTTTTCAAGTTAGTAGTTACTGCCCTGTGACTTTGCACATCACCATAGCTATAGCTGAGTGGTGGAAGGTAAAACATCAACATGCATGTCCTAAGTCGTAACAAAATGATCAGCTGTGATAATTAAAGCGATACAAATCTTGTTTAGGATTAATATGATTCTATTGACCAATCTACATCGTATGTGAAAGGTTAACTCCGCTGGTCTACAAAGCGAAACCAAAAGTAAATACTTACTTGGAAAGTAAGCATTTACTGCCTTTTGGCTTTGCACGGATTTTTTTTCGCATATGAATACTTGTATGTGTAATACACCACGAATGTAGTTTAATGTGTGTCATGGGGAATTTTAACATGAACCGAAGTAGCCATTACAGTCCTGTTTGGCCGCGATAATATTTGTTTCTCAGGAATCGTCTAATAATAAATATTATCGATAATGATTGATATCATAATAGTATTAATAATTAATTCTTAATAATTATTAGTAATAATTAATATTAGAATATATTAGTAATAATATGCATTGAATATATTCGGCCATCCAGCCACATTCTCGTGTGAAAAGAATACGAGTTTAAACCGTGTTGTCATATATATGCTCATTTTGAACAGTGAAAAAATAACGATCATAGATCAAGTCCGGTACCTCAATAATGGAGACTCCCGCCAAGTCCTTCCAATTAACGACGTCAAGTGATATCATATCGCAACAATCCATATCTGCCATCAAAATCACAACACTTACTCTGGAATAGTTGCATCCTCCCCGAGCAGTGAATCCAGATCTTGAAGCAATATCTCATCCACTACGAAATCTGCCATTAAAATGCAATCTCTGTTAAATCCGGATGTAATGATTGTTATCACTTGACAATGGCAGGTGATAGGGCACGGCGACTGTTATCAGCACTAGGCTAGATGAGGTTCTAATCACGGCTGGCTCTCCTCATAAGAAACCTCACAAAATAGAATTCATGGACGGGTGCCACCCTGAAAATAACATACGTTCACCCGATGAGGTTTCGATGTTGGGCCACCGCCTTCGACGGTGGCCCGACATTAAAACAGCATCGGGTTAACATATCTAGAAAATATCTTACTGGAAAATACCATTAAGGTGCAGGCCTGCCAGCGTTGGCTCTGTGTTGTGCCAGCGTTGCAGATTCTGGGCCAGCGACAAGCCAATGTTTGATTGCCCTTCATCAGTTTTCATGGCATGGTTGGACACACTTGGCTGGTTTACGGCGCTGTTGGGGGTAGGGGGCGGGCTGGCAGCATTTCTTCAAAATGACCTTTGCGCTCCAACATTTTATGTTCGATGTTTGAATGTTTTGTTGTTTTAATGTTATGTTTTGCTGGAGGTGGAATCACACCTCAGACAATGCACAAGGAATCACACGCGCATCTATTGACAATAAATACATATATACATGTATATGCATATTGTATTTTCATGCAGTATGACTGTCAATCGTATTTTATTGTTGTCCTATCTAGGAAGATTTATAGCAATTACCATCACACATGGTACGCCTGTGTTGTCACTGCTGTCGCTTATGGGTACCCAGGAAACACGGGACCTTGGTCCAATGTTGGGTTGGTGTTGGGCCAGCGTAGAAGACGCTGGCCCAACTTCAACCCAGCATTGGATCAATGCCTCGTGTTCGCTGGGTAAACGCTGGTGATATACACCTATAGCCACATATTAGCCGTGGGTACTTCCCTCTGTGTTTGTGGGTATATGTACTCTGCTGTTAAGTGGAATCTAACTGGGGGAATATCAACAATCACGCTCACGAAGATAACACCAGTGAATTTCCATGAATTAGTTTTTCGTCTGATGTGTGTGTGTTTACAGATTGGAACACATTTTGAAAAATACTTAATGTTCTGTTAATGGTACGGCTTCGTAAGCATTTAAAATTATAATAAAAATCACTGGGGCTATACAATAAATACATTGAGAAGTACTGTACAGGACTACAATCAGGATATAAAAGAGACAATCAGTATGAAAAAAACTGTTATCCCGGAGGAAGAATGTTGGTGTAATTTTTTTGTGAGAATGAGAATTGGCAAACATTATTGTTTCTTTTATACTATTAGTGCATGGTTTTCAATTATGTTACTACGACTGATGTTTTGTTGTCATTTGATGTCGCACGTCTTTGATGTGTTTTTTGTATTATTATTGAAATGAAAGGAGTTATTACTTCGAAAAATGACAATTTCTCCCGCACCGCCATGCACGAAGGTATATTTCCATGGCCTGAAGGTGACACATGTGTTTATAAAGACTGCCAAAGTCAAGGTTTAGCTCTAAACGTGCGTCGCAATTAACGCACCAACTCCCCCTTTCCAAACTACTTGATATGCAAACGGTGTTCACTTGAGTGCGATATAGGGGAATATAGCACTCATTCAATGGATAAGGTGTGAGCCTTTACGCAACTGACTTATTCATTGAACATGTGCTGTATTTTCACATATCGCACACAAATGAACAACGTTTTTTATTTCTCACACGATCAAGTCACACAAGACATAACTACCATACATTGTGTTCAATCTACAGCTAGATTGCGATATGGGCTGATACCGATGAACGTCTCATAGTGAAAACCACAGCTTAGAGTGTGAGAATGGGTAGGTGTACACGATATGCATACGACATTTATTTCAGTGCGATATAGGAAAATACAGCACTCGTCCAATGAAGAAGGTGTGTGCCTTTAGGTGTACACCTTATTCATTGGACATGGACTGTATTTTCCCATATTGCACTAAAAATGAACAACGTTTGTATTTTCTCACACGATCAAGTCACATAATTATGACATAACTGCCATAGATTGCAGTTCACAATTATACAACTGGATGCCTAGAGTGCGATATGGACTGATACCGATATACGTCTGATAGAAAATCAGACCGCCAGAGTTTGAATTTCGAATCCTGTGTCTGGAGGGTAGTGTCATCTCATTTATCTTCCTATCCTCAGGAGGTTCTCATGCCCAGTTTAGCCTATATGAGCACAAAGGTGGCCGATAGCATTTGTACAACGTCGGCCCAGCGTCATCGGCGTTGGTCCAACATTGTTTTGTGTTTGCTGGTTATGAACCATGTATGTTAGGAAAAAATGTTGAATTCCTATATTCGTGTCATATTTAATAATTTGATAAGTATCTTTTTGTCAGCCCCCTCGGTTGATATTTATCAGCTCGCCTATGTTAAACACCACTGTGCACCAACCGGTGGTTCACTGCTGAAGCGGCATGCGATGACGACGTGTAATCTGATTATTTGTCCCAGGTATCATCATGTACATTTGTGACCCGATCTGGCAAAATGAGTCTGAAGTCGCATTTTAGGGTATTGGAGTTATTATCAGATCCTGAATATCCACAAAATTACCTTTAAAATAAGGTCTCACACAAGCCTGTAGGTTAGATAGCTTCAAAGATGTAACTTGGGCAAAATCGAAAAATATCAATTTTAAAATCGTGTTATTTTGAGAAAACAGAGTTCAAAGATAATCGACATATTTGGACAAATGGCCAGTACTTCCATTAAACATGTTTAATTTGCGGATGGATGTAATCACAAGTTCACACTGCGTCACGCCTTATAGGGAAGGGTTTCATATGGGCATTACCCCAAAGTCATGTCAAGGTCATCTAAAGGTCACAGCGGGGTCAAATCAGTTAAAAAAGCTGAAAATAGTTAGTTTTTTTTTGTTTTTGCTCTAATTCTGTTTATTTTAGATGTCTATGATGGTTGAAACCCACTTAGGCCCGAACACGGAGGTACACCAAACACATTTCAAGAGGTTACAGAGGTAATATAGGGGTTAGAGGGTAATACCCTCCCAAATGACCCTTATATCACCCCTTATTCATATCACAGGAATGGATCAGATAACACATATTATATTGTCATGTTTGGACCAATAATTAGCGCTTCCTTTAAATGTGATGAAGCCCAACCCAAATACACATGGTGACATGGGATGGGGTGGGGCTTCATATGAGTGTTACCCCAAGGCCATGCAAAGGGCATCTCAAGGTCACAACAAGGTCATATCAGCCAAAAAGGGTGAAAATATTTAGTTTTTGTTGTCTTTCCTCAAAATGTGTTTAAAGCTGCTTAACTGTTTTGTTTATTTTATTCAAAAGATTAATCCATGGAGAATGGTGTTTTATTTTTTTATTTTACTGCTCCGGTTACTGAGTTATTAAGGATTTAAGTTTTTTTTTTTTTAATTTGTTGCCCCACCAAAACAAACCTGATCACAGCGGAGTAAGACATACTGTCTATATAATCAGGACATTAAAAGTCTCAAGTGGCAGATAACGGTCATCATAGAAAAAAGAGAGGAAGACTTTTAAAATTATTGTTATTTCTTAAGTGATCATAGATACATTTCACAGTACAACGTGTATTGTCTCATATCAGTTAGACATATCTAGAAGTTATTACTTTGTCTGATATGGATGATATCTGCATGTAATGTCATGTTTAATATCGGTACCGGTATGGAGAATGTCACTAACTTGAAAAATAGAACCCTATTTCGGTATGGTGCTTTTAAGTGTGGGCCAGCATCAGAGCCTTTGGCCCGCCATTAATACGCTCTCCCGAGACCGTGTGAAATTGTACTCGGAATTGACATTAAATTCAGTGATGTAAATCATCGTTTTTGCTCGTTGGATTTTCGTGATTTTCTTGAAAAACATTTGCATTTTTTTATTAGGTATCTCATGGACATTTCAAAATATAGTCAAAATGCTACTCGACAATATCAGACTTTATTTTATTTTATCGTAAATCATCACATACAGTGATATACATCGCGTTATGCGGTAAAATAAAATAATATTTAAAAACATCAGACTTTACTGTAACCGATCTGACCCAGTATCCACCATCTAGATGTGCGGCTGGTTATCTCAGCTAACACGAGGCATTGATCCAATGGCAGAATAATGTCGGCCTATCGTCTGCGGTACTGGCCCAACATTATGCCAATTCAGTTCAACGTATGTGTTTGCTATTAAGGGGGTGGTTTCGTGCTGGCCAATGTAACATTATATCGGCCCATAACGTTACCGCTATTACATGAATATTGTGCACACACCGAATCACTACTTAATAATACTTGATGGTGTACCGCATGGTGAACTAATTCCGCTACATTTACCCAGTTTTAGTGCATTTATAAGGCCTTTAAAACAATAGCAATGATTGTTTTGTACGTTTTAGGTTATTTTAATCGAAATAAACAAAACAGTTATGCAGCTTTAAAACATCGATTTTATATAATTCATATTTATTTTTATACCTCGCAACTTTAGGAACCGAAAGTCAAAACGCGACTTCCGTCTCATTTTGCCAGGTCGGGTCACATTTGTATGTGTAAAAACAGTTTATATAGAACGAGTTTCGGTGCGAGGGCAATGCAATGTATGATGCGATACCCCATTGTATTTAGTGGGTCATCGAGGTATCGCATCATACATTTATAGTTTTCACGATGGAAGGCGTTCTGTAGAAAAAATACTGAGATTACCAACTGTAGTTAATGATAATCATGGCGTAATCCTAGTAAACACAAAACATTTGTATAACATTTATACAACGTCGGCCCAACGTCTTCGACGTTGGTCCAACGTTGTATAAATGTCATACAACTGTTTTGTGTTTACTGGGATGTTTTGTAGGACCCGTTTACGCACGTATGATGAACAGTGGACTATCCCTTTAACTGTTTAAGCTAGCGCTGCGGTGTGTAAGCACATGGCACAAAGATGGGTGTGTGAGTGTGTGGTTAATAGTGCTATCACTGGTGGCCACAAGTGGATACTTTCACAATAAGGATGATGCTTTTATAATAAGACGCCACTTAGAACTGGCTATCTTATCTCCAATGTAAAAACTTGGCGTTGATTAGGGCTTATATGCTTTTCTCGGACGAGTTCCGATTTCGAATTCCTATTCAATATTGTCGATTATAAGGTGAAATGGTAAAAATTGTTTTGATAAATCCCGGACATATTTTTACTACCGTACCTAAGATGTTTTATTTTGCGTATAGGGTGATAGCCGTGATAAAAATAGCTAACGTTCCAGAAGCATCCGAGTTTTCTTAATAAGTGTATAATAGATCATGTAAATTATTGATTTTTCCCAGGTGTTATGCAAAAGTGTCTTGATTACCAGTTGCTGTACTCACCATCGACTTCTTTAACAAAATATATGATTGTTTTGGGGTATCCAATCACACCTATTGGTCATATGTTTCTGTTCTATAGATGCCACTTTACTTTAACTAAATAATTGTCCCGTTTCAACGTATGTCGTAATTATTATCTCTTCATAGATACTTGATAGATCTGAGCAAAGCTATATGTCGATAATTGACGTGCTTATGTGTGCTCATTACGTTATGTGACATACAAATATATGCTGTGAGTATCTTTAGCTTATCCATTACAGAGAAGCTCAAATAAAGTAAGATAAGGGGAGCAACTTGAACAAATTTGAACATAAAGAGAAAATATTGGGGGGGGGGGGGGGGGCTTTAAAAGACAAAATATGGTTCTTATATCACATCGGTAATTAGGCTGTTACACATACTTCTGCTACAGAGATAAAATGTATGTTGAATAAATTAAAAAAAATTCACATATGCATTCAACAAGGAATATAAAATACCTATTTGAATATTTTAAATCGTGGGGTTACACAATTTTACAAGAAGGGGTAAAGGAGGGGTAAAAGGCTTAAGCAACTCCAAAAAATTACCACTATTCTTCTACCATTTAAATTTCAACTTGTGTCACAACCATATTTAGAGGTCCTGGGAATAAGAAAATATTGCATGGATAGTATATTGCTTTAAAACAGGACGTTATATGAATATTTATCGGAAAAACATATGTATTATTTTATTACCTTTCTCATAAAATGAGTTGTGTTCACAGTTTTCATAAGGATTTAAATGACAAATATCTAACCAACCAATGCTATAATTAAAATGCCGTAAGTACGTAGATCATTCTTAAAAAAACAGAAAAAGGTCATAATTTCTATAAATGTTGTCATAATTTTCCTATCGCTAAATGTAAGTACTGAGACGTCTTGACACACTAAAGATACAGGATTTGTGAACAGAAAAATGTCCATGAAAATGTATCTTCCACTCAAAATCACTGACAGCAGGATATATAGTACTGGTCCAATGTTAGACATTGGCTTACGCGTCATGGCTCCCGCGCAAGTTTGGAAGATAGAAGGAACGATTTAGATTACATGGTCTGACCCTTGACCAATAACTTCACCTTCTGTCAGAAGGCATCAAACGGAAATAACAGATACTATCTTTGTGACAATGACAAATAAAACCCACATAAGAGGCCGAGCGTCTTATCACCAGCTGTCACTCCATCATAACAGGGCATGAGAACACTGATTAGTTATTAAGAAGAACGTGATAATATCATGTTCACCATCACTCAACTTGTCACTCAATTTATTCTGATTATCAAGTCATTTCTGAATAAATGTCAAACATATTACAATTATAACTTAATAACCACATTCTAAAGAAGCCGAATATGTTAAATCCACAAGATATAAAAATCACCATGGCCTGGTTTTAATCAAATAAAATAGACAACAAAATGACAGACCTTATGGGATGTGTGGAGGAAAGTGAAAGTGTACTTACACCATCAAACATGCTTTCACATGCCCTGATAGATCACTGAAAGTGAACTTACACCATCAAACATGCTCTCACATGCCTTGATATATGACTGAAAGTGTATTACACCATCAAACGTGTAGATGACTGAAAGTGTACTTACACCATCGTACGTGCCCTCACATGCCCTGATAGATCACTGAAAGTATACGGTACTTGCAGCATCAAACGTGCTTTCACATGCCCTGATAGATCACTGAAAGTGTACGTACACAATTGAACGTGCCCTCACATGCCCTGATAGATCACTGAAAGTGTACGTACAAAATATAACGTGCTCTCACATGCCCTGATAGATCACTGAAAGTGTACTTACACAATCAAACGTGCTCTCACATGCCCTGATAGATCACTGAAAGTGTACTTACACAATCAAACGTGCTCTCACATGCCCTGATAGATCACTGAAAGTGTACTTACACAATCAAACGTGCCCTCACATGCCCTGATAGATCACTGAAAGTGTACTTACACAATCAAACGTGCTCTCACATGCCCTGATAGATCACTGAAAGTGTACGTACACAATTGAACGTGCCCTCACATGCCCTGATAGATCACTGAAAGTGTACGTACACCATCAAACGTGCTCTCACATGCCCTGATAGATCACTGAAAGTGTACGTACACAATTGAACGTGCTCTCACATGCCCTGATAGATCACTGAAAGTGTACGTACAAAATATAACGTGCTTTCACATGCCCTGATAGATCACGTAAAGTGTACTCACACCATCAAACATGCTCTCACATGCCTTGATATATCATTGAAAGTGTATTACACCAACAAACGTGTAGATCACTGAAAGTGTACTTACACCATGGTACGTGCTCTCACATGCCTTGATAGATCACTGAAAGTGTACGTACACAATCAAACGTGCTCTCACATGCCCTGATAGATCACTGAAAGTGTACGTACACAATTGAACGTGCCCTCACATGCCCTGATAGATCACTGAAAGTGTACTTACACAATCAAACGTGCCCTCACATGCCCTGATAGATCACTGAAAGTGTACATCCACCATCAAACGTGCCCTCACATGCCCTGATAGATCACTGAAAGTGTACATCCACCATCAAACGTGCTTTCACATGCCCTGATAGATCACTGACAGTGTACGTACACCATCAAACGTGCTCTCACATGCCCTGGTAGACCACTGAAAGTGTACGTACACAATCAAACGTGCCCTCACATGCCCTGATAGATCACTGAAAGTGTACTCACACCATCAAACGTGCTCTCACATGCCTTCATAGATCACTGAAAGTTTACTCACACAATCAAACGTGCCCTCACATGCCCTGATAGATCACTGAAAGTGCACGTACACAATCAAACGTGCTTTCACATGCCCTGATAGATCACTGACAGTGTACGTACACCATCAAACGTGCTCTCACATGCCCTGGTAGATCACTGAAAGTCTACGTACACCATCAAACGTGTTCTCACATGCCCTGATAGATCACTGAAAGTGTACGTATACAATCAAACGTGCCCTCACATGCCCTGATAGATCACTGAAAGTGTAGTTACACCATCAAACGTGCTCTCACACGCCCTGATAGATCACTGAAAGTGCACGTACACAATCAAACGTGCTCTCACATGCCCTGATAGATCACTGAAAGTGTAGTTACACCATCAAACGTGCTCTCACACGCCCTGATAGATCACTGAAAGTGCACGTACACAATCAAACGTGCTCTCACATGCCCTGATAGATTACTAAAAGTGTACTCACACCATCAAACGTGCTCTCACATGCCTTCGTAGATCACTGAAAGTTTACTCACACAATCAAACGTGCCCGCACATGCCCTGATAGATCACTGAAAGTGTACGTACACAATCAAACGTGCCCTCACATGCCATGATAGATCACTGAAAGTGTACTTACACCATCTAACGTGCTCTCACATGCCCTGATAGATCAAAGTGTACGTACACAATGAAACGTGCTCTCACATGCCCTGATAGATCACTGAAAGTGTACTCACACCATCAAACGTGCTCTCACATGCTCCGATAGATCACTGAAAGTGTACTCACACAATCAAACGTGCCCTCACATGCCCTGATAGATCACTGAAATCGGATTCTCGCACTCATGCTATTGGCTTTCAATAGGAAATGTATGGTGAGATCAGCCTATTCAGGGACCCTATTCTCGTCCAAGTTACGATATATCGTAGGCTTCGGATTGGTCGAGATGGCCAGACAGATATTCGTACGATAAGATACATAGCTTATCGTTGGGTACGGCGATCTCAGCACAAGTCACCACATCAAGCCCGAGCCTTTAACTTATGCTGAGATGAACTCATCCCGCCTTCCCAAAGATGCCATATGCATATATAGGGATAACATGGTCTCCTCAGTTGCCGATATTGATGCTTTCTACGTTTTGGGCCGTAAAGTGCCATTGAAAAAGCGATAGTATACACCGTTCAACTAAAAAAAAGGTTATAATATCAAGACTTCGTGTACTTTAACATGTCTGCACCTATATCATTGTTCTCTAATTTTGAAAGCCATTGTTTAGCAAACTCACCACTCGGATTTATGCTTTTATAGTTTTAATTTTGTTCAAGCATAAGTGCGAACGTTTCATATGACGCTTCAATATTCAATTTTATTAATGATACAATGAGTTAACTGTAGGTCTATATCTGGGGAAATAGATTTGAAAATGTCAGAAAATAATGCACAGTTTGAACCTCAGACCGATGACGCCAACTGATAGCTGTAGCGTGCTAAGCCAAAATGAAGTAACTGCTTAATTAAACAAGAAGCGAATAATGTCTTTTGACTTTGCACATCAAACTTGTATGTGTATACTTTTACCTCGTTCACAAAATAGGGCAGTGATAGGAATACATGTTGTATCTTGTTCACTTGTCATTGATAAAAACCTAGTGGAGAGATTAGATGGGTATGTTGTAGGCCTACTATAGATATAAATTATTGTGTTTTCATTGTACCGCCCTTTTCGCCACAGGGTTATATGGTCAGTCGGAATAGACACGTGCACACGCTGGTGCAAATTTGATAACTGTATTACCTTAATATTTGGTGTGTTTGGGTTGAGATATTAGACTGGAGATTGAAGCAATGACTGACTGACTGACTGACTAACTGATTGACCAATGCTATATTTTCTCTCGATCAGTGCATACTGTGAGAATCCAGTTACTGTTCACTGACACCGTTTAGTTCCTTGTAATACAAATTTGTATGAAAAAATCCCTCAAATATAGCTATTACTCACTCACTCACTCACTCACTCACTCACTCACTCACTCACTCACTCACTCACTCACTCACTCACTCACTCACTCACTCACTCACTCACAATCAATCAATCAATCAATCAATCAATCAATCAATCAATCAATCAATCAATCAATCAATCAATCAATCAATCAATCAATCAATCAATCAATCAATCAATCAATCAATCAATCAATCAATCAATCAATCAATCAATCACTTTAAAATTGAGTAAAGCGCTTATATACAGCAAGGTGATTCAAATATTATACTGATTGGCATGAGGGCAATGGCACCAACATAGCTAGAGGACCTTGGTTTGGGGTCAAACCCACAGTCATGTAGACAGGACTGTAAGATTCCACTAACATTGGACCATCGTCAAGTTATTCTACACAGACACGCATACCCTCACACACCTGAGTTCAAGCTTGACGGTACCCTAGTAAACACTATATGGTGGGTCAATGTTGGCCCATCGTCTGTAACACGGACCACACATTGATCCAGCGTCGGGTGAACATGAATGTGCCGTACTCGCGGTAAAACCGCTTTCATATTAGATGTAACACTAACATATACCCAGCCACCAAACTGGTGTACCCTCCGATGATCAACAGTGCGTTTTAAATATTATGTCTGGAAATTTGACTGACTCATCACAAATCTAATACGGACCATCATAGTACACTATGAACATTAGTGATATGAACATCAGTGATAACTAGAAACATTAATGATTATTAGACGTCCTTCAATAATCTGCAAACCTGGAAAATTAGGGCGTTTGCTTTAAATGTATTGGCATTCTAAAATGTCACACACTATCAGGATGACATGAGGCCAGTGATAGGTAATAATTACTGCGGTAATTGTGATTTCTAGAAAAGTATTTTAGGACCACGTGCACTGACATAAATCAATTAAATATATCATAACTTATTTTCTATCATCGGTAATAAAAAGTTAACCTTCAATAATTTAGAAACTT
This sequence comes from Flabesymbios commensalis, assembly GCA_964017125.1. Lineage (NCBI taxonomy): Eukaryota > Metazoa > Annelida > Polychaeta > Terebellida > Flabelligeridae > Flabesymbios > Flabesymbios commensalis. Next base: position 45,016,495 of record OZ024906.1, read on the forward strand.
CCAGGATTTGGGGGTTTGCTACAAATTTATTGGCATAAAGCCATGGTGATTTCATTATGATATTTATTACCGAGTTAATTATTATTAGACTAAGAGTGTTTTAGATCACTTACATAAATTAAAATAAATCTGTCGGTATGTTTTCAATCAATGCTAATACAGGGTGTAACTTGGTGAAGTGCCAAGTGGACAGACACAATGGTGGAGTATGAGAGTGACAGGGGGACAGACACAATGATGGAGTGTGAGAGTGACAAGTGGACAGACACAATGATGGAGTGTAAGAGTGACATGGTGGAGTGTGAGAGTGACAGAAGACTGTAACTTGGTGAAGTGACAAGTGGACAGACACAATAATGGAGTGTAATAGTGACAAGTGGACAGACACAATGATGGAGTGTAAGAGTGACATGGTGGAGTGTGAGAGTGACAGAAGACTGTAACTTGGTGAAGTGACAAGTGGACAGACACAATGATGGAGTGTAATAGTGACAAGTGGACAGACACAATGATGGAGTGTAAAAGTGACAAGTTGACAGACACAATGATGGAGTGTAAGAGTGACAAGTGGACAGACACAATGATGGAGTGTGAGGGTGACAGAAGGCTGTAACTTGGTGAAGTGACAAGTGGACAGACACGATGATGGAGTGTAATAGTGACAAGTGGACAGACACAATGATGGAGTGTAAGAGTGACAAGCGGACAGACACAATGATGGAGTGTCAGGGTGTCAGAAGGCTGTAACTTGGTGAAGTGACAAGTGGACAGACACGATGATGGAGTGTGAGAGTGACAAGTAGACAGACACAATGATGGAATGTAAGAGTGACAAGTGGACAGACACAATGATGGAGTGTGAGGGTGTCAGAAGGCTGTAACTTGGTGAAGTGACAAGTGGACAGACACGATGATGGAGTGTGAGAGTGACAAGTAGACAGACACAATGATGGAATGTAAGAGTGACAAGTGGACAGACACAATGATGGAGTGTGAGGGTGTCAGAAGGCTGTAACTTGGTGAAGTGACAAGTGGACAGACACGATGATGGAGTGTGAGAGTGACAAGTAGACAGACACAATGATGGAGTGTAAGAGTGACAAGTGGACAGACACAATGATGGAGTGTGAGGGTGTCAGAAGGTTGTAACTTGGTGAAGTGACAAGTGGACAGACACGATGATGGAGTGTAATAGTGACAAGTGGACAGACACAATGATGGAGTGTAAAGGTGACAAGTGGACAGACACAATGATGGAGTGTGAGGGTGTCAGAAGGCTGTAACTTGGTGAAGTGACAAGTGGACAGACACGATGATGGAGTGTGAGAATGACAAGTGGACAGAAACAATGATGGAGTGTAAGAGTGACAAGTGAACAGACACAATGGTGGAGTGTGAGAGTGACAAGTGGACAGACACAATGGTGGAGTGTGAGAGTGACAAGGGGACAGACACAATGATGGAGTGTAAGAGTGACAAGTGGACAGACACAATGGTGGAGTGTGAGAGTGACAAGGGGACAGACACAATGATGGAGTGTAAGAGTGACAAGTGGACAGACACAATGGTGGAGTGTGAGAGTGACAAGGGGACAGACACAATGATGGTGTGTGAGGGTGTCAGAAGGCTGTAACTTGGTGAAGTGACAAGTGGACAGACACGATGATGGAGTGTGAGAGTGTCAGAATAACTTGGTTAAGTGTCAAGTGGGCAGACACAATGATGGAGTGACAGAGTGTCAGAAGGCTGTATCTTGGTTGGAGACAGACATGTGAGAGAGTCAGAAAGGCAAAAAATGCTATTTATCGTACAAAAAACAGACACATAAAATGGAGAAAATTTGTTTATTAAAAATAAACATCAAATTTAACGACTACAAATAAAAAGGGCTTCACTTCAAATGTTGTTAATGTAAACGTGGTTGTAACAGAGTGAAGCCCAAATCCAAAATAGGTATAAATTTACTTGACAGTCAGTTAACAGGATTAACCAGTGAATATTTATACATGTCTCTAATTGATCTAATCTACTATGAATATGTATACATGTCTCTAATTGATCAAATCTACTATGACTATTTATACATGTCTCCGATTGATCTAATCTACTATGAATATTTATACATGTCTCTGATTGATCTAATCTACTATTTAAATGTGAACTTTGACTCTTGTATCATTACAAACAAATTACATAATATCAACCAAACTATCAATTACAATTTAGTAATTGTTCACACAAAACCAAACCTATCAATAACAATCTACTAATTGTTCACATTAATATATTAATGAACATTGACTCTTGTATCATTACATACAAATCACATAATATTGACAAAATCTATCAATAACATTATTAAACAAGATTATCTGTTGTTGAGGAGGGTATGAAAACGGCACACAGACAGAAAGTGTCTGACCCCCACAACACAAACTTACGAATGCATCGCAAGAGCACATATGAATTCCAACCTCTCATCTGTCTAATTCACCATTACTTGCAGCATCAGAAACAACACTAATTCTAAATGGTGAAGTGCTATATAGTCTGAAATTTAGTTTTTAAATTGAAATAAGGATGTCTACAGAAGTGAAACTTGAAATTTACATGTAATGAATAGATAACCAAATAATTAAAATTTCCAAATGTAGATAATAAGGGACACATTATCATAACATCTGTTATATGTATAATTCATGAAGCAAGTCTGAGTAGTGTTTTGACTGGCTGGATTTAAAAGTCAGTGGAATTTTATTTTCTGTAAGTGTAAAATCTGACCACAGAAGTATACAGACCTCATTTTGAGCTGACCTAGGTATTGCAGACACACTTTGAAAACATAAGAAGACCACAAAACATAGATTTAGAAGGATTTGAAGCAAATTAGGAACATGAGGAAATGGTCCACATCTTGAGTATTGCTGTATTCACTAAAAATGTTGTTTACATATTCAAGAGCAAAATCTAAGGAATTCAAAAAAATAAATTTATAATAGTAATAATTTCTTACTCACTCAGTTATTGACGAAAAAGCAAAATTTTAGCTTTTTCTTCTCTTCTACGGGAGAAGAAAAAGGACATAAATCATTCACATTCAAACTAATTCCACCTGTAAGAATGAGCTTGTGGATATTGTATCAGAAACCGACTGGCCCAAATCGGGTTGGCAAATCACTCCCTATCATGTTTTCTATAGTTAGAACAGCTGGCGCAAGTCCTGCCGAACTAACAAATGAGTAATCATATGTTTGGTTCTTCACAAAGTTTATTGCATCTGGCTCAAGTCCGGATGCATCCTGCCCATCATTACTAGCACTGATTTCAGCAGCTGGCGCAAATCCTGATGCTAGATTAAACTAATTCCACCTGTAAGAATGAGCTTGTGGATATTGTATCAAAAACGAACTGGCCCAAATCCAGTTGGCAAATCACTCCCCATCATGTTTGCTATAGTTAGAACGGCTGACGCAATACCTGCCAAGCTAACAAATGAATAATCATATGTTTGGTTCTTCACAAAGTTTATTGCATCTGGCGCAAGTCCGGATGCATCCTGCCCATCATTACTAGCACTGATTTCAGCAGCTGGCGCAAGTCCTGATGCTAGATTAATCAAGCTAGACATAGAGCATCATGTAGTTGGCGTATAAAGCATGCAATAATTACTGCGGCCTGTAACAACTGGCCAAGTCCTGTTGTTACTGACCTTGTATTTAATGACTTTTTTTTTCATTTTTTTTTTCATGCAAGCTTAAAAATATGTTCTTGTAGTAGTTTAATTGAAAAATTATATTGCTTTTACCATACACTCCTACGCTTGGATACTCTCCCGAATTATTTTAATTTACAAATTATTTATTATATATATATATATATATATATATATATATAAGTATGAATGATGAAAGATTTAAATCTTGTGGCCATTTTTATTATTATTATTTAATTTCAAAGCAGCTGGATCACTAAGCTTTACAAAACAAAAAAACAAAGAAGAAAACTTAGAAAGAAAAGGGTGACCCAAAACATAATTTGATAGGATCCACTTGAAACCTAAGGTCACTTTGGCAAAGCCAGAGAATGGCCTACAGGAAAACCAGCCCCTGGGATTATTCCAGAGTAGTCACAAATTGGCATAATTGCATTAATTATATAACATGAATATAACATACAATATTGTATATTTTTTGAGATTAAGAGTAGCTGGTATCTATGCTTCATTGACCAAAAGTAACAAAAATAGAAAAATCCAATCCAAGAGGAAAGGTGCCAAAAACATAGTTTTGACAACGACCTATCTGAAACCGAAAGCTGTACTGGCGAGGCGAGAAAATAGACCACAGGAAACAAATCCTGACAGGAATCAGAGGGTCAACCACAAATTGGCATCAGCCAATGTGATTATCGCCTCCAGAGTTTATCAATTCTTGCTAAATCAAATCCTAGAAACAACAATCGCTCCTCTTATTTAGTTATATTATTTGTAAATTTTTGCCCTACAAATCACACGATAAAATGTACCCAAAAATTTTTAAGTAACAAAGATGAAACTCCAACAACGAGGAAAAAGGCCAAAAACATACATTCCTGACAACAAGACCTATCTGAAACCCCATAAGGCCGCAGTGGCAATGCCAAAGAATGGCCCACAGGAAAAACAGTTCCTGAAAGGAATCAGTGAGTCAAACACAAATTGGCATAAATGCATAAAAGCAGCCAAAGTGGTTATCGCCTCCAGAGTTAATCAATCTTTGTGAAACAAATCTCTGAGACAATTATCATTGATTTATAAAATTAATATTGTCTAATATTGCATTAAAGTGAGCGCCATCGCAAATGTTTACTCAGCGAATCACAACAAGAATCAATCTTCTTATCAAGATAATTTATAAAGTTGACCAAGCAAATCACACGATAAAATGTACCCAAAAAAATGTAAGTAACAAAGATGAAACTCCCAACCACGAGGAAAAAGGCCAAAAACATATGTTCCTGACAACAAGACCTATCTGAAACCCCATAAGGCCGCAGTGGCAATGCCAGAGAATGGCCCACAGGAAAAACAGTTCCTGAAAGGAATCAGTGAGTCAACCACAAACTAGCATAAATGCATAAAAGAAGCCAAAGTGGTTATCGCCTCAAGAGTTAATCAATCTTTGTTAAACAAATTCTCTGACATAATTATCGGTGATTTTTAAAATTAATATTGTCTATTGCATTAAAGTAAACGCCATATCAAATGTTTACTCAGCGAATCACAGCAAGTTAACATAGTACTTTTTCACCTGAATGAACCCAAAATTTTTATATGACAAAGATGAAACATTTTCCATCCCCCTTGACATATTAAAAGTTATGGAAGCATCATCTAAACCCAAATTTTGATGCAAAAATGCAAATGATTTTTTCGTTATGTCATTCCGCAAATGCTTGATAAATGAGGAACCGACCAGTGTTACATTTATGAGAATTATTGTTTTATGCTCAATTCGTTAAATTTGATAATTTAATAACAACGGAAATTTACGATTGAAACGAAGAATGAGTGAACGATAATGTAAGGTTTTGAGACTGACTAGACCATATGAAAAGACAACAATGTCAATGTGACAAAGATAAGGGTCATAATCCAAATAATTGATCAGACAGATTCAATAATAACCATGCGAGGCTGTTATCAAATATATACACAAACTATTAAAATATTTGTAACATAAATTTTCTTTATAGATCTATATAGTCATACAAAAAAATATATAGACAGCTACAATTTTAAATGTGCAATTGGTTATCGCCTCAAAAAGTTCATCAATTCTTGCTATTTTAAATCAAATTTTAGAAACAACTATCACCACTCTCATTGATTTAAATTAAATCAAAATTATATGGTCATTGTGCTTAATTTAAAGTTAACACCAGTGCTTAAATCCTAAGATTGTATATTTTTTAGTCTACATTTTATTAAAATCATGAAAGAACAGTCCAAACCAAATTTAATCCAGATGAATTTTGTATTATGAATTTGTCACTCCAAAAATATGTCACTGTCAGTGACTGGAAGTGCTGCCGACTATTACACTAATAATGACGATGCAACCAGTCTAATGGTAGACTAGTCTACATCGTATATTTTAATTTTTATTCCATGAAAATGAGATTAAGCAGCGCAAAATTTTTGCTTTCATGAAATGAAACAAAAAGTAATTAGACTAGGCCTATATACGTTTTTGTAGACAGCTACAATTTTATAATGTGCAATGTCTAGAATTAGACTTAAAAATTAATTAGACCAAAGTCTAGTCCTACTCCTAGCCCTGGCCTAGGGCTAGGCCTATACCCAAAGTCACATTAAAAGTGAAAAACCAGAATCGCATGCCCTTCGCTGACCTTTCGGTCAATCGTCAACCGACCCTCATGAAATTTTGCAACAATCATATTTCAACAGAATCCCAACATCCCTGAAAACTTCGCAAAACTACACATCGTACTTCGAAAGCTAGACCATTTGACATGTAATAAATTGAAATTACGACGTCCCTCTATAACCCCATTAAACTAATTCTAGAATTTTATTACATGTCAAATGGTCCAACATTCGAAATATTAAATACAATTTTGCGAAATTTTTACCGCTGTTAGGATTTGAATAGAAAATAGCCCTCGCAAAACTTCAAGAAAATCGGCCCAGAATTGACGGAGAAAACGCCGAAAATCATGCGATCCTGGTTAATTTGACGGCGAGCTAGGACCAGGACCCAGTATACTAACAGTTAGAGTAACAGTTAGAGTCGAGTCTAGAATATATCTAGTCCAGTTGCTGCTCTTATATGTTCAATGGGGACCTAGAAATTATGAGAAGTGTAAGATGTTTCGATTAATTCCTATTATTATGATGTCACTAATCATATTTAGGTTTGTTGCCCAAGTGGCACCTTTGGGCAATTTTTTTTATTAGCATAATTAAAATAATTAGCATAATCGGCCCAATCTGCATTATGATCCAAGGTAAAATGTTACTTTTGAACCAGTGGCTGCAGAAAAATGACCAATATCAAACATGTGTTTAGGTTACATCCACAAAATCCACTTTTGATCTTTTACTTATCTTCTGCCTCGCCGATAAAAGTTTTCCTCCGTCCGTCCGTCCGTCCGTCGGTCCGTCCGTCCGTCGTGCCGTCCATTCATCACTAGCCTTGGCTAAGCGATATATTAATAACTGTTCCAGCTACAGTGTTCACAGTTGTATCTGGCGAATATCTCGTTGAAATTCGAACATTTGTGACCTTCACCTATTTTTGCAGATCGTGCAGGTCAATGGTCACGCTTGCCTTATTTCCTATCGATATATAAAGCACTGTTCTAAAGAACCGGTCGAGTTACAGTGTCCCAGTCTGCACCACTGGTGTATCTAGTGAATGTCGCGGTCTTTTACATCACAATGAGGCTGAAATAACTTTGGTAAGCTAATTGTTGAAATTTGCTGAAAAAGTGAGGCACATGTGCTGATGGAGAAGTGGGACAGATCAGTGATTGATATTAACACCATGCTGTCATTGCACTGACATTAAAATGCCAAGGTCTGTCACAGTGCGACACGTGTTTCTGTCCCATTTGGAAAGGGCAAGGTCCCAGCATTAAAAATACACCAATATTCCTGCACCAGATGAGGTACTGGGGGGACAGGATGTCACACAAAGTTACTTGATGGATATTGGTCAGACATTTTTCTACTCAGAGAATATATTGTCAACTGCACCAGTACAACATCTATCACAACAAACCTCCTACACTGAATTCCCTGCCCCCCCCCCCCCCCTTAGGATATCAACCTGGATCTCCATAATCGTCGCGCTCGTCTCCAAATGCTCTTGTGGAAGGCTGTCGCTCCGTAAGTGTCACAGATCAGAAGCAACGCAAGACATCGCCTGAACTTTGGCTGGCAGATTGCAGGAGGTTCTCAAGTGGTGAAATTTACTTCCTATGCTCCTTGGTGTCATCAGTCTTAGAGTTAGATATTGTGGGGAATCTCCGCGACCGAGTGGTAGCGTGCTCGGCCTCAGAACGCCAGGGCTCGAATTCCTGTGTCGAATTCCAGATTTTTGTGTCTGGAGGGCAGCATCATTTTATTCATCTCACCATCCTCAGGAGGTTTCCCTGGCCCAGTTTAACCTATATGTGCTCAAAGGTGGCATAAAATCCCATTCATCTCAGTCTGAGATGATTGTTGCAATTTACTGACTAGGAAAGAATCAGAGGAAATTCATGTTGAGGAAGAGGAGGAGGAAGAGGACGAAGTCGGGGGATAGAAAACAATGAAATGTTAGATTTTTTGTATATGTAAACATATCGTACATGCAGTTTTAGGATGTTAGAGTATGTTTCAATAGTTTGTTATATCTTTATTGTTCACACCTTGCCAATAACATCCAGGTGGACTGTGTTGTATCATGTGTATAGAGAACTTTTTTGGGCAAAATGATTATTTTACTATTTTTATTGAAACAGGGCCGTTGTAATGTAGTGATAATTATGTGGCTCTCCATCAGTCTTTAGTTTGTGTGGCCCATGACACGAACGACCTGTGTTTTGCCAGCAAGTATAATGCGCTGTTTATTTACGTATGTATGCCTACTGTAGCCCGTGTGTAGCTGCAGGGTAGACCAAAAATTGAATGAAAATTGCCATTGAAAGAAGTAAATTTTACCTCTAAATTGCGCCAGAATGCAGTTAGAGCCTATTTTCTCAACATTTTTGCGGTATGCCCCCAGCCCCCCCCCCCCTATTACACTTAAGGATGGTCGTTCTGTACCCCCCCCCTTTGTCTTAGCTTGTATACCGATCTGTGAATGACTCAGCGGTAGGCATATGGCTAATCACCCTAGAATTGATACTCACAGAAGAACCCATTTTGGCCTACCATGCATTAAGGCTTAGGCTTACTGTAGACAAAATTAGACTATAACATGGTGTGTTGTGGGGTATTCAAGGGTGTGTTTTCGGGTACAGCTGTATAGGTCTAAGGGTTTGAGCATCCAGACTGCACACACGTATTGTAATAGTGAAGCAAAAAAAACCAATACAAATGTTTTAATGTGTGAAGTACAACAATTGTTGGGTTATGCCTACATAGCCTCTAAATAATGAGCTGCGAGAAAACTATAATTGTCATTCTTGTGTTTGCTTACACAAAAATCACATTTTTTAATCTATATCAATATATGATGTAACTACATGTACTAGGCCTACTCCCCTAAAAAAACTCCCTTACATGCAAAACAGCGTATGGTATGGCCTACAGTATAATGCTATGTCATAGGTTTAGTTATGTATATATCTAGGCATATACACTCCATTGTGTTTTGAGTCTATCTTCAGATTAAATTGCAATTTATTTATGTCTAACGTTACTCGATTACACTGATTAGGTCATGGGTTTCCTGGGCACTGCCCATTTCATAGTATTTGTCAGTTTAGTTTGGTTTGCATCATAATCATGACCTTTGACCTGGATCTCTTTATTACCATTAACCTCAGAAATTAATTCATTTGGTCTGAATTATATGGAAATGTGGTATTGGAGATTTGTGTACGTCCATTGGTGTAAAATTAACATTTGTAATTAGTCCCCATTGCTAATTATGCTAATTATGTTAATTATGCTAATTTAAAAAGTTGCCCAAAGTTGCCGCCTGGGCAACAAAGCTGAATTTGTTCATTGATCCATCGGGAACATGAATCAATCAAAAAACCTTACACTTCTCACAATTTCTAGGTTATATGGACGGCAACTGGACTAATCTAGACTCCAGTAACTTTGACATTTAATTAACAGCGGGTACGGATAATACTATTATTAATAGTTAATAAAAACACGAATTCAGCGTGAGCGATAATATAATAATTGGACCATGTGGTGTCCGGTCTGATGTCGGCGATGATCAATCGAAGTCAATTTTTATTATTTAAATGTGCACGGGATACTAGTCAGAGTCATTTGTTCAGTTTTCACTCATAGTCATCTAATTTGCCAAATTACTTATTGTTATATTTGTGATTTCTGATTTTTTATTGAACTGATTATTTTTTGCTGTGTTAACTATACGTCATTAAAATCAATATGACTTTGATTCAATGCAAAATGCATGGAACAATAATGAAACCCGCTGAATAGACCTATTGAAATGTTAATAAAGTAACTGAATTTAGCTCACATCGTGATGATTATCTTGGATTGCTGCTAGTTCAGTTGAAATTAAGTTACTGATATATTTCTTTACACCCCTCACACCTAAAAACCTAGATGTAGACATCGAAATTATTATTCAAGGCAAAATGTTTTGAAAGTTATGAGCACATATATTTGTCATATGAGACATAAATTTTTCCTGTTAGTGTGGCGGCCATCTTAAATTTCTGAACATTTGCTTGTGTTGAAGTCTTTGATTTTTTTGAATTTCTCATAACGGAAACTTATGTACACGTGGACATCAGAATACAATTTCTTGGTGCATTAAAAAAAGAGTTATGGGTAGACATAGATATTTCATGATAGCGTGGCGGTCATCTTTGATTTATGTACATTGTGTTGCTTTGAGATTTTTTATTTTATTGTTTTGGTTAACTCATACCTAAAACCAGAGTGTCAATGACACAGAAGCTTAATTATTGCAAGTTGATTACGAATTAAACTTTCTGAAATCCATGAGGCAGTTCTATGCACAGGCACGAGCTCTATCAAATAAACTAAACAAAATTGAAATCGGATAAGAATTAAGGGAGGAGAATCATTTCTTGTGAATTGTGGACAGAGTGCCCTAATTGGGTCTTATGAGGTCATAAGTTATTTATTAATCGAAATGTCTGAAAACCAGGAGGATATTCTATGCACAGGCGCGCGCCCTTTCAAACAAACCAAACAGAATTGAAATCGGATAGGAATTGAGGTAGGAGAAGCATTTCTTGTGAATTGTGGACAGAGTGCCTTAATTGGGTCTTAATTGAATCATAAGTTAATTAATAATTACAATTTCTGAAAACCGTGAGATATTTCTATGCACAGGTCCGAGCTCTCTCAAACAAACCGAACAGAATTGAAATCGGATAAGAATTGAGGGAGGAGAAGCATTTCTTGTGAATTGTGGACAAAGTGCCTTTATTGGGTCTTAATTAGGTCAAAAGTTATTTGATAATTAAAATTTCTGAAATCCATGGGAAGTTTAATGCACAGGCCCGAGCTCTTTCAAACAAACCAAACAGACTTAAAATAGGATAAGAATTGAGGGAGGAGAAGCATTTCTTGTGAATTGTGGACAGACGACAGACAACAGACGACAGACGCAACACGATGGCCATTTTAGATTTTGCTTCCTGTGACTTTAGGTCTGACTTTTTAAAAGTCTACCCTCATTATTTTCATAGCCACACGACCCAAGTACATGAATGTAAATTTTGCCCAATGGCGTGCCTATCTGTGTCAACCGATCGATATATCGTAGAATTTGGATTGGTCGAGATGACCATTTCGACCAATCCGAAGGCTACGATTTATCGTAACTTTTACGGGAATAAGGGCCCTGGACGATATCTCCAGAATTAAGGGCACAGCAGTGGGACACTCCAATCAACATACACATGTTAAGATGTAAACATCGCCAGGTATGTATGAGTGACTAACAATTCAAGTGTTACAGATAAGATATATAGCTGTCAGCCAAGTGACTCAAAACGACACACCTGATAAGGGGATTACAGACGATGTCACAAAGAGCGTGATAAGTACGATAACACAAAGCTTTATTGTAAATACAGCGACTAACGAGGTAACGTCTGATTGATAATGAGCCGTCATATGTGCTTGTGGTGGCAGAATGCACGACAGATTAGGTCATTTGCCAAAGAGGATAGCAGCCCAGTGAATACAAAACATTTGTATAACATGTGTACAATGTTGGACCAACGTCGAAGACGTTGGGCCGACAATGTACAAATTTATACAAATGTTTTATGCTTGCTGGGAGCGCCTTTCACCGATGAGAGAGCTATTCAGATTAAAAGGAAATACGGTATCCGATACTGTGTTGAATGACAGATGCACGTTTGTAATTCCAAGGAGTATTATAACAAAAATTGCGTACATCTAAAATGACGCAAGTCGAGCATTTAAAAATATTGTACGTATCAGGCTACGTATAATATCTTGATTATGCTATTTAGCTTTGACGTATTTTTTTATTTTCTTTCAGTCCGGTGTCGGCCAAATGTGTAGTCAATTTTGAAATTTTCTGTTAATTACTTGCTACCCCAATTATAAGAAGGGAACATAATTCGATATATCGGTGCTCCCGTTTGAAGTTATTTGATTGATTGATTGATATAATATCAATATTGCTTGAAAAGTAAAAGCTAAAAAAGAGAACAATTATGACACAGAATGCTACATTCATGTTTATAATAATGACACTATCATTATATCCTTGATTTATTAAAAAACATGCGATCAAAACACTGGTTTCTATGTAAAATATTATACGAATGTGAAAAAAATGTATTTAAATAGTTGATGTATAGCATTTAATCATTACAAATATAATACTGAAAACAATAAACGAGGATCTTTGTGTCACCTCGTCATACTTACATGAATATCAAATATATCTAGCTTTGTTGGATACGAAAGATTTATATTATATTACCGTTAAGCTTTGCTGGTATCAGTATCCCAGGGCTAAGGCACACTGATCTACTCCATGCGCTATATATTAATCCATCAGATTTAATGTATCAAGCATTTTTAAAAACAATTCGTGTAATTAGTTAGTATGACCCTTCGGTCAAATGGTAGGCTAATAGCTCATAGTGTCTGCAAATGTGTGGTGATTTATTTGAGGACACTTGAAAACATGGTTTAAACTGATTTTAAATTACGTGATACTTTTACCTTCTCAACAGTTTTCAGTGTTTCTTTTTCTGCACAAAACCTTGTGTAATCAGTTTTTAGAAGTGAAAATATCTTAAATCTGTGAAAATGATATGCGAATTAAATTGTACACATCCATGTAATATGTCGTCCCATTGGATATGAAAAGGTGTATCTCCCACTTTGTAAAGTGTGCAGATACACCATTTCATATCCAAGGGGACGAGGGGTCGCTTACTTATTTGAAGTTCTTTGTTGAGGTAGAGAGACACAACTACAAGTGACAGGAAATTGGAATTGAATAACCCATTATGGGAGAAATGTGATTAGATTTGGGCATACCCGTCTAACTAACGTTGAAAATCGATGATCACAACTGATTTAAAATAATGAATGCACATCAGTGATGTTCAAATTAAATATGCATTCTTCATAGAGAGTAACTCACCAAGACTATTAAACTGAATTATATTTCACGATGCCTTTTTGGGACAGGTTTAAATTTAATCACGATGAAAATAAAATCGATTTACTCAAATCCAGATGAATTTTGACACCATTAGTTGTGATCATAGCTGATTGGTTATAATTATGTAGCTGCTTTAGTGTTTGATGATACATGTATTACAGTAAAATCGCTCTGAGATTTCTTTTGAAAAAAAATTACTCAAATATTTCATGAATAAACGAATGAATGAATGAATGAATGAGGTCTTTAACCCTTTAACCGCCAAATTATTCAATTGCAATTTTCACCCACTCGAAGTTGTGTCTCGCTGACGCGATCCACAACTTCAAGTGAGTGAAAATTCAGATTTGACAAAATGGAAATGAAATGAAATGAATCGGGCTTTAGGCCACCTTTGTGCACATATAGGCTAAGCTGGGCCAGGAGAACCTGTGGATGGTAAGATGAATGAGATGACACTGCCCTCCAGACACAGGATTTGAAATTCAAGCCCTGGTGGTATGAGGCCGAGCACGCTAGTATTCACTTTGAGGTGGGAAAATTCATATCTCGAAGTTAACCTTTTGACCGCCGGTCCCGATAATATTCGGTTTTTCATTTTTTTATTAGGACATTAAGTACCGCCTGGTAAACATGTTAAATATAAAACGCGACATCAATCACTAAGATTTAAAAATAGTTCACCTCCATTTTGTCAACGGCGGGGGCCCTAGGGTAGTGGTTAGCACCGCTGCTTTTCACGCCAGATTTCGGGGTTCGGTTCTAGGTTTCGGTGGTTTGAAAGAAACAATTAAATGTTTCTTCCCCATACACGTGTAAAAGTCAGTATTGTGGGGAGCCTCCATGACCGAGAAGTAGCGTGCTCGGCCTCAGACCGCCAGGGCTTAGGAGGTTCTCCTGGCCCAGTTTAGACTATATGTGCACAACGGTGGCCTAAAGCCCGATTCATTTCATTTCATTTCCATTTTGTCAAATCTGAATTTTCACTCACTTGAAGTTGTGGATCGCGTCAGCGAGACACAACTTCGAGTGGGTGAAAATTGCAATTGAATAATTTGGCGGTTAAAGGGTTAACGAGAAGACATAGCCGGGCGCTGAAAGGGTTAGCTGGGTCGACGTTTTCAAGCAGCTCAGATGATATGATAATAAATTAAAAACAGCTATAAAAATATGCTATGCAAGTATAGGAAAACTCCACTTTTGACAAACATTGACGTTGACCTGAATCCCGCACTGCTTTCAAGATTGTGTCACTCTGTCAAGTCACTGTGGTACCACCTGGCGAATATGAGAGTTGACATGTTTCATGCGCCTCGCTGCACAACAGCGTGATCGATAAATTATACATCTGCTAAAGTAATTGTTCAAAGAGGTCACGCAATGCGGATTTTACCCGCGTTGAACGCAGACCCAAGAATACGCTATATAATACAGTGTTGGCTAACGTCGCAGACCTATAGGTTTATCACGTCGGCCAGCGCTTGCTGAATACCCTTTCTGACTAGAAAGAACCCAGCAGATACAAGACGTTGAATCAATGTTGGTTTAACGTTGGTTCAACGTCGTAGACGGTAGACCAACGGTAAACCAACATTTATTCAACGTCTTGTGTCTGCTTGGAATGGGGTCAGAGTTTTAGGGAATAAACCCATTCCCAAACCAGACAAGGAGGGGGTGAGAGTAAACCTCATAACCTGTATCAATGGCCACATCTGATTTCTTGTCACAGAAAGTTAATATTTAACCTTCTCTTCAGAAAATATAACGAGCAGCTCCAGATTGAATGTGATATCACAAATGTGATAAAAGATTCCAATAGCTGAATGACATGGTCCATCGGAGTGAAGGGATCCTTTTATATAAGTAGCCTACTAGATTCTTATGACAGTATTTGGAAATCAATGAGCTTTTAGGAGAAAACCAGTAACTTTGTGTTATGATATATTGATAGAATGCCAACAACTTTCACTGATATGCTATAACACATTTTAGAAAAATAACTATCCGCGATCTTTGCAACCAAGCGCAATATAATTTTATATATATTTAAATTTAAATGAAGCGTTTGTTCCGCTGTTGACAGTTTCACTGAAACACAGCTTATTTGCGGACATGTAGTTTAAAGGGACTGGTCCAATAAATTTAGTATTCTTTTAAATCTTTCTCTATAATCCCCCATATCCGTTAAATTGTATCCACCATTTACCATAACCTTATATGTCATTTCTATATTTACATATTGATATTTTATTTAGTACAGTCCTCGAGTGATGTTTCTGATGACTGTTGTTAAACTTTTTAATAAAATGACTTTATAATATCTACGTAACGTTGGTGGTCTGACCTACTTCGTTAGTGTCGGCATCTTAATGTCTGTAGTCTGGCCTTTGCTACTGAATCTAGACCTTATACACGGGAAACTTTGTGTTTTCAATATAATACTAAAACACAGCTTATTTGCGGACATGTAGTTTAACACCGAACTCTTCGGTTTAACTGCTTAACGTACGCACAACATCACATCCTAGACAGCCCATCGTTCGTTTAGGGTTGGCCCAGCGGCGGAGACGCTGTTCCAACAATAAACGAACAGTGGGTCAAAGTCTCTTGCTTGTTGGCCAAATAATATCAAGGTCGAAATAATATTATGGGTTAATTATGGAGAGCATAAAGTGTCTGTCATTGCCACCATGGTGCTATGAACAAGTGTCTGGCATTTAAGCCATCAATTGAAATGACAAATACCGTCATCTCATTTACTGACGGGCCAGCACAGTCAGCACGCCAGTATTGATTTATTGAGCGGAACATTTTAATCACCGATCTTCACTTGGTGGCTTTAATGTAAGAATTACACTTTTAAATACGAGAGAGTAGTTTGGATAATACCTGAAATGTCGTTATAGACAGGTGGCAAAATTTCACATTTATCATGCAGGGTGGACAAAATGTTAGAGGTTGTCTTCCACGTTTTTTGACATAGTTAATACCTAGTGAACAGATATCAGGCGGATGACAAACACAATTTTGCTTTATTTTGAAAAGAAAATGGACGCCATTGCGAAAAGTTAGGTATTTTTCGTAGGGTTGATAACCAATGAAAATAAGCCTTCATAATGACCTTTTCTATTTTAAATTACATTAGTATTGACCTATAATCTGTACAGATGATTATAAAGTGCAGAATATAATATTTGGAAAATTTGAGAATTCTACACTCCGCAAAAAGTTACAAATCTGCAATTCGCGAATAATCAAACACACAAAAAATACCAGATCTGCAGTATGTGTCGTTTCTGACTAACTTGACGACGCATAATTCATTTCTGTCATCAATACTATAACCTTAGGTGTCTAATGGTAAGAATCGGTGACCTTACAACCCTTTTTATATGACCTTCAAGCACAATACCAAAGTAAAAAAAATGACTAGTAGTTGTCATAGTGAAAATACAACTTTTACAAAAGTGGTCCAATATTTACATGTGATTTCTCGTTTCTGATCAGCTGTGGGCGCGGAATCCATTTATGGTATCACTAATGGCATCAGTGACCTTATTCTATGGCATTTAACCTCTGTATGGAAGTCAAAAATGATCAAAATCGGTCATAGGGAAACACAACTTTTTCATAAGTAGTCCAATAGTTGTGTGATAAATGGTTTTTGACTAACTTTGTGACGCTGAGCCAATATATGGCACCAATAATATCATTTTAGGCATCAGTTATCGATAAAAGTGATGAATCTTGATGAATTTAGTGACTGTGAATCTTTTTGTGGACATAAAATAAAATTGGAGTCGTCAGGATCTTGCAAACGGAAAATGAGCTTACATGGAATTCACAATATGAAAATATGAATACATTCGTTTCTTATAATAGAGTTTCATATCTGGGAAATGCAATACCAATGGCACTTTATTTACTAAAACTAGATAACATGATAACAATTTGTTCCCTCATTTAGTGGCGTGTAGCCTATGTGTACCATATGTACCATCATAACGCTCCCTCGTATCGTGTTTCCCGTTTAATTGCGACGCTGGGACAGCATTAACTCTTCCATTACCGACTTCCCCCGGATAAAACTACCCCCAGAAACCGAATTCTTTTTTAAGGAGGACCCCTGAGGTAGCCCCTGGGCACAATACAGGTTATGGCTATGCGCATGCGCACATCGCACAAATTAAAAATGCAAGAAAACATTGCGTTCATGTCACTGACCATTCTGGTTGGCGATTTTCAACCATACATGTAGTGAAATATCTCCATTGCAATTAATGCATGTACACATGTGGATTTTGCATAAATGCGAAATTGGTAAAGGAAGGTAGTTTTCGCATAAATGCGAAATTGGTAAAGGAAGAGTTAAACCAACAGTGATTCAACTTCGGGTGTTTCCAGAAGCGCTTCCAGTAGGTTAATTAAAATTTAAATGCATTACCGACTTCCCCCGGATAAAACTACCCCCAGAAACCGAATTCTTTTTTAGGAGGACCCCTGAGGTAGCCCCTGGGCACAATACAGGTTATAGCTATGCGCATGCGCACATCGCACAAATTAAAAATGCAAGAAAACATTGCGTTCATGTCACTGACCATTCTGGTTGGCGATTTTCAACCATACATGTAATGAAATATCTCCATTGCAATTAATGCATGTACACATGTGGATTTTGCATAAATGCAAAATTGGTAAAGGAAGGTAGTTTTCGCATAAATGCGAAATTGGTAAAGGAAGAGTTAAACCAACAGTGATTCAACTTCGGGTGTTTCCAGAAGCGCTTCCAGTAGGTTAATTAAAATTTAAATGCTCTTTGAAAAACTTTTTGGTCAAGACCTATGCTTGCGCAAACAAATATGAAGTTTATTCATCAATGACAAGGTGGTCTGCATAACCATGACATATAATGTTCCGTTCTTGTAATATAATAGACAAGAAGTAGTCAATGTAGAGGCAATATATGCAATTGAAAACTAGTTGAGTAGAAACAAATCTTCCAAATTACACATAACAAAAAAGTTACATGTATTTCTCATTAATGAATGGTTGCAAATGTATTGATATGAGAAACGACATTCTTCACGCCAACGTAATTACTGCATGGTGAAGGCAAGAGATCGGGGAACATAGAGACTGGGGAACATAGATACGCACCCCTAAAAACCATCTCAGTATTGGGGTAGGCCCTACTGAGATGGTTTTAAGCGGTATCACTTTTTTACCACCTTGGCAGCTCACTAGGGATTCGTTGCTTGATGTGTGGCATGGTACTAATCAACTAGTCTACAACAAACATCTAACAGAAGCTGAAGCCTCCACGAGTCTGGCCATACTCTTTGGGTGGATTGTCAGTACGTTGTTGTTCCTTTTCAAGCCGCAGCTCTCGAATTAGAGATCCTTCATTTGCATGATAGTATCAATCTTTACTAAACACCAGTGCGGGTTTCAAAGAGGTAAAAGCACCACAGATCAAAATATTTTGGTTCTGTTGGAGACGTATATCGGTCAAGGTTTTGTATATATAGTATTGCAGGCTCAGTTTCAATCGGCGAGCCTGAAATGAGTGTTGGTCGATCGTTACTTTAAAACTTTAAATAGGAGAGGTTCTAAATACCTATGAGCACAATCTCAAACCTTGGTTGGCGATCAGATCCAATACATCCAGGCACAATCGTCTCGCCGATGCATGCGCAATACAGCCGTAATCCAGTTAGGATCTGATTTATGACTATCATACCCTTAGTAGGGTTGTCCTGTCACCACCCCAGTCCTTGTTAGATATAAATTGCAACAGATATAATAATTTCTATATTTCTCTCAATAATATATGTAATGCGCGTTATTCAATTTAACTTACTCAACAAAGAATACTGAGGAATTTAACATTTTATTCAACAGGGATTGGTTGTCCATATGGACAGTGTCCAGTGTGTAAGCTATTTTTCTTAAATGTACACCCACAGTTTTTGAGGAAGAACATACTTTCACAAGTAACTACTTGCAGGCCTGTTCATGTTGCTGGATTACAAATAACTAGCGAAGTCGTCTACATAATATTATAAAGAATTTTAGATGCCTGCTGGTAAAGCCTTGACGTATTAACTTTTATTGTAAATGTATTTGACGACACAATGCTTCCTTGTCGGACACCTTCCTCTTGCGAACATAGTGTTATCTAATCTGGGTTTACATTTTCTCCCTTCTAAAAACAACTATTTGTGGCCTTTAGTGGATCAAGAAATATTCCAGCTGCTTGCTGATTTTATAACAAAACTTTCACGAATATACGTCCTCAACCTGTGACGATATTACCTTTTAGAAACCCGCAGTAGTATATGATAAATATTTATACTGAGACCATATCAACGAAGGTTTTTTGGAATCCGCTGAATGACCGGACTCATGGTGCTGCATATACGCTTGGATGGTTGTTGTAGACTAATTTATTATGTACCATGCCATGCAGCATGCAACAGACGTAACAACTCCCTAGGGAGCTGCTAAGGTGGCATCAAAATTCTTATCACCCCACTCGAAATGCTACTGGAAAACACACTAAGTAGAACCAATGTTTGTTTCATGCTATCCCAGCGTCGCAGCTGAACGGCTTCAGCAAGCACAATAAGGGAGAATGTGATGATGGTACGTAGGTTACATGCCTCTAAAGGAACGAAGATATTGTGAGCAACAGATTATCAAGTTTTAATCAATAAAATACTATTGCATGGTATTGCATTCCGAACATATGAAACCATAAGAAACCAGTGTTCCATCTTTGATTTAGAAGGGGCACCTATCATTAGGGGCACATAGTCATGCCCGCCTGGGCACCTACTGAGGAGACATTCCCTACCCGCCGTAAGTTAAAATTATAATCACCACCTAGAAGGTAATCAGTTACTTGTGTAAGCACCGCCAGTGACGACCACTGTGAACACACCTCTACTCCATCAGGCATTAGTTATACCATAGGTGTGAATGCCAAGTATAATCGTTATGAAGGTGTTTAATCAGTCACAATTAATCAGGGTGGGTTTGAGTTGGACGTGACAATAGTTGAAAGGGGCGTGGTGCCTTTTCAATAGATGATGGGCAACATGGCGCTTATGAATGGCAACGTGGTTAGTTATACCATAGGTGTGAATGCCAAGTATAATCGTTATGAAGGTGTTTAATCAGTCACAATTAATCAGGGTGGGTTTGAGTTGGACGTGACAATAGTTGAAAGGGGCGTGGTGCCTTTTCAATAGATGATGGGCAACATGGCGCTTATGAATGGCAACGTGGCGCGCATGAAAGACAGCATGGCGCAGCGCCCTGCTAGAAAGGCTAGATGAAACACTGAGAGACGATTGTATTCATATTTTCATTCTATCCACTAGCCAAATTTGCATTTTATCTACATCAAGTTTGGATTGGAAAGAACCTGAGGACTCCCATTGTAGCCTACTTTTTTGCCCTCAAATAGATTCAAAGTCACCAAATTCACCTAAAATGACACATTACATTTAATGTTTATCGGGTAGTTGATGCCTTGAATGACATTATTGATACTAGCGCTACAAAGAAGGTCACATCACATGTAACTATTGAACTACTAGTAAAAAAAGTATTTCACTATAAAGGATTGTGATTATGTTTTGACCTCATGTGGCCTATAATTGTAACTTGAGGTCCAGAAGTGGGTTTCACGCCCCAAAAATAGTCAGAAATGACATATCACACTTGATTATCGGATTACTAGTTGAAAATCTATTTTTTTTAATATCCGCTGGCGGCCATCTTTGATTTTTGCCAAACGCGGCATAGGATTCATGTGAAATTTTAGGCGATATATGACTATTTGGAGATACTCAGGCCCATTTTCAGCTCCGACATCCAAATTTCTACCGCACACTCAGTATATACGTCGATTTTTCATGAGTTGACGGAGGCCATTTTGAATTTTCAGTGATAATCAAAAATGCCAGTCTGGCATGCTTGCTCATATCAATCGAGACATATTATGCATCAATAATCCGCATAAAAGTTTGTATATATCCATTTGCAAGGTTCCACCCTCGGAGACCTGACTATAGAAAAATTTTCAGCCCTAACAACTTATCTGAAAATGGCCGCCATTATGTTTTTGCTGTATTTCTGTAATAAACGATTTCTTGTTTGTCATCCACTTCAAATGTGTTTAGCATAGGTATATTGTTATTCATTTCTCATAATTTAACATTGAAAATTAAGGTTTTTCTGTAAGTCATAACCATTTCAGGACGTCTGTCTCTGATGGTGAGACCTCGATATGGCTCATAACAAATATAAAAGGGATACCTGTATTTAACCCATTAAAGCCCACTAGCAAGTTTTTTTGCCAGTGGCGTTTTTGTGTGACGTCGCAATAAAAAAATATTTTAAAAGGCTACACGACCTGAACCCGCTGTAAACTCCCTTGTCGTCTTGGTTAACTACATTTTATGCAATAGATAGTTGATACCAACGCTTAGCAACGCTTAAGTTTGTCGGAAAATAGTACCTCCAGAATGCTACCTCATCGTCGAGGAAAAGACCAATAAGTAGTTTTTTACATATCTTGTAGTAAGTAAGTCAATATTCATAAAGAAACTGTCAGGTGTGATGATTTTCATCATGTAATTGTAATGCTGAAAAAAGATCCATAGGCTACCTGTGCATAAAAAGACCAATAATTTACATGACAAAAAAATTTGCCAGTGGGATAATACATGGTATTATAGTCGGTAGTAATAAACCATTCTGTAAAATGATGCAAAGAAATACTTTATGTTTATTATGTAGACTGGCTGGTACTAAATCCCCGAGCATGCTAATATGTTAAGCACATTCCCATCCTTTTCTAATAATAATTGTTTGTCTGCTAAATGACATATACTATAGTAAGACATCGCAATTGAAAATGTAGGTACTGGCAAGAAAATTTGCCAGTGGGCACTTATGGTGTCTTTGATTGATATGTTTATGATATATGATAAATTATATCCTCTCCATGTTTGAATACGCTGCGAGGGATGAGCCAACTACTGTAAAGCAGTTCAGAAAGCGAGGAAGTAGATGGTGTTATTAGGTTTTGTGTATGAAGTGTACAATATTTATTGATAGATAAATCCTAAATCTACTGGGACTGTATTTCACGCAATGTTCCCCCACAATCTGGTTGATATCATGCAGAGGGAGTACAGCCAGCAAAAGGAAAGAAGCCTCGGTATAGACATAGATAAGATAGATGCTCTAACATTGTTAGATATCATGCTTCTATCTGAATACAACCGACTACCATATAGCCAGCTTTATTGGTCAGAATGAGCTGATATTCACAATTCTCTGGTTTCTGATTCTCTGAGGCGGAACAGGCTCGATGATATCGTAAGTAATCTTTATTTTAAAGATAATACTTATTTGTCAGGTGACAGATATGTCTACTACAAGGCTCGATCGATACTTGAAGAGTTAACTGGAGCTTTCAAGCAGGCAGATGTGGCTGAGGATATAAGCATTGACGAAACCATGATACCTTATTTTGGTAAACATGACACAAATCAGTTCATCCGTGAGAAGCCAATAAGCTAAGTTTTAACTTGTGGTCTCTAGGATATATATACATGTATCACGTAAAACCGTATATTTGCGGGTCCGGAAACACCCCCTAGTCTCAGTATAAAATAAAATATATTTATGTATGATACTTCCCGTGGGAATGATTACCAGTGTTGGACACTACATCGACCATATCTATAGGGGTACTGGGATGATTGTTAGTAGTAGTACTTTTTGCCCCCATCCGGGGAGGGTCATTATAGATATGTTTCGTCAGTTACATGCTATACGGCATGGTACGGAAGCACTAGTCTACAGCAATTATCCAAGGAAAGCTGTAGCCTCCTCGTATCTGGCCATAATCTAATCGCTGCGCGAAATGCCACGGAGTTTCAGCATTAAATTGCACAGCGAAACCCAAGTCTGGACATGTCTGGGGGTAGATCCCTTAGACATGTACTGAACCCTTTATTGGGCGAGCGAAGGATAAAGCTCTCAATAACCCACCATGCCCTATCACCCCCACCCTCACATTTGTATATCATTCATCTCAACAATTGACTACAACGTTTTTATCGTATTACAATGTCACTTAAAAGACCATTAGTGCCGAAAAGTGACGTAAAGCAATGATTTACTAATACTACTATTGGTCACAATAAACACATTTCATTGACCTCTCTAAAGCCCACTAGCAAAAAAATTGCCAGTCCCAGAAACCACTTTTCAAAAAAAATATATTTTTTTTGCAAATTTAAAATAGTAAAATGGTCTAATCGCAGCAATGTGTTATATTTTCGACTAAGAGGCAAAAGTTGGGCTTCAATGGGTTAAGAATAAAACCACGAAAGGGAATGTGAAATGTGAAAAAATGGCTGGATAAAAAGAATAGCTGAACGGTTAGTTATCTGAGCAACTAAACAACCAAATAAATAACCAACCAACCAACTAACCGACCAATAAATTTTACATTGCTGCATACAGACCACTTAGATGTTGTTTACCACACAATGACGGGGATCTGTCATCTCTTCTATAGATGTAACTGGTGATCTATAGATCATAATAGATGTGACTGGTGATTTATAGATCATAATATATGTGATTGGTGATCATACACATATTTTCACCAGTAAGTACATTTTCATCCCTGGTATATTTCCTTCGACTAAACGTGGCTAGTTTTGTCTCACAGCAGAGGGTGATTGATGATACCTAGGTTTTGATCTCACTCTACACCCGCAAGAAATATACTAGTAGACGGTACGTGATGTATTATATTCTGTCATACGCGGCTTCACTCACAAAGAATGCCTAAGGGGGCCATCATTCTATTTCCAGGGGGAGGACTGGAGTATTTTTAAAATAAATAATTTCGGGCAGACTCTTCATGAAATAAATAATTTACTTTAATAACTGTTCTATGTAAATATGTTGTAAAAGCCTGATTGAAATAAATAATTTGTCCCCGACAAAAACTCCAGCCCCCGCCCCTGGAGATTCAATGGTGACCCCCCAAAATAAGATTCACGTTTAGATATTATATATCTCACACCAAGTACAGAAGAATACATATTGCTGACATAACTGGCTCTTCCACATGACACGCATACATAATGTCAAGTTCAGGCAATTCATTGTCCTGTCCCAACGTAAGCCAAAGTAAGCCTTCCATTTTACTTTCACTGGAACTTTTCTTTCATTACCGGTACGATTGTGTTGTATAGTATTGTTATGTTGATTTTTACTACGCAGTTTTTATATTTGTTGCCATCACTGTCACCCTGTATCTGGAGAATTGTTGTTGTGATATTCTTAGATAACCAAATAAGTGTCTTTTACGAGAAAAAAAACATCCAAAAGTGCACAGTGGACAGATTGTCTCCTTCTATTCATCAACTTCTAGCATGGGTCAGAATATACAAGGAGGCTCAAATGGCGTAAATGCTCATTTACGCCCTGCTCCTGTTCTAGCATGGGGCAGAATATACATTTATTGCGCACATATAGGCCTACCTGATGTACATGCATCGTTCTGTTCTTACATAATTACATATTATCATTGTGATAAGTTCGGATGACACATTATTATTTGTCGTAACAGACAAAAATATATCAATTTTGACGGGAAGCGTATTAAAATTGTTGTTTTAATAAAGGCTGTGCTGAAATGGTTAAAGTAGTTAAGTTCCACGTTTACCTGGGCAGTGTCATTCTGGATATTAATGTAACCTTATTGCATATGCCAGGTAAGAATCTGGGGATTTAGGAACCCAAATTTACTGTTAAGTGTCCGTGGGCACTTAGAGACTTGCTTACAAATCTTTGAAGATGTTCACGTTTGTATTTAAAAAAAAAGTTGGAAACCCATTTATATCGTTACCATTGAAGGCACAGCACCTATTAAATATAACAATTGTGCGTTTTGGAGGACAATGATTTGATGCACGAATTTACAAATGACACTGATATGGGTCAAAGTGGATGGTCGCAAATTACCATGTTGCCCGACCAAATACATGCCATTTACTAGTATTATCAAAAAAATACTTTTAATTATCAAAATACTTTTAAAACACGTTCATAATTTTTATATTTGACCAGCAGGGGGTTCAAATGGCGTAAAATTCTCGTCATTTACGCTCTGCTCCTGTTCTTTTTTTACCTTCTCCTGTTTGTGCCCTATATATAGATATATAATAGATTACCTCTTACAGTGCGGGGATCGACTTTAGCAGGCTGCTAAAGTCGATCCCCGCGCTGTAAAAATTAAACTATTTGCAATGGTTGTAGACCCATACCATATGTATTCAACTGAAGCGGAAATAGCTAACTAAGACATTTATGATGATTTCAAATTGAAAAAAACACCTCTGGTCTCTATGGTTTGAAAAATGTCAACGCTTTATGGGTTTACACACGATCTATTCTCCAATACTGGGATGGTCAGATTATAGTCAGAATTAGTCACAATCTCAAACACCACAACAATAATGCAGCACATTGCTTCCAAAGGGTGTGGCGCACAGTGTAAAGAAACCAAGTGAGAAATACAATTTCACAGAGGTGATCCCTGGCAGACACAAGACGTTGAGTCAACGTTGGTTTAACGTTGGTTCAATGTCTACGACGCTGTACCAACGTTAAACCAACATTGATTCAGCGGCTTGTGTCTGCTGGGTTCTTACCATGTTCTTTTTGACACGGCGTGTCGCAGGCGTCCAAGCCGGGCACAAATCCCAATGTTGGTCTAATCTTGAACCAGCATCGCAGATTATGGTCGAATATTAAACCAACAGTGGGTTGCATTCTTATGTTTGCTTTGCTGGCTGGTGGAATTATTCATTTATTTCTGCCATATCGATCTATGTCTAGCTGTCTGTCTGTCTGTCTGTCTGTCTGTCTGTCTGTCTGTCTGTCTGTCTGTCTGTCTGTCTGTCTGTCTGTCTGTCTGTCTGTCTGTCTGTCTGTCTGTCTGTCTGTCTGTCTGTCTGTCTGTCTGTCTGTCTGTCTGTCTGTCTGTCTGTCTGTCTGTCTGTCTGTCTGTCTGTCTGTCTGTCTGTCTGTCTGTCTGTCTGTCTGTCTGTCTGTCTGTCTGTCTGTCTGTCTGTCTGTCTGTCTGTCTGTCTGTCTGTCTGTCTGTCTGTCTGTCTGTCTGTCTGTCTGTCTGTCTGTCTGTCTGTCTGTCTGTCTGTCTGTCTGTCTGTCTGTCTGTCTGTCTGTCTGTCCGTCCGTTGATTCGTCCTGGGTTGTGCCTGACCCGTTTGATCTGACACTACCACTTGGGTTTTACAGCCCCGCTGAAAATCCACAAGCCACACAAGCAGATGTGCTCTGCAAAGCCAAAAAGCGTCAATGTCTTGCTTAAAAAGTAAGAATTTACTGCTTTTGACTTTGGACGACAGACTGCTGCATTATCACCCTTTAAACACAAATAGTATGATATGTTAGACCAACCTTGCCACAATATTGTGCCAACGTCCAAGACAATAGGTCAATGTTGGGCCAGATGTGGGTTTGGTCTTTAGAATGGTTCGTGTATGGGTAAACACAACTCGTAGTTAAATGGGCTCTATTAGTGCAGCACTGGTTCTATGCTGGGCCAGCACTGTATCAACGACCCGCAAGCACTATATGAACGACTCGCCGGTGCAGCATTGGTTCTATGCTGAGCCAGCACTGTATGAACGACTCGCCAGCACTATTATGAACGACTCGCTGGTGCAGCATTTGCTCTATGCTGGGTCACCACTATATGAATGACCCGCTGATGCAGCATTGGCTCTATGCTGGGTCACCACTATATGAATGACTTGCTGGTGCAGCATTGGCTCTATGCTGGGTCACCACTATATGAATGACTCGCTGATGCAGCATTGGCTCTATGCTGGGTCACCACTATATGAATGACTCGCTGGTGCAGCATTGGCTCTATGCTGGGTCACCACTATATGAATGACTCGCTGGTGCAGCATTGGCTCTATGCTGAGTCACCACTATATGAATGACTCGCTGGTGCAGCATTGGCTCTATGCTGGGACAGGACTATATGAATGACTCGCTGGTACAGCATTGGCTCTATGCTGGGTCACCACTATATGAATGACCCGCTGGTACAGCATTGACTCTATGCTGGGTCACCACTATATGAATGACTCGCTGGTGCAGCATTGGCTCTATGCTGGGTCACCACTATATGAATGACTCGCTGGTGCAGCATTGGCTCTATGCTGGGACAGCACTATATGAATGACTCGCTGGTACAGCATTGGCTCTATGCTGAGTCACCACTATATGAATGACTCGCTGGTGCAGCATTGGCTCTATGCTGGGTCACCACTATATGAATGACTTGCTGGTGCAGCTCTGGCTCTATGCTGGGACAGCACTGTATGAAGGACTCCATGATGCAGCATTGGTTCTTTGATGAACCAGTACTGTATGAACGACTCGCCAGCACTATCTAAACGACTCGCTGGTGCAGCTTTGACTTTATGTTGGATCAGCACTATATGAACGACTCGCCAGCACTATATGAACGACTCGCTGGTGCAGCTCTGGTTCTATGCTGGACCAGCACTGTATGCACGACTCGCCAGCACTATATGAACGACTCGGTGGTGCAGCTCTGGCTCTATGATGGACCAGAACTGTATAAACGACCCGCCAGCACTAAATGAACGACTTGCTGGTGCAGCAATAGATCTATGATGGACCAGCACTGTATGAACGACCCGCCAGCACTAAATGAACGACTTGCTGGTGCAGCAATGGATCTATGATGGACCAGCACCGTATGAACCACTCGCCAGCACTAAATGAACGACTTGCTGGTGCAGCAATGGATCTATGCTGAGCCAGCACTGTATGAACGACTCACCAGCACTATATGAACGACTTGCTGGTGCAGCTGTGGCTCTATACTGGACCAGCTCTAT
This sequence comes from Flabesymbios commensalis, assembly GCA_964017125.1. Taxonomy (NCBI): domain Eukaryota; kingdom Metazoa; phylum Annelida; class Polychaeta; order Terebellida; family Flabelligeridae; genus Flabesymbios; species Flabesymbios commensalis. Next base: position 45,044,885 of record OZ024906.1, read on the forward strand.
ATGAACGACTCGCCAGTATTATATGAACGACTCGCTGGTGCAGCATTGGTTCTATGCTGGACCAGCACTGTATGAACGACTCGCCAGCACTATAGGAACGACTCGTTGGTCCAGCAATGGCTCTATGCTGGACCAGCATTATATGAACGACTCACCAGCACTATATGAACGACTAGCTGGTGCAGCGACTTTTTTGTCTAATAAAAAGGTACTTTGTTGATCTGTAGCAAACATTTATTTAATTTATATGGCGCAGTGGGCAGCGCGTGAAGGCAACCATGCTAACCGTTACACCACCGAGGCAGGCAATATTATGACTTTGCAATGAAAACAGAGCACAGCTCTGTGAAGTGTGAAATTAGTGTAAAAAAGAAGTTTTTTTCGAAAAAGATTTTTTGTGTAATAAAAAGGCACTTTGTTGATATCTAGCAAAAATTTATTTTATTTTATATTCTTCTACTGGTCATGCCGCCTCGATGGCGCAGCGAGCGAGTCTCACAATTCCAAAGTCTTGAGTTCGATCGTCACTCGGGACAAGAGATGAGATGAATCGGGCTTTAGGCCACCTTTGTGCACATATAGGCCAAACTGGGCCAGGAGAACCTCCTGAGGATGGTGAGATGAATGACATGACACTGTTCTCCAGACACAGGATTCGAATTTCGCGTCCTGGCGGTCTGAGGCCGAGCACGCTACCTCTCGGTCACGGAGGCTCCCCCCCAATACTGTGTTTTACACATTTTTGTTTCTTTCAAACCGCCGTAACCGAACCCCGAACAGTGGCGTGAAAGGCAGCGGTGCTAACCACTACCCTAGTGCCCCCGCCCTCACTCGGGACAAAGGTGGCACTTTATTTTATGTAAATAACAGTGTAGTTTTGCGTCACTTTGCGTACCTAAAATCCACATTATCGTAGGCAGCGCTACACACGCCTGTGACTCTTTTTCCGTAGTATATTTTGAATTAGGAGGTCATGTAAAATAACTTGCGCTGCCTATAATACGGTGGATTTCAGGTACGCAAAGTGACGCAAAACTACACTGCTATTTACATAAAATAGAGTGCCACCTTTGCCCCGAGTGAGGATCGAACTCACGACCTTGAGATTATGAGACTCACGCGCTGCCTACTGCGCCTTCAAGGCGGCATGACATGTAGCAAGATATAAATTAAATAATTTTTTGCTAGAGATCAACAAAGTGCCTTTTTTTAGACAAAAAATCGTTTTCGAAAATAACTTTTTTTTTACACTAATTTTACGTTTCACAGAGCAGTGCTATGTTTTCATTGCACACTCTTAATATTGCCTGCGTCGGTGGTGTAACGGCTAGCATGGTTGCCTTCCAAGCAATCGACCCGGGTTCGACTCCCGGTCGACGCAAATTCTTTTACATGACCTCCTAGTTCAAAATATACTACGGAAGAAGAGTCACAGGCGTGTGTAGCGCTGCCTATGATAATGTGGATTTCAGGTACGCAAAGTGACGCAAAACTACACTGCTATTTACATAAAATAAAGTGCCACCTGTGCCCCGAGTGAGGATTGAACTCACGACCTTGAGATGATTGGTCGACGTTGTGAGAATAACGTGAATATACTCACTGGGCACACGACGTTGTTGCAACGTTGAATCAATGTAATTGACGTTGATTCAACGTCGCTACAACGTCAAGTGCTATGTGTACGAAACTCGCTTCTCAGTGGGCACACGACGTCGTTTCAACGTGGACATGAGGTTGAAATCACATTGCAACGTCGCATCGACGTCGTATTTCCGACGACATCATTACAACGTTCTATCGACGTCATGCTAGAAATGATGTGCCAATTTTCAACGTCGTTTCAACGCTGAAACAACGTCGTTGTGCCCACTGGGTTGAACACCGTTGATGGTTAACTCTTGCAAAAACGTATTCAGACGTTTGATCCAGGTCGCTGTTTTAACTTTGCAGTACTGTTATCTATTAAAAACAAAAACATTATATTATTGTGCAAAAATTTACATTGCCGTAATTTCTAACGCTGATATAACATGTATAACGTTGAAGCTGAAACTTTAACACTAATACACCAGTAAATTGCGATCATACATGTGTGGGTAATTTTTGGTGGAATTCAAATCAAAATCAAATAAAACTTTATTTAATGAGGGTATACCATTTGCAATGGGCCCTCATAAAATCATATACATATATTGCTATTTTAATCAATGAGCACATGCAAAATTATACATACATTTGGTTTAATGACACATTTTAAAGAATAATATTGAAGGGGTTACATGCAACATAACACTTTCTCCGCTGACATAGGCTGCCATGACACAGGCGGTCATGTAAATTCTTGCATCACTGCTTACGAGATGCCACAATGCTTAGTAAATATATGCATACTAGTAAGTTTGACCATACTTTAATTATATAGAATCTACTTCAAAGTTCAGCAGCTGGTAGAAAGAAACAATGTAGTAACAGTGTTTAATAAGCATAGTGTACACAGTGTTTGCTACATAATTAAAACAAATATTTTCATATCTCTATATATATACGATAATAGAGAATGAAAATCAAATGATCAATCATAAATTAAAGCAAGTATTTTAAAGGGACATGCCCAGGTCTAAAATCATCAAAAAAATCGGTTATTTTATTTTAGCCTAATAATATGACCATATGATGTAAACATGTCCATAGACTAGAACTGCAAAACTTTTTAAATTTTTGTGCTGCGCACTTACCAGTTAGGCTAGATATAGAGACGAAACTCCTATATTTCTTATTTTTGACATGGTTGTCAATAATTAGAAATCAGGACGTGGAGCATTTTACGTCAATAATTTGACCTTGCACTGATAACTTGAAAAGTTTTTTCATGCATCCTTCAAAAAAATTTGTTATGTAGCCTATGTTACAAATGAACAGTTCTCAGACAAGTTCAATAATGGCTGAAAAAAAATCAAAATGGCAGATTTATTGTGATTTTTTGCCATAATTTGACCTTGTGGGCGTGATAACATAAAAAGTTTTTCATTTATCCTGCCCAAATTTGTTATGCACGTTACTAATAAGCAGTTCTCAGACTAGTTCGATAACGGCTGAAATAAATGTCAAAATGGCCGATTTATTGCATTTTTTTCATTTTACGTCAATAATTTGACCTTGTGGGTGCAATAACAGAAGTTCAATAATGGCGGCGGGCTATTGTCGAGTGTGCTCTTGTTACAAGTTTATTTAAATTGTTATGTTCTGCAATTAAAATTGTCATATTTTCAATCAGAAAGCAGGGGCCACATAAAGGTAATTATTCAGGTTGTCCTGCATGTCTAAAATCACTGAAAGGCCGCGCGGACAATATGCATCAGCAGCATGGTACTGCAAATATTTAGAATTAAACCGAGCAGGGGTTTTCGAGTTAGAGCACAAACAAGTCGCGGCGGCGGCACAGCCGGCGGCAGGCGGACTCAGCAAAAACATTATGTCTCTACCACCACAGTGGGTGGAGCCATAATAAATGCTTTTTAATGTATTCTAAATCAAAGATGCTTAAAATGTGGCACAACGCTTATTAAATATATTTCATGCCAGCTAGTTCACACAATTTTTTTTACAAATTAATATGTCACAAAAAAACAGTAAACTGCATTAAAATCTGTGTTTCGTGTACACAATGTTTTGTTTTCTAATTATCATAATTAAAACAAAAGTTTTCAAATCTGTTTTCTTGTTTAAAATCAAATGATAAGCAGGGAATCAACATGAAATGATAAATAACGAAGTAAAACAAGGATTTCAGAGTCATTTTCTATGAAACACCACTAGAAAACCTCTCTAATAAAATTATCTGCAAAAATAAATTTTACTGAATGATGTCTTTTTAAAATATTGTAAATTTAAGATGGCTAGAATGTAGGCTAATAATTGCTAGGCAAATAATCTGACATCCAAAATAATTTGAGATTACTACCACAATCAAAACACTATAAAGTGTGATGTTCTCCCCACTGCAAGCTAACTTTAATTGTGAACTGCATCATATCAGCATCAAGTAGCCTATTTTTATTGGCACATTATATACATTTGAGGTTTTGAGCTTATGCCCGATCTCAATAAACCATTAAAGGGACATGCCCACGTCTAAAATCATCAAAAAATCGGTAATTTTATTTTAGCTTATTAATATGACCATATGATGTAAGCATGTCCATAGACTAGAACTGCAAAAGTTTTAAAATTTTGTGCTGCGTATTCACCAGTTAGGCTAGATATAGAGATGAAATTCCTGTATTTCTTATTTTTGACATGGTTGTCAATAATTAGAAATCAGGAATTTCTTAGTCCTACAGTAGTACTTAAAAAAATACAGAATGAAATTCCAAATGGTTGAAGCAATGTGGCCACAAGAGATTACAACGACAGCCAAAACAATCAGTTTCGTGGCGACATAATAAGCATTGAAAATCAACATTGTCGGGTTGCCAGTTCCAGAACCTTGCATTTCGGAAACCCCAAACTTTTTTTGCTGTTCTGATATGCTGAGATATGCTGAGTAACAGGCAGCCATTTTTGATTTTGGTAAATTATGCAAAATGCTCAGCCTACCACAAATTGCGCCACGGGGATTTTTAAAGTAGACTATCTCAGCATATCAAAACAGCAAAAAACTTTGGAAATTCCAAAATGCAAGGTGAAGTAACAATTGGTCATATGGCAACCCGACTAACAAGGTTAAATTGCGGGTATTTTTTTTTCATGACTAACAATATAACAAAAGGTCTGAAGTCTCCCCGCCATAAATTCGGTTTTTGAGTTTTTGCGACCAAAAATAATTAAGAAGTTGACCTGTGTTGCCCATTTGGAACTTCAGTAAAATCTGGAAAAAAATCAAGTTGCAGATCTCAATATTATAATGATTATTGGGAATATGATTGTAAAATTTGAATAATTTATATTTTTTTGAAATTTTGCGCCAACAAAAAATATGAAGTTGACCTGTGCACACAAAAAAAATGAACGACATGCGATGTGTCACACATGAAAAGTCGAATTGTGGCGGCCATTTTGAATTTCAGTCAAATCTCATTTGCATATCTCGATATTGTGAAAAGAACTTTGGGAATGCTATTTTTTCAAATTAATAATTTATACCTTACTAGTTTTTGCACACACAAACAATATGAAATTGATCAAAAAACTCATTTGCACATCTGCTGTGGTGGCCATTTTGAATTTTGTTGGCATCTTATACAGTACATATATTGTTAGAAATATATATTTTTTATTTTTACCACTATTTTTGTCAAAAAATACTAGCTATGCATGTATGACACCATGTAAGATGTGGTTCACTTAGCTTAAAAACTTCAGCAAAAAAAGATAGACCATTATTACAGTACAGAGAATCAAAAATCATTTAGATGGCTGAACATGGACATTTCTCACACTGATACAGGCTTCTTTTTTATAGTAAATACCAATGATATGCATTTTACACATACAGTAGGGGTAGCCACGATCAATTGGTCATATTTATAACCATTTGATCTTGACCGCCCTGATACATTTTTCATAAAATCCTATGCCAGGACAAATAAAAATACCACTAGACTGACGTATTAGGGTGCAACTATTAAAATAGCAGGGACAGTCTGGAAATAAATAATCTCCTTCCCAATTGTCTGGAAAACAATAATTTAATCACACTTTAAAAAAAGGTCATCTCCAAAAGAGTGTAGAACAAAATAATCACTTTTTCTTTGAAGAAAGCAACCTCGCTTCACACTGTCATTTGTGCCAAGATTAACCCGGGGAATAGTACCCATGTAGACAGCCAGCTGATAACACTAGCAAAAACATAGTACAGCAAAAAATCAATTCATGATAGGGCCTACATAGCCATATCCTAGAAAATTTATTGCTTGAAATTTAAAACAAATCTGAAAAAGAACACCAGTATCCTGCTATTTTAATAGTAGCGTCTTTGGATATTTTTAAGAAATTGTGCTAATGGCATTTTTATTACACAAACATACCTGTGAATGAATGATACATGTGGTAATGAAAGAACAGTACATGTGCAACTAAAAGTATTGCAGAAAAGCATGATACATATATATCTAATATACATGTATATATATCTAAATATTAATGACATCTTATGATTAATTGTTAACACCAGCTTCGACCTTATTATCGACATGCTAAATAGTTTACAGGAGCACCAGACCAAAATCTCATCGTCAATTAGTGAAAATGCTGTACACAAATCTGCATACACCGCAAATACTGCAGTAATGGACCCTAGGCACAATGCTCTCATCATTATAATCCTGTGATGTTGATCAGTCTCTTTCTGAAGTTTGTTATGCACATACTCTTTCTAATATGTTGTCCTACTTTGTAAAGAGTTATCAACAAAGGCATATGACAACCAGTAATTCAGAGTTTTCGCATATTTAGATGTTTTAACTGTTCTATATCTGTATATTTTGTTTAAGTATTCTATGAGATAAATCTGCTTACGAATTATCATCATGAAAATGGACACTTTTGTTGAATTATTTCAATATGAATAAACTTACAGAGTCAAAAAAAATTGAAAAAAATATACATTATTGTCTAATACATGTGCCGTATTAATTCTAATAAACGCCCATATTCCAAAAAACGCCAACCCTCCTGATTTGAAAATAAAACCCATGCATCATGTACACTATATGATCATTTTAAAAACAAGGCCCGTCGGCAACGGAAAAAGGCCTCAGCAGCTAATCATCATTTAAAAGTGAAAATCATTGAAAACAAGAGTACACTCGACTATACCCCGCCGCCATCATTGAGCTTGTCCGAGAACTGGTTATAAGCAGCATGCAGTACAAATTTGCCCAGGATACAAGAAAAAAAATGTGAAAAATAACAATAAATCGGCCATTTTGATTTTTTCAGCCATTTTCTAACTTGTCTGAGAACTGGTTATGCGTAACATGCATAACAAATTTGAGCAGGATACATGGAACATTTCAAAGTTATCGCACCCACAAAGTAAGATAATAAACGTAAAATGTGAAAAATCTCAATAAATCGGCCATCTTGACATTTTTCAGCCATTGAACTTGTCCTAGCACTGGTTGGTTACTAGTACTAGCAAGACACAGAACAAATTTGAGAAAGATACATGAAAAACTTTTCAAGTTATCGTGCACAAAGGGAGATGTTAACGCCAACGCCAATGAACTTCAATTGCAATACCCACTTTTTTAAATTACAAATTAAAAGGAGGGCTAAAAATGACTGCAAGTCTGCCATTTAATTTAAAGACTAATTCTGTTGAAAACTTCTCAGGGCATAACCCTCTTAGAAACGCACATTTTGTTCAATATCAATGGATTAGCTAAGTAGGCTAAGGGTCTACAGGTTTTCCTGATATTACACATATTAAAGTCAATGATGGCTGCAAGAATGTCATTTTAAATTTTATGGAGGAGACAATTTTCAGGACTTGTCCCTTTCTGAAGCCGCATATTTTGTTTTATAACAATAGTAATGATCTAGCTATACAGCACGGTTTTCCAGATATTACGCACAATAAACATGGTTCATACAAACACAAGCTGATGGAATTCAAGATTTTTCAAGGTCAAATATCCCCATTTGAAGGGTCATATCACGAGCATGAAGCAGGGAGTCATGACCAAAACCTTGACAATTTTGAGTCAAAAATTTGTTGTCCATCATATGATTTTCAACTTCTTTCTGCCTTGCAAGCAAAATAGTAATAATAACCAGAACATTTTTATCTATTTTTAAGACGTCCATAAAATGAACCACAATATATTTTAACAATAAACCACTCAAACCCAAAAATCACTTTTTAAGTTAAAGTCAACAATGATCACAAATCTGCCATTTTAAATTGTATCGAGGTGGCATTTTCAGTACATATTCCCCCCTGAAACACCCATCTGTACATAATGAGTCTCATGTCGGAAAAATAAAATATGGAATTTACGGTAGCATTGGATAGCACAGAGCTAAAGTTTTAATATGACACCACGAACATGAAATTATGTTGATCCGGAGCTGAGTTATGATCATTTAAGTGACGCGAATAGGTCACTACCGGTATTTCAAAAAACAAAAATGGAGAAAATTGGCTTTAAAGTCATGACAAAAAATTGATTGTAAAATCTTTATAGTATAAAAAATAGTTCTCTATGGCCAAACAGGATTTTTCGGCAAAACCTGGAAATGTTGTATATATAGTTTTTAACGATTGATTTTTATAGCCCAGGATGTCTACTTTCTGAATCTGCCTGGTGCCGGGTGAACTTTCGTTAACTTCGAGCGTTTTTAAAAAAGGGGTAAAATCCAAGATGGCCATTTTGAAAACAAATTAACAAAAAATATAATAATCACAATCATGTGATATGTCATTTCTGACTAATATTGGGACATTGAACCCATTTCTGGCCTTAAAATGATAATTCTAGGCTACCTATTCATCACCATTGCCCTGATGAAATATGCTGTTTTCCACCATCGTCCTGATCACACTAGTGGCTATACACCAGGCCTGTGGCTTACCATTATAATACCTGGCCTCTGATTGGTCGAAAGTCAGCACATGGACAATTTGAATTTTTAATACAGTTACTCTGATTGGTTCACTTCTAGTCAGACAGGGTCAAAAGGGTGCCAATAAACATGTGGCCATTGAAAACAATAACACGTGGCCATGGTTGCTCAGAACCTCTGCCCTTTGCAGAGGGCAGTGGTGGTGAAGCATATCAGCCCTCTACAGAGGGCAGTGGTGGTGAAGCTTGCCAGCCCTCTACAGAGGCCAGCTGTGGTGAAAAGGCATCTAAATTTGACAAAAAACTAAATTGGCTATTATTAGCCCATATCATGCATATTGCCCATTTTCTCAACTTGAACAGAGCCGACATGCGACTCATTTCGTGCAGATGGTTCACATATAATACGAATTTTGAAGTCATTAATTGCCGTTTGTTGGCCATTTTTAATTAATTCTAGTTAAAAATTTTGATGACATATCCCTGCCTGAAATCTGACGTTTTGTTCAATGGTAATGGTCTAGCGAACTGGCACGATTTTCTAGTTATTTGTCATATTAAAGTTAAAAGTGGTCGCGGGTTTGCCATCTTGAATTTGATAAAATTGAATTTGTTCATAGCACATGTATATCGCTACCTGAACGCCAGAAACTGCACTTTTGTTCAATAACTAATGGCCTAGCTATCTCGCCCGGTTTTCGGGATGTTAAAAAAATAATAGTCCATAGTCGGCCATTTTGGCAGCCATGACCTACTTTCTGTCCGAATCTTGCCCAATTTCGAACTCATACAAGCTATTAGTGAAATTGGATTTATATGGTATAAGTTTTAGAGCGATAAGTCGAGTGAATCTCGTTAACGAGAAAATTTGTTGATGAGTAAAAAGTCAAGGACATAGGGGTCACAGAAGGTCAAATGTGAAATTAATCAATATTTAGTCATGATTAGCCTGTATGTGAAGTTTAATGTGCATTCCAGTTACAAGAAACAAGTTATAGTGCTAAAAGTGGCGGACAGACGGACGGACCTGGTGACGATAAAAATTACACTAATAAGGCCCTATCCCCCCCCCCCCCCCTGTAATCTCAGGGGGTACTACAATTAACGCCCCGGGTGTTTATTAGAATAAATAGGGTACATCAAATCATTATCTCATCTTTTCAAATATTGTCCTCCAAATCTACAACATCCACTGAAGTATTTTTAGAAAGTGTCCTAACTTGCACTTGGACTGCGCACATCCCTCAAATAAAAAGGTTGGAAAGCAGGACACTGATTTTAAATACTTTGGTGAATACCTCAGATTTGAATGACAATATTTGAGTACCGTAAGTGAAATAGTGATTTTACTTATTGGACAATATGTATTTTCAGAAAAAAAATGATGCGATAGGTCTATCCATGTTGAAACAAGTGTCCATTTTCATGCCGATATCACGTAAGGAGCCATCTATTTCATTTAAGTTACACACCAAATCAATCTCAACTCATACATGTATGTGTGTGCAAGGTGGCACAACAGCCATTCATGGGATATTTAAAAAAACACTTGTAGCATAGTTAAATATGCGAAAACTCTGAATTATCATCATATGTGATTGCTGACATTTTTTTAGAAAGCAGGCCACAGATAGAAAGAATATTACACAGGACACCATGTTAGAAAGAATATCCACAGGACACGTATACAGAGGGGGACAGTCGGGCTTTGAGAGGCTGTCTGCCACCTCAGATTGTGACAAGGCATAACAAGCTCACACATTCTGAATCATGATCACCCAGCGATGAGGCGGCACACTTATCTCATCTACATGCAATAATGAGGGATAAGCAGGGGTGCCTATAGGGGTGCTGCACAAACTTTCTAAACTCAGTCTTTCTTACATCTCCTTTACGCCATGGTGTATGATTTAATGCATGATTCACATCTGACAAATAAAGAGCAAATATAGTTACAAACAAAACACATTGATGCAATGACGGAGTATTGTGGTCTCTATTAATAACATATCAATATGTATTTGATAAAGTGGTATTGGGGAAAAGGTCAGGCAAAGAGATAGGGGGGTAATCTTTCAGACTTTTCAATTTTTCCGCCACAAAATTGACATACGAGAAATTAAAAAAATCATCGTTTAAAGGGGAATATAATTTCAAAAAAAATGTATTACTTTTAAAATGTTGACTCTACTATATCTCTTGACCATTTATTTCAAATTAGTCATGTTAGACAGCTTAATAGGAGATAAATTTACATTTTTTGAAAGAGATGTCAGAATAAACCAGAGTGTCAATGACACAGTTCATCTAAGCCCATCCCTAATTAGGGCAAGTTGATTACGAATTAAAATTTCTGAAATCTGTGAGGCAGTTATATGCACAGGCACAAGCTATGTCCACATTTCTTGTGGCTTGTGGACAGAGTGCCCTAATTGGGTCTTAATTAGGTCATAAGTTAATCAATAATTAAAATTTCTTAAATCAGCGAGTTATTTTTGGGATGTTGCAAAGTTAAAAAAATTACAAACATCCAAAAAAAAATTGGAAGTGGGTGGGTGGGTCCAGGGCCATTTTGGAAAGAAAATTGGAAAACCAAAGGAAACTATTAAAATCTTCGATGATTATTGGTTTCCAAAAAAAAAAATTGGATAGGGGGGTAGGCAGATGGGGTGAGCTCTATCCAATTTTTTTGGGGATGTCTGGAATTTTTTTAACTTTGCAAGGCCCCTTAATGGACAGACACAAGCTCTTTCAAACCAACCAAACAGAATTGAAGTCGAATGAGAATTGAGGGAGAAAAGCATTTCTTGTGAATGGTGGACAGAGTGCCCTAATTAGGTCTTAGTTAGGTCATAAATTGATTAACAATTACAATTTCTGAAATCCATGATGTAGTTTAATGCACAGGCCCAAGCTCTTCCAAACAAACCAAACAGAATTGAAATCGGATAAGAAATGAGGGAGGAGAAGCCTTTCTTGTGAATTGTGGACAGACGACGGACGGCAGGTCTACCCAACACGATGGCATAAGCTCATCTAGGCCTAAAGGCCGGATGAGCTAATAATAACGGTCAAAAAAGATCATTTTGGATTTATTCAAGTTGAATTTTCCAGGGTAGGCCAACATCCTTCTATGAAGCAGCATATTTTGTTATATAATTAATTATAGTCTACTGTCTAGCTACCTGGCTCGGTTTACCAAATAATATGCATATTAAAATTATTAAAGATAGAGTCATGTTCTAAACTCGCATGTGTGTAAGCCTTCAGCATACAGTACAGTGTGGTTGATTCAGTAACCTGATTACAAGATTGGACACTACTCCCACACTCACCCAATGCTGTTTTAATGTTAGGCCAACGTCTGGCCCAACATTGAACCAACATTGGAGAAATGTATAATGTTTGAGAGAAAGTCCTCCTGCCTAGCAAACACAAAACATTTGTATAACATTTATACAATGTCGGCCCAACGTCTTCGACGTTGGCCCAACATTGTATAAAGTCATAAAAAATGTTCTGTGTTCACTGGGTGTCGGTACAAGCGTGGGGTCAACCCGTTTCGAGATACCCACAGTAATACAGTCAGTTTGTTTGCAGGCCAACGACCTGCTAAGATCCAGGACTAAGGCCTTTGAGATTCGATGGAATTATTAACCCTTAGCACACTGATGTCGACTACAGTAGACATTCTGTGATTTTACTAGCTCCTGCATCACCAGTTGTTAAAAGTAAATTATTCTTTCAATCTTGAAAGACTGATGTATGTTGGTACTTACATTTCGCAAATCACGCACATTTGTAGGCACTTGAAGTTGTGGATCGCGGTAGCGAGACACAACTTCAAGTGGCTAAAAATTTAAATTTCTCAGCTCAGTGCTCTAATGGTTAACTCATAGATGTCGCTTAAGTATATATGAACTTGCTGTGATTTGAGAACTTGCTCTTGATGAGGCTTTGGGTATGAAACGCATATTTAGTATTATTATGGCATGGGGCCTTGGCCTACCCACGGGCACTATTGCATTCTGGGGGACCGTTGTCCCGCGAATTTCGACAGTTGACCATACCTTTAATGGCCACGAGTCGGTCATTTTGAATTTGATAGATTTGAATTTTTAGGGCATATCCCTCCCTGAAGCCATACTTTCTGCTATATGTGTATAGTAAGTATCTGCTTTATCTGGCACGGTTTTTCAGATATTACACATGTACTAAAGTTATTAATGGCTGCAGATTGCCCACTTTAAACTTGATCGAGTTGATTTTTGAAAATCATTAAATATGCTATACTCCTCCCTGAAAATGCATAAATTGTTTTATAGTTTTAACCGGCTATAACATTACATGTATAACATTAACATGATTTTTTTCATATGATAGGCTTTTTTATTGGCCCTTCAGAGATGCTGGCATCTGCATCAACCAATAAAAAAGCCTATCGCCTTCAAAAATTCATGTTAATGGTATAATGTTATAGCCGGTTTCCTTGGTTGTAACCCCTGGATGACCTCAGTTATTGATGGCTATATTGTTTTGGACCACTAAATTGAAACGTAAAAATAACTATTCCATAGAAATCATTGTATTTCGATTATTCAAAAATGAGGTATTACACAAGATTCTACGGTTTCTCTGTCAAAAATTCAAGATGACCGACCGAAACCATCTTGGTTTTGACCCCAAGATGACCTGAAATCGTAAAAATAGTCATACCAATGGAATAAGTGTATTCAAACTAGTCAGAAATGAGGTATTACATACAATTTTAGGGCAATTATGTCAAAACAAAAATTCAAGATGGCCGACGACAGCCAACTTGTTTTTGACCCCTAAAAGACATTGAATCGCAAAAATGACAATTCCAATGAAATCATTGTATTCAAATTATTTTTAAAGCGAGGTATTACACAAGAGGGCTATTCTGTCAAAAGTACAAAATTCAAGATGGCCGACGGCAACCATCTTCGTTTTGACCTTTAGATGACCTTGAATCGTAAATATAACCATACCAAAGGAATTAGTGTATTAAAATTAGTCAAAAATGAGGTATTACATATACAATTTTAGGGCTATTACGTCAAACATACAAATTCAAGATGGCCAATGGCAGCCATCTTGTTTTTGACCTCTAAATGACATTGAATCCCAAAAAATAACAATGCCTATGAAATCAGTGTATTCAAATTAGTCAAAAATGAGGTAGTCTATTACATAAAATTCTAAAGCTATTTTGACAAAAGTTAAAAATCCAAGATAGTCAATGGTGGCCATTTTGGATATGCCAATAAACATATCGAGGAGCAAAATTAAACATCGCCCCTGGAAGACGACATGTGTGCAAAATTTCAGGACTATTTCCAGACTTGCACATAAGAGTTCTCCAAAAGGAGTAGAGTGGGGGTGGGGGGGGGGGGAATAGGAATTTTGAAATTTCGTTAGATAGATAGATCTATATAGATGGATAAATTGTATTTTCAATCGGCATGGTACAGGTAAACCATAAAATAGCCTGAGGTTATTCCACCAAATTAGTGCTGAGTTGCCCCCCCCCCCCGGCGGAAACCCCATGGGGGTCTACTCTATAGGTTATTACTATGAATTTAATGTGAATCTGACTAAAGGTAGTAAAGTAGGTCCAGACTCAATAGGATATATGTCAATCAGTCAATAGAGCTTCTGTGAACACAAAAGCAGTAACAGCTCACTAATAAAGAAAACAGTTTTTTTTTCCAGTAGGCCTAGGCCTATTCAGGCCGCTATTGGGAGAAGAAAACAGTAAACTGCAGTGTGGCTTTGCACGCCAGTGCTAATAGACTAGTCAAATTTAGATGCCTTTTCACCACCACTGCCCTTTGTAGAGGGCTGGCAAGCTTCACCACCACTGCCCTCTGTAGAGGGCTGATATGCTTCACCACCACTGCCCTCTGCAAAGGGCAGAGGTTCTGAGCAACCATGGCCACGTGTTATTGTTTTCAATGGCCACATGTTTATTGGCACCCTTTTGACCCTGTCTGACTAGAAGTGAACCAATCAGAGTAACTGTATTAAAAATTCAAATTGTCCATGTGCTGACTTTCGATCAGGTATTATAATGGTAAGCCACAGGCCTGGTGTATAGCCACTAGTGTGATCAGGACGATGGTGGAAAACAGCATATTTCATCAGAGCAATGGTGATGAATAGGTAGCCTAGAATTATCATTTTAAGGCCAGAAATGGGTTCAATGTCCCAATATTAGTCAGAAATGACATATCACATGATTTTGAATATTATATTTTTTGTTAATTTGTTTTCAAAATGGCCATCTTAGATTTTACCCCTTTTTTAAAAACGCTCGAAGTTAACGAAAGTTCACCCGGCACCAGGCAGATTCAGAAAGTAGACATCCTGGGCTATAAAAATCAATCGTTAAAAACTATATATACAACATTTCCAGGTTTTGCCGAAAAATCCTGTTTGGCCATAGAGAACTATTTTTTATACTATAAAGATTTTACAATCAATTTTTTGTCATGACTTTAAAGCCAATTTTCTCCATTTTTGTTTTTTGAAATACCGGTAGTGACCTATTCGCGTCACTTAAATGATCATAACTCAGCTCCGGATCAACATACTTTCATGTTCGTGGTGTCATATTAAAACTTCAGCTCTGTGCTATCCAATGCTACCGTAAATTTTTTACCATATTTTATTTTTCCGACATGAGACTCATTATGTACAGATGGGTCACATATAGGGTAAAGCCCATTACTAAAGAATGAAAGGGTACGGTTTCAGGGGGGAATATGTACTGAAAATGCCACCTCGATACAATTTAAAATGGCAGATTTGTGATCATTGTTGACTTTAACTTGAAAAGTGATTTTTGGGTTTGAGTGGTTTATTGTTAAAATATATTGTGGTTTATTTTATGGACGTCTTAAAAATAGATAAAAATGTTCTGGTTATTATTGCTATTTTGCTTGCAAGGCAGAATGAAGTTGAAAATCATATGATGGACAACAAATTTTTGACTCAAAATTGTCAAGGTTTTGGTCATGACTCCCTGCTTCATGCTCGTGATAAGACCCTTCAAATGGGGATATTTGACCTTGAAAAATCTTGAATTCCATCAGCTTGTGAAAACCGTGCTGTATAGCTAGATCATTACTATTGTTATAAAACAAAATATGCGGCTTCAGAAAGGGACAAGTCCTGAAAATTGTCTCCTCCATAAAATTTAAAATGACAGTCTTGCAGCCATCATTGACTTTAATATGTGTAATATCAGGAAAACCTGTAGACCCTTAGCCTACTTAGCTAATCCATTGATATTGAACAAAATGTGCGTTTCTAAGAGGGTTATGCCCTGAGAAGTTTCAACAGAATTAGTCTTTAAATTAAATGGCAGACTTGCAGTCATTTTTAGCCCTCCTTTTAATTTGTAATTTAAAAAAGTGGGTATTGCAATTGGCGTTGGCGTTAACATCTCCCTTTGCGCACGATAACTTGAAAAGTTTTTCATGTATCTTTCTCAAATTTGTTCTGTGTCTTGCTAGTACTAGTAACCAGTGCTAGGACAAGTTCAATGGCTGAAAAATGTCAAGATGGCCGATTTATTGAGATTTTTCACATTTTACGTTTATTATCTTACTTTGTGGGTGCGATAATTGTAAAATGTTCCATGTATCCTGCTCAAATTTGTTATGCATGTTACGCATAACCAGTTCTCAGAACAAAATGTGCGTTTCTAAGAGGGTTATGCCCTGAGAAGTTTCAACAGAATTAGTCTTTAAATTAAATGGCAGACTTGCAGTCATTTTTAGCCCTCCTTTTAATTTGTAATTTAAAAAAGTGGGTATTGCAATTGGCGTTGGCATTAACATCTCCCTTTGCGCACGATAACTTGAAAAGTTTTTCATGTATGTTTCTCAAATTTGTTCTGTGTCTTGCTAGTACTAGTAACCAGTGCCAGGACAAGTTCAATGGCTGAAAAATGTCAAGATGGCCGATTTATTGAGATTTTTCACATTTTACGTTTATTATCTTACTTTGTGGGTGCGATAATTGTAAAATGTTCCATGTATCCTGCTCAAATTTGTTATGCATGTTACGCATAACCAGTTCTCAGACAAGTTAGAAAATGGCTGAAAAAATCAAAATGGCCGATTTATTGTTATTTTTCACATTTTATGTCAATAATTTTACCTTGTTGGTGTGATAACTTCAAAAGGTTTTCTTGTATCCTGGGCAAATTTGTACTGCATACTGCTTATAGCCAGTTCTCGGACAAGTTCAATGATGGCGGCGAGTATAGTCGAGTATACTCTTGTTTTCAATGATTTTCACTTTTAAATGATGATTAGCTGCTGAGGCCCTTTTCCGTTGCCGACGGGCCTTGTTTTTAAAATGATCATATAGTGTACATGATGCATGGGTTTTATTTTCAAATCAGGAGGGTTGGCGTTTTTTGGAATATGGGCGTTTATTAGAATTAATACGGCACATGTATTAGACAATAATTTATATTTTTTTCAATTTTTTTTTGAGTTTATTCATATTGAAAGTTTATTCATATTGAAATAATTCAACAAAAGTGTCCATTTTCATGATGATAATTCGTAAGCAGATTTATCTCATAGAATACTTAAACAAAATATACAGATATAGAACAGTTAAAGCATCTAAATATGCGAAAACTCTGAATTACTGGTTGTCATATGTCTTTGTTGATAACTCTTTAGAAAGTAAGACAACATATTAGAAAGAATATCTGCATAGCAAACTTCAGAAAGAGACTGAACAACATCACTGGATTATAATGATGAGAGCATTGTGCCTGGGGTCCTTTACTGACTGTCTTGCCTCATCGCTGGATGGACTAGTTTGACTGTTTTTCCTTTAGGCGGCACATTTTTGACTTGAGTTGTGCTGAATGATTACTGGAGAGATAGGTATATATCAACAAAATCATCAAACTACCTACATTCTTTAGCTGGATAATTATTTATGTTAGCAATATAGATCAGAGAAAATCCATAGAAAGAACTGCTGTCGATCAGTTTTACGCTACACATTTTTCACCCATGCTCACACATGCATATGGGGAGTGGTGGGGCAATTTTCAGCCCTGTGAATGAAGCAGTATTTGCGGTGTATGCAGATTTGTGTACAGCATTTTCACTAATTGACGATGAGATTTTGGTCTGGTGCTCCTGTAAACTATTTAGCATGTTGATAATAAGGTCGAAGCTGGTGTTAACAATTAATAATAAGATGTCATTAATATTTAGATATATATACATGTATATTAGATATATATGTATCATGCTTGTCTGCAATACTTTTAGTTGCACATGTACTGTTCTTTCATTACCACATGTATCATTCATTCACAGGTATGTTTGTGTAATAAAAATGCCATTAGCACAATTTCTTAAAAATATCCAAAGACGCTACTATTAAAATAGCAGGATACTGGTGTTCTTTTTCAGATTTTTTTTAAATTTCAAGCAATAAATTTTCTAGGATATGGCTATGTAGGCCCTATCATGAATTGATTTTTTGCTGTACTATGTTTTTGCTAGTGTTATCAGCTGGCTGTCTACATGGGTACTATTCCCCGGGTTAATCGTGGCACAAATGACAGTGTGAAGCGAGGTTGCTTTCTTCAAAGAAAAAGTGATTATTTTGTTCCACACTCTTTTGGAGATGATCTTTTTTTAAAGTGTGATTAAATTATTGTTTTCCAGACAATTTGGAAGGAGATTATTTATCTCCAGACTGTCCCTTCTATTTTAATAGTTGCACCCAAATACGTCAGTCTAGTGGTATTTTTACAAGAAATGTTTTATTTATCCTGGCATAGGATTTTATGAAAAATGTATCAGGGCAGTCAAGATCAAATGGTCATAAATATGACCATTTGATCGTGGCTACCCCTACTGTATGTGTAAAATGCATATCATTGGTATTTACTATAAAAAAGAAGCCTGTATCAGTGTGAGAAATGTCCATGTTTAGCCATCTAAATGATTTTTGATTCTGTGTACTGTATTAATGGTCTATCTTTTTTTGCTGAAGTTTTTAGGCTAAGTGAACCACATCTTACATGGTGTCATACATGCATAGCTAGTATTTTTTTGACAAAAATAGTGGTCAAAATAAAAAATATATATTCCTAACAATATATGTACTGTATAAGATGCCAACAAAATTCAAAATGGCCACCACAGCAGATGTGCAAATGAGTTTTTTGATCAATTTCATATTGTTTGTGTGTGCAAAAACTAGTAAGGTATAAATTATTAATTTATAAAAATAGCATTCCCAAAGTTCTGTCCACAATATCGAGATATGCAAATGAGATTTGACTGAAATTCAAAATGGCCGCCACAATTCGACTTTTCATGTGTGACACATCACATGTCGTTCATGTTTTTTTGTGTGCACAGGTCAACTTCATATTTTTTGTTGGCGCAAAATTTCAAAAAATTATAAATTATTCAAATTTTACAATCACATTCCCAATAATCATGATAATATGGAGATCTGCAACTTGATTTTTTTCCATATTTTACTGAAGTTCCAAATGGGCAACACAGGTCAACTTCTTAATTATTTTTGGTCGCAAAAACTCAAAAACCGAATTTATGGCGGGGAGACTTCAGACCTTTTGTTATATTGTTAGTCATGAAAAAAAAATACCCGCAATTTAACCTTGTTAGTCGGGTTGCCATATGACCAATTGTTACTCCACCTTGCATTTTGGAAATCCCAAAGTTTTTTTGCTGTTTTGATATACTGAGATAGTCTACTTTAAAAATCCCCGTGGCGCAATTTGTGGTAGGCTGAGCATTTTGCATAATTTACCAAAATCAAAAATGGCTGCCGGTTACTCAGCATATCTCAGCATATCAGAACAGCAAAAAAAGTTTGGGGTTTCCGAAATGCAAGGTTCTGGAACTGGCAACCCGACTATGTTCATTTTCAATGCTTATTATGTCGCCACGAAACTGATTGTTTTGGCTGTCGTTGTAATATCTTGTGGCCACATTGCTTCAACCATTTGGAATTCATTTTGTATTTTTTTCTACTGTAGGACTAAGAAATTCCTGATTTCTAATTATTGACAATCATGGCAAAAATAAGAAATGCAGGAATTTCGTCTCTATATCTAGCCTAACTGGTGAATACGCAGCACAAAAATTAAAAAAACTTTTGTAGTTCTAGTCTATGGACATGTTTACATCAATTAATAAGCTAAAATAAAATTACCGATTTTTTGATGATTTTAGACGTGGGCATGTCCCTTTAATGGTTTATTGAGATCGGGCATAAGCTCAAAACCTCAAATGTATATAATGTGCCAATAAAAATAGGCTACTTGATGCTGATATGATGCAGTTCACAATTAAAGTTAGCTTGCAGTGGGAAGAACGTCACACTTTATAGTGTTTTGATTGTGGTAGTAATCTCAAATTATTTTGGATGTCAGATTATTTGCCTAGCAATTATTAGCCTACATTCTATGCATCTTAAATTTACAATATTTTAAAAAGACGTCATTCAGTAAAATTTATTTTTGCAGATAATTTTATTAGAGAGGTTTTCTAGTGGTGCTTCATAGAAAAGGACTTTGAAATCCTTGTTTTACTTCGTTATTTATCATTTCATGTTGACTGTCATTTGATTTTAAACAAGAAAACAGATTTGAAAACTTTTGTTTTAATTATGATAATTATAAAACAGAACATTGTGTACACGAAACACGGATTTTAATGCAGTTTACTGTTTTTTTTGTGATATATTAATTACTAAAAACAACTGTGTGAACTAGCTGGCATGAAATATATTTAATAAGCGTAGTGCCACATTTTAAGCATCTTTGATTTAGAATGCATTGAAAAGCATTTATTATGGCTCCACCCACTGTGGTGGTAGAGACATAATGTTTTTGCTGAGTCCGCCTGCCGCCGGCTGTGCCGCCGCCGCGACTTGTTTGTGCTCTAACTCGAAAAATCCTGCTCGGTTTATTTCTAAATATTTGCAGTACCATGCTGCTGATGCATATTGTCCGCGCGGCCTTTCAGTGATTTTAGACATGCAGGACAACCTGAATAATTACCTTTATGTGGCTCCTGCTTTCTGGTTGAAAATATGGCAATTTTAATTGCAGAACATAACAATTTAAATAAACTTGTAACAAGAGCACACTCGACAATAGCCCGCCGCCATTATTGAATTTTTGTTATTGCACCCATATGGTCAAATTATTGACGTAAAATGAAAAAAATTGCAATAAATCGGCCATTTTGACATTTTTTCAGCCGTTATCGAGCTAGTCTGGGCAGGATGAATGAATTTTTTTTATGTTATCACGCCCACAAGGTCAAGTTATTGATGTAAAATGCAAAAAATCACAATAAATCTGCCATTTTGATTTTTTTTTCAGCCATTATTGAACTTGTCTGAGAACTGTTCATTTGTAACATAGGCTACATAACAAAATTTTTTAAAGGATGCATGAAAAAACTTTTCAAGTTATCAGTACAAGGTCAAATTATTGACGTAAAATGCTCCACGTCCTGATTTCTAATTATTGACAACCATGTCAAAAATAAGAAATATAGGAATTTCGTCTCTATATCTAGCCTAACTGGTAAGTGCGCAGCACAAAAATTTAAAAACTTTTGCAGTTCTAGTCTATGGACATGTTTACATCATATGGTCATATTATTAAGCTAAAATAAAATAACCGATTTTTTTGATGATTTTAAACCTGGGCATGTCCCTTTAAAATACTTGCCTTAATTTATGATTGATCATTTGATGTTCATTCTCTATTATCGTATATATATATGGAGATTTGTTTTAATTATGTAGCAAACACTGTGTACACTATGCTTATTAAACACTGTTACGACATTGTTTCTTTCTACCAGCTGCTGAACTTTGAAGTAGATTATATATAATTAAAGTATGGTCAAACTTACTAGTATGCATATATTTACTGAGCATTGTGGCATCTCGTAAGCAGTGATGCAAGAATTTACATGACCGCCTGTGTCATGGCAGCCTATGTCAGCCGAGAAAGTGTTATGTTGCATGTAACCCCTTCAATATTATACTTTAAAATGTGTCATTAAACCAAATGTATGTATAATTCTGCATGTGCTCATTGATTAAAATAGCAATATATGTATATGATTTTACGAGGGCCCATTGCAAATGGTATACGCTCATTAAATAAAGTTTTATTTGATTTTGATTTGAATCCCACTAAAAATTACACACACATATTTATGATCGCAATTTACTGGTGTATTAGTGTTAAAGTTTCAGCTTCAACGTTATACATGTTATATCAGCGTTTGAAATTACGGCAATGTAAATTTTTGCACAATAATATAATGCTATTTTTTTTAATAGATAACAGTACTGCAAAGTTAAAACAGCGACCTGGATCAAACGTCTAAATACTGACGTTTTTGCAAGAGTTAACCATCAACGGTGTTCAACCCAGTGGGCACAACGACGTTGTTTCAGCGTTGAAACGACGTTGAAAATTGTCACATCGTTTCTAGCATGACGTCGATAGAACGTTGTAATGATGTCGTCGGAAATACGACGTCGATGCGACGTTGCAATGTGATTTCAACCTCATGTCCACGCTGAAACGACGTCGTGTGCCCACTGAGAAGCGAGTTTCGTACACATAGCACTTGACGTTGTAGCGACGTTGAATCAACGTCAATTACTTTGATTCAACGTTGCAACAACGTCGTGTACCCAGTGAGTATATTCACGTTTTTCTCACAACGTCGACCAATCATGTAAATTTTCAACGTTTGCACAACGTCAGGATTTCAACGTTATTTAAATGTAGTTCTCACAACGTCGATCTAACTTGAAAATTTAGAACGTTTTCACAACGGCAGGATTTCAACATTTTTTTACCGTTGGTATCACAACGTCGAACAAACATGAACATTTCCAACGTTTTCACAACTGCAGGATTTAAACTTTATTTGAACATTGTTCTCACTACGTCGATCGAACATGAAAATTCACAACGTTTTCAGAATGTCGCAATTTCAACGTTACATAAACATTGTTCTTACAACGTTGTATTGGGGTCAACACAGGGTTCTTTTTGCAACGTTTTGTTCAGGTCGATCCATCGTCGTTTTTAAATGTTGTTTTGAGGTTTCCATATCTACGTCATTTGGACTTTCACTCTACACTAAAATTAGGCGTTGTTTCAACGTTATGGTTTCACGTTGTTTCGACGTTAGATTTTCAATGTTTTCACAACAGCTGTATTTCAACGTTACTTAGACGTTGCTCTTACAACGCTGTATTGAAGTCAACACAGGGTTATTTTTACAACGTTTTGTTCAGGTCGATCCACCGTCATTTTTGCAACGTTGTTTTTTGGTTCCCATAGCTACGTCAACAGGAATTTCATTCTACACTACACTAGACGTTGTTTCTACGTTATGGTTTCACGTTGATTCAACGTTGTTTCGACGTCAGATTGCCCACTGGGATAGCAATGTAGTTTTGCGTCACTTTGCGTAACTAAAATCCACCGTATCATAGACAGCGCTACACACGCCTGTGACTCTTCTTCCGTGATATATTTTGAACTAGGAGGTCATGTAAAATAATTTGCGTCGACCGGGAGTCGAGCCCGGGTCGATTGCTTGAAAGGCAACCATGCTAGCCGCTACACCACCGACGCAGGTAATAATATGACTGTGCAATGAAAACATAGCACAGCTTTGTGAAATGTAAAATTAGTGTAAAAAAAAAAGTTTTTTTCGAAAACGATTTTTTGTCTAATAAAAAGGCTCTTTGTTGATCTCTAGCTAAAATTTATTTAATTTATATCTTGCAACTGTAAAAGGCAATTTGTTGAACTCTAGCTAAAATGTATTCAATTTATATCATGCCACTGGTCATGCCGCCTGGATTGAGCAGTAGGCAGCGCGTGAGTCTCATAATCTCAAGGTGGTGAGTTCGATCCTCACTCGGGGCAAAGGTGGCAGTTTGTTTTATGTATATAGCAGTGTAGTTTTGCGTCACTTTGCGTACCTAAAATCCACATTATCATAGGCAGCGCTACACACGCCTGTGACTCTTCTTCCGTAGTATATTTTGAACTAGGAGGTCATGTAAAATTATTTTCGTCGACCGGGAGTCGAACCCGGGTCGATTGCTTGGAAGGCAACCATGCTAGCCGTTACACCACCGACGCAGGCAATATTAAGACTGTGCAATGAAAACATAGCACTGCTCTGTGAAACGTAAAATTAGTGTAAAAAAGAAGTTATTTTCGTAAACGATTTTTTGTCCAAAAAAAGGCACTTTGTTGATCTCTAACAAAAAATAATTTAATTTATATCTCGCTACATGTCATGCCGCCCCGATGGCGCAGTAGGCAAATCGTGCGTCTCATAATCTCAAGGTCGTGAGTTCGATCCTCACTCGAGGCAAATGTGGCGCTCAATTTTATGTGAATAGCAGTTTAGTTTTGCGTCACTTTGCGTACCTAAAATCCACATTATCATAGGCAGCGCTACACACGCCTGTGACTCTTCTTCCGTAGTATATTTTGAAGTAAGAGGTCATGTAAAATATTTTGCGTCGTCCGGGAGTCGAACCCGGGCTAATTGCTTGGAAGGCAACCATGCTAGACGTTACACCACCGACGCAGGTAATATTAAGACAGTGCATTGAAAATATAGCACTGCTATGTGAAACGTAAAAATAGTGTAAAAAAGAAGTTATTTTCGAAAACGATTTTTTGTCTAAAAAAGGCACCTTGTTGATCTCTAGCAAAAAATAATTTAATTTATATCTTGCTACATGTCATGCCGCCTCGATGGCGCAGTAGGCAAATCGTGCGTCTCATAATCTCATGGTCGTGAGTTCGATCCTCACTCGAGGCAAAGGTGGCAGTTCACTTTATGTGTATAGCAGTGTAGTTTTGCATACCTAAAATGCACCGTATCACTGTATCCTAGTTCAAAATATACTACGGAGGAAGAGTCACAGGCGTGTGTAGCGCTGCCTATGATACGGTAGATTTCAGGTACGCAAAACTACACTGCTATACACATAAAATGAACTGCCACATTTGCCCCGAGTGACCCCTGTAAAAATAATCAACCAGAACGCCGTTCCATGTGCCGTTCGAACGGTTAGCGTTCAGAACGACAATCATGGTTTTTAGCCAGTCTCTCGTTCAGAACGGCCGTTCTGAACGATTTAGGCCGTTCTTTTGGAATGAACACTGCGTTCTGAACGGCGTTCAAAGACGAGAATTGTTCTATTTGGAACAAACCGTTCAAAACCTGAATTAAACGTTCAAAAGGGAACATGTGTTCAAATTAGAACGCCCCAGCAAGAACCAAGACGTTGAACCAATGTTGGCTCAATGTTGGTCCATCGTCCATGATGCTGGGCTAGCATTAAATCATCATTGGCTCAACATAATGTTTTTTGGGTATCTTTCTCAAATTTGTTCTGTGTCTTGCTAGTACTAGTAACCAGTGCTAGGACAAGTTCAATGGCTGAAAAATGTCAAGATGGCCGATTTATTGAGATTTTTCACATTTTACGTTTATTATCTCACTTTGTGGGTGCGATAATTGTAAAATGTTCCATGTATCCTGCTCAAATTTGTTATGCATGTTACGCATAACCAGTTCTCAGAACAAAATGTGCGTTTCTAAGAGGGTTATGCCCTGAGAAGTTTCAACAGAATTAGTCTTTAAATTAAATGGCAGACTTGCAGTCATTTTTAGCCCTCCTTTTAATTTGTAATTTAAAAAAGTGGGTATTGCAATTGGCGTTGGCGTTAACATCTCCCTTTGCGCACGATAACTTGAAAAGTTTTTCATGTATGTTTCTCAAATTTGTTCTGTGTCTTGCTAGTACTAGTAACCAGTGCCAGGACAAGTTCAATGGCTGAAAAATGTCAAGATGGCCGATTTATTGAGATTTTTCACATTTTACGTTTATTATCTTACTTTGTGGGTGCGATAATTGTAAAATGTTCCATGTATCCTGCTCAAATTTGTTATGCATGTTACGCATAACCAGTTCTCAGACAAGTTAGAAAATGGCTGAAAAAATCAAAATGGCCGATTTATTGTTATTTTTCACATTTTATGTCAATAATTTTACCTTGTTGGTGTGATAACTTCAAAAGGTTTTCTTGTATCCTGGGCAAATTTGTACTGCATACTGCTTATAGCCAGTTCTCGGACAAGTTCAATGATGGCGGCGAGTATAGTCGAGTATACTCTTGTTTTCAATGATTTTCACTTTTAAATGATGATTAGCTGCTGAGGCCCTTTTCCGTTGCCGACGGGCCTTGTTTTTAAAATGATCATATAGTGTACATGATGCATGGGTTTTATTTTCAAATCAGGAGGGTTGGCGTTTTTTGGAATATGGGCGTTTATTAGAATTAATACGGCACATGTATTAGACAATAATTTATATTTTTTTCAATTTTTTTTTGAGTTTATTCATATTGAAAGTTTATTCATATTGAAATAATTCAACAAAAGTGTCCATTTTCATGATGATAATTCGTAAGCAGATTTATCTCATAGAATACTTAAACAAAATATACAGATATAGAACAGTTAAAGCATCTAAATATGCGAAAACTCTGAATTACTGGTTGTCATATGTCTTTGTTGATAACTCTTTAGAAAGTAAGACAACATATTAGAAAGAATATCTGCATAGCAAACTTCAGAAAGAGACTGAACAACATCACTGGATTATAATGATGAGAGCATTGTGCCTGGGGTCCTTTACTGACTGTCTTGCCTCATCGCTGGATGGACTAGTTTGACTGTTTTTCCTTTAGGCGGCACATTTTTGACTTGAGTTGTGCTGAATGATTACTGGAGAGATAGGTATATATCAACAAAATCATCAAACTACCTACATTCTTTAGCTGGATAATTATTTATGTTAGCAATATAGATCAGAGAAAATCCATAGAAAGAACTGCTGTCGATCAGTTTTACGCTACACATTTTTCACCCATGCTCACACATGCATATGGGGAGTGGTGGGGCAATTTTCAGCCCTGTGAATGAAGCAGTATTTGCGGTGTATGCAGATTTGTGTACAGCATTTTCACTAATTGACGATGAGATTTTGGTCTGGTGCTCCTGTAAACTATTTAGCATGTTGATAATAAGGTCGAAGCTGGTGTTAACAATTAATAATAAGATGTCATTAATATTTAGATATATATACATGTATATTAGATATATATGTATCATGCTTGTCTGCAATACTTTTAGTTGCACATGTACTGTTCTTTCATTACCACATGTATCATTCATTCACAGGTATGTTTGTGTAATAAAAATGCCATTAGCACAATTTCTTAAAAATATCCAAAGACGCTACTATTAAAATAGCAGGATACTGGTGTTCTTTTTCAGATTTTTTTTAAATTTCAAGCAATAAATTTTCTAGGATATGGCTATGTAGGCCCTATCATGAATTGATTTTTTGCTGTACTATGTTTTTGCTAGTGTTATCAGCTGGCTGTCTACATGGGTACTATTCCCCGGGTTAATCGTGGCACAAATGACAGTGTGAAGCGAGGTTGCTTTCTTCAAAGAAAAAGTGATTATTTTGTTCCACACTCTTTTGGAGATGATCTTTTTTTAATGTGTGATTAAATTATTGTTTTCCAGACAATTTGGAAGGAGATTATTTATCTCCAGACTGTCCCTTCTATTTTAATAGTTGCACCCAAATACGTCAGTCTAGTGGTATTTTTACAAGAAATGTTTTATTTATCCTGGCATAGGATTTTATGAAAAATGTATCAGGGCAGTCAAGATCAAATGGTCATAAATATGACCATTTGATCGTGGCTACCCCTACTGTATGTGTAAAATGCATATCATTGGTATTTACTATAAAAAAGAAGCCTGTATCAGTGTGAGAAATGTCCATGTTTAGCCATCTAAATGATTTTTGATTCTGTGTACTGTATTAATCTTTTTTTGCTGAAGTTTTTAGGCTAAGTGAACCACATCTTACATGGTGTCATACATGCATAGCTAGTATTTTTTTGACAAAAATAGTGGTCAAAATAAAAAATATATATTCCTAACAATATATGTACTGTATAAGATGCCAACAAAATTCAAAATGGCCACCACAGCAGATGTGCAAATGAGTTTTTTGATCAATTTCATATTGTTTGTGTGTGCAAAAACTAGTAAGGTATAAATTATTAATTTATAAAAATAGCATTCCCAAAGTTCTGTCCACAATATCGAGATATGCAAATGAGATTTGACTGAAATTCAAAATGGCCGCCACAATTCGACTTTTCATGTGTGACACATCACATGTCGTTCATGTTTTTTTGTGTGCACAGGTCAACTTCATATTTTTTGTTGGCGCAAAATTTCAAAAAATTATAAATTATTCAAATTTTACAATCACATTCCCAATAATCATGATAATATGGAGATCTGCAACTTGATTTTTTTCCATATTTTACTGAAGTTCCAAATGGGCAACACAGGTCAACTTCTTAATTATTTTTGGTCGCAAAAACTCAAAAACCGAATTTATGGCGGGGAGACTTCAGACCTTTTGTTATATTGTTAGTCATGAAAAAAAAATACCCGCAATTTAACCTTGTTAGTCGGGTTGCCATATGACCAATTGTTACTCCACCTTGCATTTTGGAAATCCCAAAGTTTTTTTGCTGTTTTGATATACTGAGATAGTCTACTTTAAAAATCCCCGTGGCGCAATTTGTGGTAGGCTGAGCATTTTGCATAATTTACCAAAATCAAAAATGGCTGCCGGTTACTCAGCATATCTCAGCATATCAGAACAGCAAAAAAAGTTTGGGGTTTCCGAAATGCAAGGTTCTGGAACTGGCAACCCGACTATGTTCATTTTCAATGCTTATTATGTCGCCACGAAACTGATTGTTTTGGCTGTCGTTGTAATATCTTGTGGCCACATTGCTTCAACCATTTGGAATTCATTTTGTATTTTTTTCTACTGTAGGACTAAGAAATTCCTGATTTCTAATTATTGACAATCATGGCAAAAATAAGAAATGCAGGAATTTCGTCTCTATATCTAGCCTAACTGGTGAATACGCAGCACAAAAATTAAAAAAACTTTTGTAGTTCTAGTCTATGGACATGTTTACATCAATTAATAAGCTAAAATAAAATTACCGATTTTTTGATGATTTTAGACGTGGGCATGTCCCTTTAATGGTTTATTGAGATCGGGCATAAGCTCAAAACCTCAAATGTATATAATGTGCCAATAAAAATAGGCTACTTGATGCTGATATGATGCAGTTCACAATTAAAGTTAGCTTGCAGTGGGAAGAACGTCACACTTTATAGTGTTTTGATTGTGGTAGTAATCTCAAATTATTTTGGATGTCAGATTATTTGCCTAGCAATTATTAGCCTACATTCTATGCATCTTAAATTTACAATATTTTAAAAAGACGTCATTCAGTAAAATTTATTTTTGCAGATAATTTTATTAGAGAGGTTTTCTAGTGGTGCTTCATAGAAAAGGACTTTGAAATCCTTGTTTTACTTCGTTATTTAT
This sequence comes from Flabesymbios commensalis, assembly GCA_964017125.1. Taxonomy (NCBI): domain Eukaryota; kingdom Metazoa; phylum Annelida; class Polychaeta; order Terebellida; family Flabelligeridae; genus Flabesymbios; species Flabesymbios commensalis. The sequence continues at coordinate 45,074,086 of OZ024906.1, forward strand.
CATTTCATGTTGACTGTCATTTGATTTTAAACAAGAAAACAGATTTGAAAACTTTTGTTTTAATTATGATAATTATAAAACAGAACATTGTGTACACGAAACACGGATTTTAATGCAGTTTACTGTTTTTTTTGTGATATATTAATTACTAAAAACAATTGTGTGAACTAGCTGGCATGAAATATATTTAATAAGCGTAGTGCCACATTTTAAGCATCTTTGATTTAGAATGCATTGAAAAGCATTTATTATGGCTCCACCCACTGTGGTGGTAGAGACATAATGTTTTTGCTGAGTCCGCCTGCCGCCGGCTGTGCCGCCGCCGCGACTTGTTTGTGCTCTAACTCGAAAAATCCTGCTCGGTTTATTTCTAAATATTTGCAGTACCATGCTGCTGATGCATATTGTCCGCGCGGCCTTTCAGTGATTTTAGACATGCAGGACAACCTGAATAATTACCTTTATGTGGCTCCTGCTTTCTGGTTGAAAATATGGCAATTTTAATTGCAGAACATAACAATTTAAATAAACTTGTAACAAGAGCACACTCGACAATAGCCCGCCGCCATTATTGAATTTTTGTTATTGCACCCATATGGTCAAATTATTGACGTAAAATGAAAAAAATTGCAATAAATCGGCCATTTTGACATTTTTTCAGCCGTTATCGAGCTAGTCTGGGCAGGATGAATGAATTTTTTTTATGTTATCACGCCCACAAGGTCAAGTTATTGATGTAAAATGCAAAAAATCACAATAAATCTGCCATTTTGATTTTTTTTTCAGCCATTATTGAACTTGTCTGAGAACTGTTCATTTGTAACATAGGCTACATAACAAAATTTTTTAAAGGATGCATGAAAAAACTTTTCAAGTTATCAGTACAAGGTCAAATTATTGACGTAAAATGCTCCACGTCCTGATTTCTAATTATTGACAACCATGTCAAAAATAAGAAATATAGGAATTTCGTCTCTATATCTAGCCTAACTGGTAAGTGCGCAGCACAAAAATTTAAAAACTTTTGCAGTTCTAGTCTATGGACATGTTTACATCATATGGTCATATTATTAAGCTAAAATAAAATAACCGATTTTTTTGATGATTTTAAACCTGGGCATGTCCCTTTAAAATACTTGCCTTAATTTATGATTGATCATTTGATGTTCATTCTCTATTATCGTATATATATATGGAGATTTGTTTTAATTATGTAGCAAACACTGTGTACACTATGCTTATTAAACACTGTTACGACATTGTTTCTTTCTACCAGCTGCTGAACTTTGAAGTAGATTATATATAATTAAAGTATGGTCAAACTTACTAGTATGCATATATTTACTGAGCATTGTGGCATCTCGTAAGCAGTGATGCAAGAATTTACATGACCGCCTGTGTCATGGCAGCCTATGTCAGCCGAGAAAGTGTTATGTTGCATGTAACCCCTTCAATATTATACTTTAAAATGTGTCATTAAACCAAATGTATGTATAATTCTGCATGTGCTCATTGATTAAAATAGCAATATATGTATATGATTTTACGAGGGCCCATTGCAAATGGTATACGCTCATTAAATAAAGTTTTATTTGATTTTGATTTGAATCCCACTAAAAATTACACACACATATTTATGATCGCAATTTACTGGTGTATTAGTGTTAAAGTTTCAGCTTCAACGTTATACATGTTATATCAGCGTTTGAAATTACGGCAATGTAAATTTTTGCACAATAATATAATGCTATTTTTTTTAATAGATAACAGTACTGCAAAGTTAAAACAGCGACCTGGATCAAACGTCTAAATACTGACGTTTTTGCAAGAGTTAACCATCAACGGTGTTCAACCCAGTGGGCACAACGACGTTGTTTCAGCGTTGAAACGACGTTGAAAATTGTCACATCGTTTCTAGCATGACGTCGATAGAACGTTGTAATGATGTCGTCGGAAATACGACGTCGATGCGACGTTGCAATGTGATTTCAACCTCATGTCCACGCTGAAACGACGTCGTGTGCCCACTGAGAAGCGAGTTTCGTACACATAGCACTTGACGTTGTAGCGACGTTGAATCAACGTCAATTACTTTGATTCAACGTTGCAACAACGTCGTGTACCCAGTGAGTATATTCACGTTATTCTCACAACGTCGACCAATCATGTAAATTTTCAACGTTTGCACAACGTCAGGATTTCAACGTTATTTAAATGTAGTTCTCACAACGTCGATCTAACTTGAAAATTTAGAACGTTTTCACAACGGCAGGATTTCAACATTTTTTTACCGTTGGTATCACAACGTCGAACAAACATGAACATTTCCAACGTTTTCACAACTGCAGGATTTAAACTTTATTTGAACATTGTTCTCACTACGTCGATCGAACATGAAAATTCACAACGTTTTCAGAATGTCGCAATTTCAACGTTACATAAACATTGTTCTTACAACGTTGTATTGGGGTCAACACAGGGTTCTTTTTGCAACGTTTTGTTCAGGTCGATCCATCGTCGTTTTTAAATGTTGTTTTGAGGTTTCCATATCTACGTCATTTGGACTTTCACTCTACACTAAAATTAGGCGTTGTTTCAACGTTATGGTTTCACGTTGTTTCGACGTTAGATTTTCAATGTTTTCACAACAGCTGTATTTCAACGTTACTTAGACGTTGCTCTTACAACGCTGTATTGAAGTCAACACAGGGTTATTTTTACAACGTTTTGTTCAGGTCGATCCACCGTCATTTTTGCAACGTTGTTTTTTGGTTCCCATAGCTACGTCAACAGGAATTTCATTCTACACTACACTAGACGTTGTTTCTACGTTATGGTTTCACGTTGATTCAACGTTGTTTCGACGTCAGATTGCCCACTGGGATAGCAATGTAGTTTTGCGTCACTTTGCGTAACTAAAATCCACCGTATCATAGACAGCGCTACACACGCCTGTGACTCTTCTTCCGTGATATATTTTGAACTAGGAGGTCATGTAAAATAATTTGCGTCGACCGGGAGTCGAGCCCGGGTCGATTGCTTGAAAGGCAACCATGCTAGCCGCTACACCACCGACGCAGGTAATAATATGACTGTGCAATGAAAACATAGCACAGCTTTGTGAAATGTAAAATTAGTGTAAAAAAAAAAGTTTTTTTCGAAAACGATTTTTTGTCTAATAAAAAGGCTCTTTGTTGATCTCTAGCTAAAATTTATTTAATTTATATCTTGCAACTGTAAAAGGCAATTTGTTGAACTCTAGCTAAAATGTATTCAATTTATATCATGCCACTGGTCATGCCGCCTGGATTGAGCAGTAGGCAGCGCGTGAGTCTCATAATCTCAAGGTGGTGAGTTCGATCCTCACTCGGGGCAAAGGTGGCAGTTTGTTTTATGTATATAGCAGTGTAGTTTTGCGTCACTTTGCGTACCTAAAATCCACATTATCATAGGCAGCGCTACACACGCCTGTGACTCTTCTTCCGTAGTATATTTTGAACTAGGAGGTCATGTAAAATTATTTTCGTCGACCGGGAGTCGAACCCGGGTCGATTGCTTGGAAGGCAACCATGCTAGCCGTTACACCACCGACGCAGGCAATATTAAGACTGTGCAATGAAAACATAGCACTGCTCTGTGAAACGTAAAATTAGTGTAAAAAAGAAGTTATTTTCGTAAACGATTTTTTGTCCAAAAAAAGGCACTTTGTTGATCTCTAACAAAAAATAATTTAATTTATATCTCGCTACATGTCATGCCGCCCCGATGGCGCAGTAGGCAAATCGTGCGTCTCATAATCTCAAGGTCGTGAGTTCGATCCTCACTCGAGGCAAATGTGGCGCTCAATTTTATGTGAATAGCAGTTTAGTTTTGCGTCACTTTGCGTACCTAAAATCCACATTATCATAGGCAGCGCTACACACGCCTGTGACTCTTCTTCCGTAGTATATTTTGAAGTAAGAGGTCATGTAAAATATTTTGCGTCGTCCGGGAGTCGAACCCGGGCTAATTGCTTGGAAGGCAACCATGCTAGACGTTACACCACCGACGCAGGTAATATTAAGACAGTGCATTGAAAATATAGCACTGCTATGTGAAACGTAAAAATAGTGTAAAAAAGAAGTTATTTTCGAAAACGATTTTTTGTCTAAAAAAGGCACCTTGTTGATCTCTAGCAAAAAATAATTTAATTTATATCTTGCTACATGTCATGCCGCCTCGATGGCGCAGTAGGCAAATCGTGCGTCTCATAATCTCATGGTCGTGAGTTCGATCCTCACTCGAGGCAAAGGTGGCAGTTCACTTTATGTGTATAGCAGTGTAGTTTTGCATACCTAAAATGCACCGTATCACTGTATCCTAGTTCAAAATATACTACGGAGGAAGAGTCACAGGCGTGTGTAGCGCTGCCTATGATACGGTAGATTTCAGGTACGCAAAACTACACTGCTATACACATAAAATGAACTGCCACATTTGCCCCGAGTGACCCCTGTAAAAATAATCAACCAGAACGCCGTTCCATGTGCCGTTCGAACGGTTAGCGTTCAGAACGACAATCATGGTTTTTAGCCAGTCTCTCGTTCAGAACGGCCGTTCTGAACGATTTAGGCCGTTCTTTTGGAATGAACACTGCGTTCTGAACGGCGTTCAAAGACGAGAATTGTTCTATTTGGAACAAACCGTTCAAAACCTGAATTAAACGTTCAAAAGGGAACATGTGTTCAAATTAGAACGCCCCAGCAAGAACCAAGACGTTGAACCAATGTTGGCTCAATGTTGGTCCATCGTCCATGATGCTGGGCTAGCATTAAATCATCATTGGCTCAACATAATGTTTTTTGGGGCAGGCCGGCGTTCAAATTAGAACATTAAGCCTATCAGCCAACAACAACAGTTGGGCCAGCAACGGAACACTGTTGGGCTTACCTCAAACAAGATAAGCCAACATTGAGCAGGATCTTGGCCCACCATTGGACAGTACGCTGGAACAACAATAAAATTCCAACGCATTGTGCTTGCTGGATCTGCAAACAAGTTAATTATTCTATACAAGCCTCAGTCAAGTGATTGCGTATTGTGTTTGCTGGATTATATATAGTCCCACTTCCTTTGTTAGTATTTGGGTCTGAGAAAGTAGGCCCTATGACTTCAATAAGCTACCGAGACTAGCACAGATCACAAACAAAAAAATGATCACACTAATGTGCACAGACCTTTAATTATACTCACTTAAAATCTTTCTTGTCTTTGTCATTCATTACTAGTATTTATAGTAGGCCTACTGTGGGCTCGCTATGTCCCACAGTTGCAATTATTTCTGCAACAGACGACAGTAGATCTGCCGTACTTTGATACCATACTCATTAGCTATTAGACTAAAATTGATTGAGTTTATAATGAGAGTATGGCTATAGCTGTACATGTCTCCTCTGCAGGCGTCTGAACTAAACTGAAACACTGGTCAGTTTTGAACGGATGGTGTGATATTGAAGATCCACATGATTGGTCTATGCTAAATTAATTTCTGCGTCACAATGAAACTGTATTTGTATTCTTTATTATTTTGCTCAAATCGGAACGCTGTTTCACCGCCGAGCACATTCTCATGTTCAGTTGACTGCAGGAACGTTCACGTGCCAAGAACGACGTCCAAACAGCCGTTCCATCTTCTTGTAATGAACGAGCGTCGTTCAGAACGATGACAGTGTTCAGTTTTGGAATAAGAACGTCGTTCAGGCCGTTCGAACGATTTTGCAGCGTTCGAACGCTCAGAACGGCGTTCGAACGGTCGTTCT
>OZ024906.1:45080083-45272583 GCA_964017125.1 Flabesymbios commensalis
CCGAGTGAAATCGAACTCACGACCTTGAGATTATGAGACTCACGCGCTGCCTACGGCGCCATCGAGGGCGGCATGACCAGTAGCATGATATAAGTTAAATAAATTGTAGTTAGAGTTCATCAAAGTGCCTTTTTATTAGACAAAAATCGTTTTCAAAATAACTTCCTATTTATACTAATTTTACACTCCACAGAGATGTGCTATGTTTTCATTGCACAGACTTAATATTGCCTGCGTCGGTGGTGTAACGGCTAGCATGGTTGCCTTCCAAGAAATCGACCCGGGTTCGACTCCCGGTCGACGCAAATTATTTTACATGACCTCCTAATTCAAAATATACTACGGAAGAAGAGTAACAGGCGCGTGTTGCGTCACTTTGCGTACCTGAAATCCACTGTATCATAGGCAGCGCACCACACGCCTGTGACTCTTCTTCCGTATTATATTTTAAACTAGGAGATCGTGTACAATAATTTGCGTCGACCGAGTGCTTGGAAGGCAACCATGCTAGCCGTTACACCACCGACGCAGGCGTGCAATGAAAACATAGCACAGCTCTGTGGAGTGTAAAATTAGTTTAAATAGGAAGTTATTTTGAAAACGATTTTTTTGTCTAATAAAAAAGCACTTTGTTGAACTCTAACTAAAATTTATTTAACTTATATCTTGCTACTGGTCATGCCGCCTCGATGGCGCAGTAGGCAGCGCGTGAGTCTCATAATCTCAAGGTCGTGAGTTCGATCCTCACTCGGGGCACAGGTGGCACTTTATTTTATGTAAATAGCAGTGTAGTTTTGCTTCACTTTGCGTACCTAAAATCCACATTATCATAGGCAGCGCTACACACGCCTGTGACTCTTCTTCCGTAGTATATTTTGAAATGAGAGGTCATGTAAAATAATTTGCGTCGACCGGGAGTCGAACCCGGGTCGATTGCTTGGAAGGCAACCATGCTAGCCGTTACATTACCGACGCAGGCGATATTAAGACTGTGCAATGAAAACAGAGCACAGCTCTGTGGAGTGTAAAATTAGTGTAAAATTGAAGTTATTTTGAAAACGATTCTTTGTCTAATAAAAAGGCACTTTGTTGAACTCTAACTAAAATTTATTTAACTTATATCTTGCTACTGGTCTTGCCGCCTCGATGGCGCAGTAGGCAGCGCGTGAGTCTCATAATCTCAAGGTCGTGAGTTCGATCCTCACTCGGGGCACAGGTGGCATTTTATTTTATGTAAATAGCAGTGTAGTTTTGCGCCACTTTGCGTACCTAAAATCCACATTATCATAGGCAGCGCTACACACGCCTGTGACTCTTCTTCCGTAGTATATTTTGAATTAGGAGGTCATGTAAAATAATTTGCGTCGACAGGGAGTCGAACCCGGGTCGATTGCTTGGAAGGCAACCATGCTACCCGTTACACCACCGACGCAGGCGTGCAATGAAAACAGAGCACAGCTCTGTGGAGTGTAAAATTAGTGTAAATATGAAGTTATTTTGAAAACGATTTGTTGTCTAATAAAAAGGCACTTTGTTGAACTCTAACTAAAATTTATTTAACTTATATCTTGCTACTGGTCATGCCGCCTCGATGGGCGCAGTAGGCAGCGCGTGAGTCTCATAATCTTAAGGTCGTGAGTTCGATCCTCACTCGGGGCACAGGTGGCACTTTATTTTATGTAAATAGCAGTGTAGTTTTGCGTCACTTTGCTTACCTAAAATCCACATTATCATAGGCAGCGTTACACACGCCTGTGACTCTTCTTCCGTAGTATATTTTGAATGAGGAGGTCATGTAAAATAATTTGCGTCGACCGGGAGTCGAACCCGGGTCGATTGCTTGGAAGGCAACCATGCTAGCCGTTACACCACCGGCGCAGGCAATATTAAGTCTGTGCAATAAAAACATAGCACATCTCTGTGGAGTGTAAAATTAGTATAAATAGGAAGTTATTTTGAAAACGATTACCTAAAATCCTCATTATCATAGGCAGCGTTACACACGCCTGTGACTCTTCTCCCGTAGTATATTTTGAATGAGGAGGTCATGTAAAATAATTTGCGTCGACCGGGAGTCGAACCCGGGTCGATTGCTTGGAAGGCAACCATGCTAACCGTTACACCACCGACGCAGGCAATATTAAGTGTGTGCAATAAAAACATAGCACATCTCTGTGGAGTGTAAAATTAGTATAAATAGGAAGTTATTTTGAAAACGATTTTTTGTCTAATAAAAAGGCACTTTGTTGAACTCTAACTAAAATTTATTTAACCTATATCTTGCTACTGGTCATGCCGCCTCGATGGCGCAGTAGGCAGCGCGTGAGTCTCATAATCTCAAGGTCGTGAGTTCGATCCTCACTCGGGGCACAGGTGGCACTTTATTTTATGTAAATAGCAGTGTAGTTTTGCGTCACTTTGCGTACCTAAAATCCACATTATCATAGGCAGCGCTACACACGCCTGTGACTCTTCTTCCGTAGTATATTTTGAATTAGGAGGTCATGTAAAATAATTTGCGTCGACCGGGAGTCGAACCCGGGTCGATTGCTTGGAAGGCAACCATGCTAGCCGTTACACCACCGACGCAGGCGTGCAATGAAAACATAGCACAGCTCTGTGGAGTGTAAAATTAGTTTAAAGAGGAAGTTATTTTGAAAACGATTTTTTGTCTAATAAAAAAGCACTTTGTTGAACTCTAACTAAAATTTATTTAACTTATATCTTGCTACTGGTCATGCCGCCTCGATGGCGCAGTAGGCAGCGCGTGAGTCTCATAATCTCAAGGTCGTGAGTTCGATCCTCACTCGGGGCACAGGTGGCACTTTATTTTATGTAAATAGCAGTGTAGTTTTGCTTCACTTTGCGTACCTAAAATCCACATTATCATAGGCAGCGCTACACACGCCTGTGACTCTTCTTCCGTAGTATATTTTAAACTAGGAGATCGTGTACAATAATTTGCGTCGACCGAGTGCTTGGAAGGCAACCATGCTAGCCGTTACACCACCGACGCAGGCGTGCAATGAAAACATAGCACAGCTCTGTGGAGTGTAAAATTAGTTTAAATAGGAAATTATTTTGAAAACGATTTTTTGTCTAATAAAAAAGCACTTTGTTGAACTCTAACTAAAATTTATTTAACTTATATCTTGCTAATGGTCATGCCGCCTCGATGGCGCAGTAGGCAGCGCGTGAGTCTCATAATCTCAAGGTCGTGAGTTCGATCCTCACTCGGGGCACAGGTGGCACTTTATTTTATGTAAATAGCAGTGTAGTTTTGCTTCACTTTGCGTACCTAAAATCCACATTATCATAGGCAGCGCTACACACGCCTGTGACTCTTCTTCCGTAGTATATTTTGAATGAGGAGGTCATGTAAAATAATTTGCGTCGACCGGGAGTCGAACCCGGGTCGATTGCTTGGAAGGCAACCATGCTAGCCGTTACATTACCGACGCAGGCGATATTAAGACTGTGCAATGAAAACAGAGCACAGCTCTGTGGAGTGTAAAATTAGTGTAAATATGAAGTTATTTTGAAAACGATTTTTTGTCTAATAAAAAGGCACTTTGTTGAACTCTAACTAAAATTTATTTAACTTATATCTTGCTACTGGTCTTGCCGCCTCGATGGCGCAGTAGGCAGCGCGTGAGTCTCATAATCTCAAGGTCGTGAGTTCGATCATCACTCGGGGCACAGGTGGCACTTTATTTTATGTAAATAGCAGTGTAGTTTTGCGCCACTTTGCGTACCTAAAATCCACATTATCATAGGCAGCGCTACACACGCCTGTGACTCTTCTTCCGTAGTATATTTTGAATTAGGAGGTCATGTAAAATAATTTGCGTCGACCGGGAGTCGAACCCGGGTCGATTGCTTGGAAGGCAACCATGCTAGCCGTTACACCACCGACGCAGGCGTGCAATGAAAACATAGCACAGCTCTGTGGAGTGTAAAATTAGTTTAAAGAGGAAGTTATTTTGAAAACGATTTTTTGTCTAATAAAAAAGCACTTTGTTGAACTCTAACTAAAATTTATTTAACTTATATCTTGCTACTGGTCATGCCGCCTCGATGGCGCAGTAGGCAGCGCGTGAGTCTCATAATCTCAAGGTCGTGAGTTCGATCCTCACTCGGGGCACAGGTGGCACTTTATTTTATGTAAATAGCAGTGTAGTTTTGCTTCACTTTGCGTACCTAAAATCCACATTATCATAGGCAGCGCTACACACGCCTGTGACTCTTCTTCCGTAGTATATTTTAAACTAGGAGATCGTGTACAATAATTTGCGTCGACCGAGTGCTTGGAAGGCAACCATGCTAGCCGTTACACCACCGACGCAGGCGTGCAATGAAAACATAGCACAGCTCTGTGGAGTGTAAAATTAGTTTAAATAGGAAATTATTTTGAAAACGATTTTTTGTCTAATAAAAAAGCACTTTGTTGAACTCTAACTAAAATTTATTTAACTTATATCTTGCTAATGGTCATGCCGCCTCGATGGCGCAGTAGGCAGCGCGTGAGTCTCATAATCTCAAGGTCGTGAGTTCGATCCTCACTCGGGGCACAGGTGGCACTTTATTTTATGTAAATAGCAGTGTAGTTTTGCTTCACTTTGCGTACCTAAAATCCACATTATCATAGGCAGCGCTACACACGCCTGTGACTCTTCTTCCGTAGTATATTTTGAATGAGGAGGTCATGTAAAATAATTTGCGTCGACCGGGAGTCGAACCCGGGTCGATTGCTTGGAAGGCAACCATGCTAGCCGTTACATTACCGACGCAGGCGATATTAAGACTGTGCAATGAAAACAGAGCACAGCTCTGTGGAGTGTAAAATTAGTGTAAATATGAAGTTATTTTGAAAACGATTTTTTGTCTAATAAAAAGGCACTTTGTTGAACTCTAACTAAAATTTATTTAACTTATATCTTGCTACTGGTCTTGCCGCCTCGATGGCGCAGTAGGCAGCGCGTGAGTCTCATAATCTCAAGGTCGTGAGTTCGATCATCACTCGGGGCACAGGTGGCACTTTATTTTATGTAAATAGCAGTGTAGTTTTGCGCCACTTTGCGTACCTAAAATCCACATTATCATAGGCAGCGCTACACACGCCTGTGACTCTTCTTCCGTAGTATATTTTGAATTAGGAGGTCATGTAAAATAATTTGCGCCGACAGGGAGTCGAACCCGGGTCGATTGCTTGGAAGGCAACCATGCTACCCGTTACACCACCGACGCAGGCGTGCAATGAAAACATAGCACAGCTCTGTGGAGTGTAAAATTAGTTTAAATAGGAAGTTATTTTGAAAACGATTTTTTGTCTAATAAAAAAGCACTTTGTTGAACTCTAACTAAAATTTATTTAACTTATATCTTGCTACTGGTCATGCCGCCTCGATGGCGCAGTAGGCAGCGCGTGAGTCTCATAATCTCAAGGTCGTGAGTTCGATCCTCACTCGGGGCACAGGTGGCACTTTATTTTATGTAAATAGCAGTGTAGTTTTGCTTCACTTTGCGTACCTAAAATCCACATTATCATAGGCAGCGCTACACACGCCTGTGACTCTTCTTCCGTAGTATATTTTGATTGAGGAGGTCATGTAAAATAATTTGCGTCGACCGGGAGTCGAACCCGGGTCGATTGCTTGGAAGGCAACCATGCTAGCCGTTACATTACCGACGCAGGCGATATTAAGACTGTGCAATGAAAACAGAGCACAGCTCTGTGGAGTGTAAAATTAGTGTAAATATGAAGTTATTTTGAAAACGATTTGTTGTCTAATAAAAAGGCACTTTGTTGAACTCTAACTAAAATTTATTTAACTTATATCTTGCTACTGGTCATGCCGCCTCGATGGCGCAGTAGGCAGCGCGTGAGTCTCATAATCTCAAGGTCGTGAGTTCGATCCTCACTCGGGGCACAGGTGGCACTTTATTTTATGTAAATAGCAGTGTAGTTTTGCGTCACTTTGCTTACCTAAAATCCACATTATCATAGGCAGCGTTACACACGCCTGTGACTCTTCTTCCGTAGTATATTTTGAATGAGGAGGTCATGTAAAATAATTTGCGTCGACCGGGAGTCGAACCCGGGTCGATTGCTTGGAAGGCAACCATGCTAGCCGTTACACCACCGACGCAGGCAATATTAAGTCTGTGCAATAAAAACATAGCACATCTCTGTGGAGTGTAAAATTAGTATAAATAGGAAGTTATTTTGAAAACGATTTTTTGTCTAATAAAAAGGCACTTTGTTGAACTCTAACTAAAATTTATTTAACTTATATCTTGCTACTGGTCATGCCGCCTCGATGGCGCAGTAGGCAGCGCGTGAGTCTCATAATCTCAAGGTCGTGAGTTCGATCCTCACTCGGGGCACAGGTGGCACTTTATTTTATGTAAATAGCAGTGTAGTTTTGCGTCACTTTGCGTACCTAAAATCCACATTATCATAGGCAGCGCTACACACGCCTGTGACTCTTCTTCCGTAGTATATTTTGAATTAGGAGGTCATGTAAAATAATTTGCGTCGACCGGGAGTCGAACCCGGGTCGATTGCTTGGAAGGCAACCATGCTAGCCGTTACACCACCGACGCAGGCGTGCAATGAAAACATAGCACAGCTGCGTGGAGTGTAAAATTAGTTTAAATAGGAAGTTATTTTGAAAACGATTTTTTGTCTAATAAAAAAGCACTTTGTTGAACTCTAACTAAAATTTATTTAACTTATATCTTGCTACTGGTCATGCCGCCTCGATGGCGCAGTAGGCAGCGCGTGAGTCTCATAATCTCAAGGTCGTGAGTTCGATCCTCACTCGGGGCACAGGTGGCACTTTATTTTATGTAAATAGCAGTGTAGTTTTGCTTCACTTTGCGTACCTAAAATCCACATTATCATAGGCAGCGCTACACACGCCTGTGACTCTTCTTCCGTAGTATATTTTGAATGAGGAGGTCATGTAAAATAATTTGCGTCGACCGGGAGTCGAACCCGGGTCGATTGCTTGGAAGGCAACCATGCTAGCCGTTACAACACCGACGCAGGCAATATTAAGTCTGTGCAATGAAAACATAGCACAGCTCTGTGGAGTGTAAAATTAGTATAAATAGGAAGTTATTTTGAAAACGATTTTTTGTCTAATAAGAAGGCACTTTGTTGAACTCTAACTAAAATTTATTTAATTTATATCTGGCTGTTGGTCATGCCGCCTCGATGGCGCAGTAGGCAGCGCGTGAGTCTCATTATCTCAAGGTAGTGAGCTCGATCCTCACTCGGGGCACAGGTGGCACTTTATTTTATGTAAATAGCAGTGTAGTTTTGCGTCACTTTGCGTACCTAAAATCCACATTATCATAGGCAGCGCTACACACGCCTGTGACTCTTCTTCTGTAGTATATTTTGAATTAGGAGGTCATACAAAATAATTTGCGTCGACCGGGAGTCGAACCCGGGTCGATTGCTTGGAAGGCAACCATGCTAGCCGTTACACCACCGACGCAGGCAATATTAAGTCTGTGCAATGAAACATAGCACAGCTCTGTGGAGTGTAAAATTAGTTTAAATAAGAAGTTATTTTGAAAACGATTTTTTGTCTAATAAAAAGGCACTTTGTTGAACTCTAACTAAAATTTATTTAACTTATATCTTGCTACTGGTCATGCCGCCTCGATGGCGCAGTAGGCAGCGCGTGAGTCTCATAATCTCAAGGTCGTGAGTTCGATCCACACTCGGGGCACAGGTGGCAATTTATTTTATGTAAATAGCAGTGTAGTTTTGCGTCACTTTGCGTACCTAAAATCCACATTATCATAGGCAGCGCTACACACGCCTGTGACTCTTCTTCCGTAGTATATTTTGAATGAGGAGGTCATGTAAAATAATTTGCGTCGACCGGGAGTCGAACCCGGGTCGATTGCTTGGAAGGCAACCATGCTAGCCGTTACACCACCGACGCAGGCAATATTAAGTCTGTGCAATGAAAACATAGCACATCTCTGAGGAGTGTCAAATTAGTATAAATAGGAAGTTATTTTGAAAACGATTTTTTGTCTAACAAAAAGGCACTTTGTTGAACTCTAACTAAAATTTATTTAACTTATATCTTGCTACTGGTCATGCCGCCTCGATGGCGCAGTAGGCAGCGCGTGAGTCTCATAATCTCAAGGTCGTGAGTTCGATCCTCACTCGGGGCACAGGTGGCACTTTATTTTATGTAAATAGCAGTGTAATTTTGCGTCACTTTGCGTACCTAAAATCCACATTATCATAGGCAGCGCTACACACGCCTGTGACTCTTCTTCCGTAGTATATTTTGAATTAGGAGGTCATGTAAAATAATTTGCGTCGACCGGGAGTCGAACCCGGGTCGATTGCTTGGAAGGCAACCATGCTAGCCGTTACACCACCGACGCAGGCGTGCAATGAAAACATAGCACAGCTGCGTGGAGTGTAAAATTAGTTTAAATAGGAAGTTATTTTGAAAACGATTTTTTGTCTAATAAAAAAGCACTTTGTTGAACTCTAACTAAAATTTATTTAACTTATATCTTGCTACTGGTCATGCCGCCTCGATGGCGCATTAGGCAGCGCGTGAGTCTCATAATCTCAAGGTCGTGAGTTCGATCCTCACTCGGGGCACAGGTGGCACTTTATTTTATGTAAATAGCAGTGTAGTTTTGCTTCACTTTGCGTACCTAAAATCCACATTATCATAGGCAGCGCTACACACGCCTGTGACTCTTCTTCCGTAGTATATTTTGAATGAGGAGGTCATGTAAAATAATTTGCGTCGACCGGGAGTCGAACCCGGGTCGATTGCTTGGAAGGCAACCATGCTAGCCGTTACAACACCGACGCAGGCAATATTAAGTCTGTGCAATGAAAACATAGCACAGCTCTGTGGAGTGTAAAATTAGTATAAATAGGAAGTTATTTTGAAAACGATTTTTTGTCTAATAAGAAGGCACTTTGTTGAACTCTAACTAAAATTTATTTAATTTATATCTGGCTGTTGGTCATGCCGCCTCGATGGCGCAGTAGGCAGCGCGTGAGTCTCATTATCTCAAGGTAGTGAGCTCGATCCTCACTCGGGGCACAGGTGGCACTTTATTTTATGTAAATAGCAGTGTAGTTTTGCGTCACTTTGCGTACCTAAAATCCACATTATCATAGGCAGCGCTACACACGCCTGTGACTCTTCTTCTGTAGTATATTTTGAATTAGGAGGTCATGTAAAATAATTTGCGTCGACCGGGAGTCGAACCCGGGTCGATTGCTTGGAAGGCAACCATGCTAGCCGTTACACCACCGACGCAGGCAATATTAAGTCTGTGCAATGAAACATAGCACAGCTCTGTGGAGTGTAAAATTAGTTTAAATAAGAAGTTATTTTGAAAACGATTTTTTGTCTAATAAAAAGGCACTTTGTTGAACTCTAACTAAAATTTATTTAACTTATATCTTGCTACTGGTCATGCCGCCTCGATGGCGCAGTAGGCAGCGCGTGAGTCTCATAATCTCAAGGTCGTGAGTTCGATCCTCACTCGGGGCACAGGTGGCAATTTATTTTATGTAAATAGCAGTGTAGTTTTGCGTCACTTTGCGTACCTAAAATCCACATTATCATAGGCAGCGCTACACACGCCTGTGACTCTTCTTCCGTAGTATATTTTGAATTAAGAGGTCATGCAAAATAATTTGCGTCGACCGGGAGTCGAACCCGGGTCGATTGCTTGGAAGGCAACCATGCTAGCCGTTACACCACCGACGCAGGCAATATTAAGTCTGTGCAATGAAAACATAGCACATCTCTGAGGAGTGTCAAATTAGTATAAATAGGAAGTTATTTTGAAAACGATTTTTTGTCTAACAAAAAGGCACTTTGTTGAACTCTAACTAAAATTTATTTAACTTATATCTTGCTACTGGTCATGCCGCCTCGATGGCGCAGTAGGCAGCGCGTGAGTCTCATAATCTCAAGGTCGTGAGTTCGATCCTCACTCGGGGCACAGGTGGCACTTTATTTTATGTAAATGGCAGTGTAATTTTGCGTCACTTTGCGTACCTAAAATCCACATTATCATAGGCAGCGCTACACACGCCTGTGACTCTTCTTCCGTAGTATATTTTGAATTAGGAGGTCATGTAAAATAATTTGCGTCGACCGGGAGTCGAACCCGGGTCGATTGCTTGGAAGGCAATCATGCTAGCCGTTACACCACCGACGCAGGCCATATTAAGTCTGTGCAATGAAAACATAGCACATCTCTGTGGAGTGTAAAATTAGTATAAATAGGAAGTTATTTTGAAAACGATTTTTTGTCTAATAAAAAGGCACATGGTTGAACTCTAACTAAAATTTATTTAACTTATATCTTGTTACTGGTCATGCCGCCTCGATGGCGCAGTAGGCAGCGCGTGAGTCTCATAATCTCAAGGTCGTGAGTTCGATCCTCACTCGGGGCACAGGTGGCACTTTATTTTATGTAAATAGCAATGTAGTTTTGCGTCACTTTGCGTACCTGAAATCCCCTGTATCATAGGCAGCGCTACACACGCCTGTGACTCTTCTTCCGTAGTATATTTTAAACTAGTAGGTCATGTAAAATAATTTGCGTCGACCGGGAGTCGAGCCCGGGTCGATTGCTTGGAAGGCAACCATGCTAGCCGTTACACCACCGACGCAGGCGATATTAAGACTGTGCAATGAAAACAGAGCACAGCTCTGTGGAGTGTAAAATTAGTGTAAATAGGAAGTTATTTTGAAAACGATTTTTTGTCTAATAAAAAGGCACTTTGTTGAACTCTAACTAAAATTTATTTAACTTATATCATGCTACTGGTCATGCCGCCTCGATGGCGCAGTAGGCAGCGCGTGAGTCTCATAATCTCAAGGTCATGAGTTCGATCCTCACTCGGGGCACAGGTGGCACTTTATTTTATGTAAATAGCAGTGTAATTTTGCGTCACTTTGCGTACCTAAAATCCACATTATCATAGGCAGCGCTACACACGCCTGTGACTCTTCTTCCGTAGTATATTTTGAATTAGGAGGTCATGTAAAATAATTTGCGTCGACCGGGAGTCGAACCCAGGTCGATTGCTTGGAAGGCAACCATGCTAGCCGTTACACCACCGACGCAGGCGATATTAAGACTGTGCAATGAAAACAGAGCACAGCTCTGTGGAGTGTAAAATTAGTGTAAATAGGAAATTATTTTGAAAACGATTTTTTGTCTAATAAGAAGGCACTTTGTTTAACACTAACTAAAATTTATTTAATTTATATCTTGCTGTTGGTCATGCCGCCTCGATGGCGCAGTAGGCAGCGCGTGAGTCTCATAATCTCAAGGTTGTGAGTTCGATCCTCACTCGGGGCACAGGTGGCACTTTATTTTATGTAAATAGCAGTGTAATTTTGCGTCACTTTGCGTACCTAAAATCCACATTATCATAGGCAGCGCTACACACGCCTGTGACTCTTCTTCCGTAGTATATTTTGAATTAGGAGGTCATGTAAAATAATTTGCGTCGACCGGGAGTCGAACCCGGGTCGATTGCTTGGAAGGCAGCCATGCTAGCCGTTACACCACCGACGCAGGCAATATTAAGTCTGTGGAATGAAAACAGAGCACAGCTCTGTGGAGTGTAAAATTAGTATAAATAGGAAGTTATTTTGAAAACGATTTTTTGTCTAATAAGAAGGCACTTTGTTGAACTCTAACTAAAATGTATTTAATTAATATCTTGCTGTTGGTCATGCCGCCTCGATGGCGCAGTAGGCAGCGCGTGATTCTCATAATCTCAAGGTCGTGAGCTCGATCCTCACTCGAGGCACAGGTGGCACTTTATTTTATGTAAATAGCAATGTAGTTTTGCGTCACTTTGCGTACCTGAAATCCACTGTATCATAGGCAGCGCTACACACGCCTGTGACTCTTCTTCCGTAGTATATTTTAAACTAGTAGGTCATGTAAAATAATTTGCGTCGACCGGGAGTCGAACCCGGGTCGATTGCTTGGAAGGCAACCATGCTAGCCGTTACACCACCGACGCAGGCAATATTAAGTCTGTGCAATGAAAACATAGCACATCTCTGTGGAGTGTAAAATTAGTGTAAATATGAAGTTATTTTGAAAACGATTTGTTGTCTAATAAAAAGGCACTTTGTTGAACTCTAACTAAAATTTATTTAACTTATATCTTGCTACTGGTCATGCCGCCTCGATGGCGCAGTAGGCAGCGCGTGAGTCTCATAATCTCAAGGTCGTGAGTTCGATCCTCACTCGATGCACAGGTGGCACTTTATTTTATGTAAATAGCAGTGTAGTTTTGCGTCACTTTGCTTACCTAAAATCCACATTATCATAGGCAGCGTTACACACGCCTGTGACTCTTCTTCCGTAGTATATTTTGAATGAGGAGGTCATGTAAAATAATTTGCGTCGACCGGGAGTCGAACCCGGGTCGATTGCTTGGAAGGCAACCATGCTAGCCGTTACACCACCGACGCAGGCAATATTAAGTCTGTGCAATAAAAACATAGCACATCTCTGTGGAGTGTAAAATTAGTATAAATAGGAAGTTATTTTGAAAACGATTACCTAAAATCCACATTATCATAGGCAGCGTTACACACGCCTGTGACTCTTCTTCCGTAGTATATTTTGAATGAGGAGGTCATGTAAAATAATTTGCGTCGACCGGGAGTCGAACCCGGGTCGATTGCTTGGAAGGCAACCATGCTAGCCGTTACACCACCGACGCAGGCAATATTAAGTCTGTGCAATAAAAACATAGCACATCTCTGTGGAGTGTAAAATTAGTATAAATAGGAAGTTATTTTGAAAACGATTTTTTGTCTAATAAAAAGGCACTTTGTTGAACTCTAACTAAAATTTATTTAACTTATATCTTGCTACTGGTCATGCCGCCTCGATGGCGCAGTAGGCAGCGCGTGAGTCTCATAATCTCAAGGTCGTGAGTTCGATCCTCACTCGGGGCACAGGTGGCACTTTATTTTATGTAAATAGCAGTGTAATTTTGCGTCACTTTGCGTACCTAAAATCCACATTATCATAGGCAGCGCTACACACGCCTGTGACTCTTCTTCCGTAGTATATTTTGAATTAGGAGGTCATGTAAAATAATTTGCGTCGACCGGGAGTCGAACCCAGGTCGATTGCTTGGAAGGCAACCATGCTAGCCGTTACACCACCGACGCAGGCGATATTAAGACTGTGCAATGAAAACAGAGCACAGCTCTGTGGAGTGTAAAATTAGTGTAAATAGGAAATTATTTTGAAAACGATTTTTTGTCTAATAAGAAGGCACTTTGTTTAACACTAACTAAAATTTATTTAATTTATATCTTGCTGTTGGTCATGCCGCCTCGATGGCGCAGTAGGCAGCGCGTGAGTCTCATAATCTCAAGGTTGTGAGTTCGATCCTCACTCGGGGCACAGGTGGCACTTTATTTTATGTAAATAGCAGTGTAATTTTGCGTCACTTTGCGTACCTAAAATCCACATTATCATAGGCAGCGCTACACACGCCTGTGACTCTTCTTCCGTAGTATATTTTGAATTAGGAGGTCATGTAAAATAATTTGCGTCGACCGGGAGTCGAACCCGGGTCGATTGCTTGGAAGGCAGCCATGCTAGCGGTTACACCACCGACGCAGGCAATATTAAGTCTGTGGAATGAAAACAGAGCACAGCTCTGTGGAGTGTAAAATTAGTATAAATAGGAAGTTATTTTGAAAACGATTTTTTGTCTAATAAGAAGGCACTTTGTTGAACTCTAACTAAAATGTATTTAATTAATATCTTGCTGTTGGTCATGCCGCCTTGATGGCGCAGTAGGCAGCGCGTGATTCTCATAATCTCAAGGTCGTGAGCTCGATCCTCACTCGAGGCACAGGTGGCACTTTATTTTATGTAAATAGCAATGTAGTTTTGCGTCACTTTGCGTACCTGAAATCCACTGTATCATAGGCAGCGCTACACACGCCTGTGACTCTTCTTCCGTAGTATATTTTAAACTAGTAGGTCATGTAAAAAAATTTGCGTCGACCGGGAGTCGAACCCGGGTCGATTGCTTGGAAGGCAACCATGCTAGCCGTTACACCACCGACGCAGGCAATATTAAGTCTGTGCAATGAAAACATAGCACATCTCTGTGGAGTGTAAAATTAGTGTAAATATGAAGTTATTTTGAAAACGATTTGTTGTCTAATAAAAAGGCACTTTGTTGAACTCTAACTAAAATTTATTTAACTTATATCTTGCTACTGGTCATGCCGCCTCGATGGCGCAGTAGGCAGCGCGTGAGTCTCATAATCTCAAGGTCGTGAGTTCGATCCTCACTCGGGGCACAGGTGGCACTTTATTTTATGTAAATAGCAGTGTAGTTTTGCGTCACTTTGCTTACCTAAAATCCACATTATCATAGGCAGCGTTACACACGCCTGTGACTCTTCTTCCGTAGTATATTTTGAATGAGGAGGTCATGTAAAATAATTTGCGTCGACCGGGAGTCGAACCCGGGTCGATTGCTTGGAAGGCAACCATGCTAGCCGTTACACCACCGACGCAGGCAATATTAAGTCTGTGCAATAAAAACATAGCACATCTCTGTGGAGTGTAAAATTAGTATAAATAGGAAGTTATTTTGAAAACGATTACCTAAAATCCACATTATCATAGGCAGCGTTACACACGCCTGTGACTCTTCTTCCGTAGTATATTTTGAATGAGGAGGTCATGTAAAATAATTTGCGTCGACCGGGAGTCGAACCCGGGTCGATTGCTTGGAAGGCAACCATGCTAGCCGTTACACCACCGACGCAGGCAATATTAAGTCTGTGCAATAAAAACATAGCACATCTCTGTGGAGTGTAAAATTAGTATAAATAGGAAGTTATTTTGAAAACGATTTTTTGTCTAATAAAAAGGCACTTTGTTGAACTCTAACTAAAATTTATTTAACTTATATCTTGCTACTGGTCATGCCGCCTCGATGGCGCAGTAGGCAGCGCGTGAGTCTCATAATCTCAAGGTCGTGAGTTCGATCCTCACTCGGGGCACAGGTGGCACTTTATTTTATGTAAATAGCAGTGTAGTTTTGCGTCACTTTGCGTACCTAAAATCCACATTATCATAGGCAGCGCTACACACGCCTGTGACTCTTCTTCCGTAGTATATTTTGAATTAGGAGGTCATGTAAAATAATTTGCGTCGACCGGGAGTCGAACCCGGGTCGATTGCTTGGAAGGCAACCATGCTAGCCGTTACACCACCGACGCAGGCGTGAAATGAAAACATAGCACAGCTGTGTGGAGTGTAAAATTAGTTTAAATAGGAAGTTATTTTGAAAACGATTTTTTGTCTAATAAAAAAGCACTTTGTTGAACTCTAACTAAAATTTATTTAACTTATATCTTGCTACTGGTCATGCCGCCTCGATGGCGCAGTAGGCAGCGCGTGAGTCTCATAATCTCAAGGTCGTGAGTTCGATCCTCACTCGGGGCACAGGTGGCACTTTATTTTATGTAAATAGCAGTGTAGTTTTGCTTCACTTTGCGTACCTAAAATCCACATTATCATAGGCAGCGCTACACACGCCTGTGACTCTTCTTCCGTAGTATATTTTGAATGAGGAGGTCATGTAAAATAATTTGCGTCGACCGGGAGTCGAACCCGGGTCGATTGCTTGGAAGGCAACCATGCTAGCCGTTACAACACCGACGCAGGCAATATTAAGTCTGTGCAATGAAAACATAGCACAGCTCTGTGGAGTGTAAAATTAGTATAAATAGGAAGTTATTTTGAAAACGATTTTTTGTCTAATAAGAAGGCACTTTGTTGAACTCTAACTAAAATTTATTTAATTTATATCTGGCTGTTGGTCATGCCGCCTCGATGGCGCAGTAGGCAGCGCGTGAGTCTCATTATCTCAAGGTAGTGAGCTCGATCCTCACTCGGGGCACAGGTGGCACTTTATTTTATGTAAATAGCAGTGTAGTTTTGCGTCACTTTGCGTACCTAAAATCCACATTATCATAGGCAGCGCTACACACGCCTGTGACTCTTCTTCTGTAGTATATTTTGAATTAGGAGGTCATGTAAAATAATTTGCGTCGACCGGGAGTCGAACCCGGGTCGATTGCTTGGAAGGCAACCATGCTAGCCGTTACACCACCGACGCAGGCAATATTAAGTCTGTGCAATGAAACATAGCACAGCTCTGTGGAGTGTAAAATTAGTTTAAATAAGAAGTTATTTTGAAAACGATTTTTTGTCTAATAAAAAGGCACTTTGTTGAACTCTAACTAAAATTTAGTTAACTTATATCTTGCTACTGGTCATGCCGCCTCGATGGCGCAGTAGGCAGCGCGTGAGTCTCATAATCTCAAGGTCGTGAGTTCGATCCTCACTCGGGGCACAGGTGGCAATTTATTTTATGTAAATAGCAGTGTAGTTTTGCGTCACTTTGCGTACCTAAAATCCACATTATCATAGGCAGCGCTACACACGCCTGTGACTCTTCTTCCGTAGTATATTTTGAATTAAGAGGTCATGCAAAATAATTTGCGTCGACCGGGAGTCGAACCCGGGTCGATTGCTTGGAAGGCAACCATGCTAGCCGTTACACCACCGACGCAGGCAATATTAAGTCTGTGCAATGAAAACATAGCACATCTCTGAGGAGTGTCAAATTAGTATAAATAGGAAGTTATTTTGAAAACGATTTTTTGTCTAACAAAAAGGCACTTTGTTGAACTCTAACTAAAATTTATTTACCTTATATCTTGCTACTGGTCATGCCGCCTCGATGGCGCAGTAGGCAGCGCGTGAGTCTCATAATCTCAAGGTCGTGAGTTCGATCCTCACTCGGGGCACAGGTGGCACTTTATTTTATGTAAATAGCAGTGTAATTTTGCGTCACTTTGCGTACCTAAAATCCACATTATCATAGGCAGCGCTACACACGCCTGTGACTCTTCTTCCGTAGTATATTTTGAATTAGGAGGTCATGTAAAATAATTTGCGTCGACCGGGAGTCGAACCCGGGTCGATTGCTTGGAAGGCAACCATGCTAGCCGTTACACCACCGACGCAGGCCATATTAAGTCTGTGCAATGAAAACATAGCACATCTCTGTGGAGTGTAAAATTAGTATAAATAGGAAGTTATTTTGAAAACGATTTTTTGTCTAATAAAAAGGCACATGGTTGAACTCTAACTAAAATTTCTTTAACTTATATCTTGTTACTGGTCATGCAGCCTCGATGGCGCAGTAGGCAGCGCGTGAGTCTCATAATCTCAAGGTCGTGAGTTCGATCCTCACTCGGGGCACAGGTGGCACTTTATTTTATGTAAATAGCAATGTAGTTTTGCGTCACTTTGCGTACCTGAAATCCACTGTATCATAGGCAGCGCTACACACGCCTGTGACTCTTCTTCCGTAGTATATTTTAAACTAGTAGGTCATGTAAAATAATTTGCGTCGACCGGGAGTCGAACCCGGGTCGATTGCTTGGAAGGCAACCATGCTAGCCGTTACACCACCGACGCAGGCGATATTAAGACTGTGCAATGAAAACAGAGCACAGCTCTGTGGAGTGTAAAATTAGTGTAAATAGGAAGTTATTTTGAAAACGATTTTTTGTCTAATAAAAAGGCACTTTGTTGAACTCTAACTAAAATTTATTTAACTTATATCATGCTACTGGTCATGCCGCCTCGATGGCGCAGTAGGCAGCGCGTGAGTCTCATAATCTCAAGGTCGTGAGTTCGATCCTCACTCGGGGCACAGGTGGCACTTTATTTTATGTAAATAGCAGTGTAATTTTGCGTCACTTTGCGTACCTAAAATCCACATTATCATAGGCAGCGCTACACACGCCTGTGACTCTTCTTCCGTAGTATATTTTGAATTAGGAGGTCATGTAAAATAATTTGCGTCGACCGGGAGTCGAACCCAGGTCGATTGCTTGGAAGGCAACCATGCTAGCCGTTACACCACCGACGCAGGCGATATTAAGACTGTGCAATGAAAACAGAGCACAGCTCTGTGGAGTGTAAAATTAGTGTAAATAGGAAATTATTTTGAAAACGATTTTTTGTCTAATAAGAAGGCACTTTGTTTAACACTAACTAAAATTTATTTAATTTATATCTTGCTGTTGGTCATGCCGCCTCGATGGCGCAGTAGGCAGCGCGTGAGTCTCATAATCTCAAGGTCGTGAGTTCGATCCTCACTCGGGGCACAGGTGGCACTTTATTTTATGTAAATAGCAGTGTAATTTTGCGTCACTTTGCGTACCTAAAATCCACATTATCATAGGCAGCGCTACACACGCCTGTGACTCTTCTTCCGTAGTATATTTTGAATTAGGAGGTCATGTAAAATAATTTGCGTCGACCGGGAGTCGAACCCGGGTCGATTGCTTGGAAGGCAACCATGCTAGCCGTTACACCACCGACGCAGGCCATATTAAGTCTGTGCAATGAAAACATAGCACATCTCTGTGGAGTGTAAAATTAGTATAAATAGGAAGTTATTTTGAAAACGATTTTTTGTCTAATAAAAAGGCACATGGTTGAACTCTAACTAAAATTTATTTAACTTATATCTTGTTACTGGTCATGCAGCCTCGATGGCGCAGTAGGCAGCGCGTGAGTCTCATAATCTCAAGGTCGTGAGTTCGATCCTCACTCGGGGCACAGGTGGCACTTTATTTTATGTAAATAGCAATGTAGTTTTGCGTCACTTTGCGTACCTGAAATCCACTGTATCATAGGCAGCGCTACACACGCCTGTGACTCTTCTTCCGTAGTATATTTTAAACTAGTAGGTCATGTAAAATAATTTGCGTCGACCGGGAGTCGAACCCGGGTCGATTGCTTGGAAGGCAACCATGCTAGCCGTTACACCACCGACGCAGGCGATATTAAGACTGTGCAATGAAAACAGAGCACAGCTCTGTGGAGTGTAAAATTAGTGTAAATAGGAAGTTATTTTGAAAACGATTTTTTGTCTAATAAAAAGGCACTTTGTTGAACTCTAACTAAAATTTATTTAACTTATATCATGCTACTGGTCATGCCGCCTCGATGGCGCAGTAGGCAGCGCGTGAGTCTCATAATCTCAAGGTCGTGAGTTCGATCCTCACTCGATGCACAGGTGGCACTTTATTTTATGTAAATAGCAGTGTAGTTTTGCGTCACTTTGCTTACCTAAAATCCACATTATCATAGGCAGCGTTACACACGCCTGTGACTCTTCTTCCGTAGTATATTTTGAATGAGGAGGTCATGTAAAATAATTTGCGTCGACCGGGAGTCGAACCCGGGTCGATTGCTTGGAAGGCAACCATGCTAGCCGTTACACCACCGACGCAGGCAATATTAAGTCTGTGCAATAAAAACATAGCACATCTCTGTGGAGTGTAAAATTAGTATAAATAGGAAGTTATTTTGAAAACGATTACCTAAAATCCACATTATCATAGGCAGCGTTACACACGCCTGTGACTCTTCTTCCGTAGTATATTTTGAATGAGGAGGTCATGTAAAATAATTTGCGTCGACCGGGAGTCGAACCCGGGTCGATTGCTTGGAAGGCAACCATGCTAGCCGTTACACCACCGACGCAGGCGATATTAAGACTGTGCAATGAAAACAGAGCACAGCTCTGTGGAGTGTAAAATTAGTGTAAATAGGAAGTTATTTTGAAAACGATTTTTTGTCTAATAAAAAGGCACTTTGTTGAACTCTAACTAAAATTTATTTAACTTATATCATGCTACTGGTCATGCCGCCTCGATGGCGCAGTAGGCAGCGCGTGAGTCTCATAATCTCAAGGTCGTGAGTTCGATCCTCACTCGGGGCACAGGTGGCACTTTATTTTATGTAAATAGCAGTGTAATTTTGCGTCACTTTGCGTACCTAAAATCCACATTATCATAGGCAGCGCTACACACGCCTGTGACTCTTCTTCCGTAGTATATTTTGAATTAGGAGGTCATGTAAAATAATTTGCGTCGACCGGGAGTCGAACCCAGGTCGATTGCTTGGAAGGCAACCATGCTAGCCGTTACACCACCGACGCAGGCGATATTAAGACTGTGCAATGAAAACAGAGCACAGCTCTGTGGAGTGTAAAATTAGTGTAAATAGGAAATTATTTTGAAAACGATTTTTTGTCTAATAAGAAGGCACTTTGTTTAACACTAACTAAAATTTATTTAATTTATATCTTGCTGTTGGTCATGCCGCCTCGATGGCGCAGTAGGCAGCGCGTGAGTCTCATAATCTCAAGGTTGTGAGTTCGATCCTCACTCGGGGCACAGGTGGTACTTTATTTTATGTAAATAGCAGTGTAATTTTGCGTCACTTTGCGTACCTAAAATCCACATTATCATAGGCAGCGCTACACACGCCTGTGACTCTTCTTCCGTAGTATATTTTGAATTAGGAGGTCATGTAAAATAATTTGCGTCGACCGGGAGTCGAACCCGGGTCGATTGCTTGGAAGGCAGCCATGCTAGCCGTTACACCACCGACGCAGGCAATATTAAGTCTGTGCAATGAAAACAGAGCACAGCTCTGTGGAGTGTAAAATTAGTATAAATAGGAAGTTATTTTGAAAACGATTTTTTGTCTAATAAGAAGGCACTTTGTTGAACTCTAACTAAAATGTATTTAATTAATATCTTGCTGTTGGTCATGCCGCCTCGATGGCGCAGTAGGCAGCGCGTGATTCTCATAATCTCAAGGTCGTGAGCTCGATCCTCACTCGAGGCACAGGTGGCACTTTATTTTATGTAAATAGCAATGTAGTTTTGCGTCACTTTGCGTACCTGAAATCCACTGTATCATAGGCAGCGCTACACACGCCTGTGACTCTTCTTCCGTAGTATATTTTAAACTAGTAGGTCATGTAAAATAATTTGCGTCGACCGGGAGTCGAACCCGGGTCGATTGCTTGGAAGGCAACCATGCTAGCCGTTACACCACCGACGCAGGCAATATTTAGTCTGTGCAATGAAAACATAGCACATCTCTGTGGAGTGTGAAATTAGTATTAATAGGAAGTTATTTTGAAAACGATTTTTTGTCTAATAAAAAGGCACTTTGTTGAACTCTAACTAAAATTTATTCAACTTATATCTTGTTACTGGTCATGCCGCCTCGATGGCGCAGTAGGCAGCGCGTCAGTCTCATAATCTCAAGGTCGTGAGTTCGATCCTCACTCGGGGCACAGGTGGCACTTTATTTTATGTAAATAGCAGTGTAATTTTGCGTCACTTTGCGTATCTAAAATCCACATTATCATAGGCAGCGCTACACACGCCTGTGACTCTTCTTCCGTAGTATATTTTGAATTAGGAGGTCATGTAAAATAATTTGCGTCGACCGGGAGTCGAACCCGGGTCGATTGCTTGGAAGGCAACCATGCTAGCCGTTACACCACCGACGCAGGCGATATTAAGACTGTGCAATGAAAACAGAGCACAGCTCTGTGGAGTGTAAAATTAGTGTAAATAGGAAGTTATTTTGAAAACGATTTTTTGTCTAATAAGAAGGCACTTTGTTGAACTCCAACTAAAATTTATTTAATTTATATCTTCCTGTTGGTCATGCCGCCTCGATGGCGCAGTAGGCAGCGCGTGAGTCTCATAATCTCAAGGTTGTGAGCTCGATCCTCACCTGAGGCACAGGTGGCACTTTATTTTATGTAAATAGCAATGTAGTTTTGCGTCACTTTGCGTACCTGAAATCCACTGTATCATAGGCAGCGCTACACACGCCTGTGACTCTTCTTCCGTAGTATATTTTAAACTAGTAGGTCATGTAAAATAATTTGCGTCGACCGGGAGTCGAACCCGGGTTGATTGCTTGGAAGGCAACCATGCTAGCCGTTACACCACCGACGCAGGCGATATTAAGACTGTGCAATGAAAACAGAGCACAGCTCTGTGGAGTGTAAAATTAGTGTAAATAGGAAGTTATTTTGAAAACGATTCTTTGTCTAATAAAAAGGCACTTTGTTGAACTCTAACTAAAATTTATTTAACTTATATCTTGCTACTGGTCATGCCGCCTCGATGGCGCAGTAGGCAGCGCGTGAGTCTCATAATCTCAAGGTCGTGAGTTCGATCCTCACTCGGGGCACAGGTGGCACTTTATTTTATGTAAATAGCAGTGTAATTATGCGTCACTTTGCGTACCTAAAATCCACATTATCATAGGCTGCGCTACACATGCCTGTGACTCTTCTTTCGTAGTATATTTTGAATTAGGAGATCATGTAAAATAATTTACGTCGACCGGGAGTCGAACCCGGGTCGATTGCTTGGAAGGCAACCATGCTAGCCGTTACACCACCGACGCAGGCAATATTAAGTCTGTGCAATGAAAACATAGCACATCTCTGTGGAGTGTAAAATTAGTATTAATAGCAAGTTATTTTGAAAACGATTTTTTGTCTAATAAAAAGGCACTTTGTTGAACTCTAACTAATATTTATTCAACTTATATCTTGTTACTGGTCATGCCGCCTCGATGGCGCAGTAGGCAGCGCGTGAGTCTCATAATCTCAAGGTCGTGAGTTCGATCCTCACTCGGGGCACAGGTGGCACTTTATTTTGTGTAAATAGCAGTGTAGTTTTGCGTCACTTTGCTTACCTAAAATCCACATTATCATAGGCAGCGTTACACACGCCTGTGACTCTTCTTCCGTAGTATATTTTGAATGAGGAGATCATGTAAAATAATTTGCGTCGACCGGGAGTCGAACCCGGGTCGATTGCTTGGAAGGCAACCATGCTAGCCGTTACACCACCGACGCAGGCAATATTAAGTCTGTGCAATGAAAACATAGCACATCTCTGTGGAGTGTAAAATTAGAATAAATAGGAAGTTATTTTGAAAACGATTTTTCGTCTAATAAAAAGGCACTTTGTTGAACTCTAACTAAAATTTATTTAACTTATATCATGCTACTGGTCATGCCGCCTCGATGGGGCAGTAGGCAGCGCGTGAGTCTCATAATCTCAAGGTTGTGAGCTCGATCCTCACTCGAGGCACAGGTGGCACTTTATTTTATGTAAATAGCAATGTAGTTTTGCGTCACTTTGCGTACCTGAAATCCACTGTATCATAGGCAGCGCTACACACGCCTGTGACTCTTCTTCCGTAGTATATTTTAAACTAGTAGGTCATGTAAAATAATTTGCGTCGACCGGGAGTCGAACCCGGGTCGATTGCTTGGAAGGCAACCATGCTAGCCGTTACACCACCGACGCAGACGATATAAAGACTGTGCAATGAAAACAGAGCACAGCTCTGTGGAGTGTAAAATTAGTGTAAATAGGAAGTTATTTTGAAAACGATTTTTTGTCTAATAAAAAGGCACTTTGTTGATTTCTAACTAAAATTTATTTAACTTATATCATGCTACTAGTCATGCCGCCTCGATGGCGCAGTAGGCAGCGCGTGAGTCTCATAATCTCAAGGTCGTGAGTTCGATCCTCACTCGGGGCACAGGTGGCACTTTATTTTATGTAAATAGCAGTGTAATTTTGCGTCACTTTGCGTACCTAAAATCCACATTATCATAGGCAGCGCTACACACGCCTGTGACTCTTCTTCCGTAGTATATTTTGAATTAGGAGGTCATGTAAAATAATTTGCGTCGACCGGGAGTCGAACCCGGGTCGATTGCTTGGAAGGCAACCATGCTAGCCGTTACACCACCGACGCAGGCAATATTAAGTCTGTGCAATGAAAACATAGCACATCTCTGTGGAGTGTAAAATTAGTATAAATAGGAAGTTATTTTGAAAACGATTTTTTGTCTAATAAAATGGCACTTTGTTGAACTCTAACTAAAATGTATTTAACTTATATCATGCTACTGGTCATGCCGCCTCGATGGCGCAGTAGGCAGCGCGTGAGTCTCATAATCTCAAGGTCGTGAGTTCGATCCTCACTCGGGGAACAGGTGGCACTTTATTTTATGTAAATAGCAGTGTAATTTTGCGTCACTTTGCGTACCTAAAATCCACTGTATCATAGGCAGCGCTACACACGCCTGTGACTCTTCTTCCGTAGTATATTTTAAACTATTAGGTCATGTAAAATAATTTGCGTCGACCGGGAGTCGAACCCGGGTCGATTGCTTGGAAGGCAACCATGCTAGCCGTTACACCACCGACGCAGACGATATTAAGACTGTGCAATGAAAACAGAGCACAGCTCTGTGGAGTGTAAAATTAGTGTAAATAGGAAGTTATTTTGAAAACGATTTTTTGTCTAATAAAAAGGCACTTTTTTGATTTCTAACTAAAATTTATTTAACTTATATCTTGCTACTGGTCATGCCGCCTCGATGGCGCAGTAGGCAGCGCGTGAGTCTCATAATCTCAAGGTCGTGAGTTCGATCCTCACTCGGGGCACAGGTGGCACTTTATTTTATGTAAATAGCAGTGTAATTTTGCGTCACTTTGCGTACCTAAAATCCACATTATCATAGGCAGCGCTACACACGCCTGTGACTCTTCTTCCGTAGTATATTTTGAATTAGGAGGTCATGTAAAATAATTTGCGTCGACCGGGAGTCGAACCCGGGTCGATTGCTTGGAAGGCTACCATGCTAGCCGTTACACCACCGACGCAGGCAATATTAAGTCTGTGCAATGAAAACATAGCACATCTCTGTGGAGTGTAAAATTAGTATAAATAGGAAGTTATTTTGAAAACGATTTTTTGTCTAATAAAAAGGCACTTTGTTGAACTCTAACTAAAATGTATTTAACTTATATCATGCCACTGGTCATGCCGCCTCGATGGCGCAGTAGGCAGCGCGTGAGTCTCATAATCTCAAGGTCGTGAGTTCGATCCTCACTCGGGGCACAGACGGCACTTTATTTTATGTAAATAGCAGTGTAATTTTGCGTCACTTTGCGTACCTAAAATCCACTGTATCATAGGCAGCGCTACACACGCCTGTGACTCTTCTTCCGTAGTATATTTTAAACTAGTAGGTCATGTAAAATAATTTGCGTCGACCGGGAGTCGAACCCGGGTCGATTGCTTGGAAGGCAACCATGCTAGCCGTTACACCACCGACGCAGGCAATATTAAGTCTGTGCAATGAAAACATAGCACATCTCTGTGGAGTGTAAAATTAGAATAAATAGGAAGTTATTTTGAAAACGATTTTTCGTCTAATAAAAAGGCACTTTGTTGAACTCTAACTAAAATGTATTTAACTTATATAATGCTACTGGTCATGCCGCCTCGATGGCGCAGTAGGCAGCGCGTGAGTCTCATAATCTCAAGGTCGTGAGTTCGATCCTCACTCGGGGCACAGGTGGCACTTTATTTTATGTAAATAGCAGTGTAATTTTGCGTCACTTTGCGTACCTAAAATCCACTGTATCATAGGCAGCGCTACACACGCCTGTGACTCTTCTTCCGTAGTATATTTTAAACTAGTAGGTCATGTAAAATAATTTGCGTCGACCGGGAGTCGAACCCGGGTCGATTGCTTGGAAGGCAACCATGCTAGCCGTTACACCATCGACGCAGACGATATTAAGACTGTGCAATGAAAACAGAGCACAGCTCTGTGGAGTGTAAAATTAGTGTAAATAGGAAGTTATTTTGAAAACGATTTTTTGTCTAATAAAAAGGCACTTTTTTGATTTCTAACTAAAATTTATTTAACTTATATCATGCTACTGGTCATGCCGCCTCGATGGCGCAGTAGGCAGCGCGTGAGTCTCATAATCTCAAGGTCGTGAGTTCGATCCTCACTCGGGGCACAGGTGGCACTTTATTTTATGTAAATAGCAGTGTAATTTTGCGTCACTTTGCGTACCTAAAATCCCCATTATCATAGGCAGCGCTACACACGCCTGTGACTCTTCTTCCGTAGTATATTTTGAATTAGGAGGTCATGTAAAATAATTTGCGTCGACCGGGAGTCGAACCCGGGTCGATTGCTTGGAAGGCTACCATGCTAGCCGTTACACCACCGACGCAGGCAATATTAGATCTGTGCAATGAAAACATAGCACATCTCTGTGGAGTGTAAAATTAGTATAAATAGGAAGTTATTTTGAAAACGATTTTTTGTCTAATAAAAAGGCACTTTGTTGAACTCTAACTAAAATGTATTTAACTTATATCATGCCACTGGTCATGCCGCCTCGATGGCGCAGTAGGCAGCGCGTGAGTCTCATAATCTCAAGGTCGTGAGTTCGATCCTCACTCGGGGCACAGGTGGCACTTTATTTTATGTAAATAGCAGTGTAATTTTGCGTCACTTTGCGTACCTAAAATCCACTGTATCATAGGCAGCGCTACACACGCCTGTGACTCTTCTTCCGTAGTATATTTTAAACTAGTAGGTCATGTAAAATAATTTGCGTCGACCGGGAGTCGAACCCGGGTCGATTGCTTGGAAGGCAACCATGCTAGCCGTTACACCACCGACGCAGGCGATATTAAGACTTTGCAATGAAAACAGAGCACAGCTCTGTGGAGTGTAAAATTAGTGTAAATAGGAAGTTATTTTGAAAACGATTTTTTGTCTAATAAGAAGGCACTTTGTTGAACTCTAACTAAAATTTATTTAATTTATATCTTGCTGTTGGTCATGACGCCTCGATGGCGCAGTAGGCAGCGCGTGATTCTCATAATCTCAAGGTTGTGAGCTCGATCCTCACTCGAGGCACAGGTGGCACTTTATTTTATGTAAATAGCAATGTAGTTTTGCGTCAATTTGCGTACCTGAAATCCACTGTATCATAGGCAGCGCTACACACGCCTGTGACTCTTCTTCCGTAGTATATTTTAAACTAGTAGGTCATGTAAAATAATTTGCGTCGACCGGGAGTCGAGCCCGGGTCGATTGCTTGGAAGTCAACCATGCTAGCCGTTACACCACCGACGCAGGCGATTTTAAGACTGTGCAATGAAAACAGAGCACAGCTCTGTGGAGTGTAAAATTAGTGTAAATAGGAAGTTATTTTGAAAACGATTTTTTGTCTAATAAAAAGGCACTTTGTTGAACTCTAACTAAAATGTATTTAACTTATATCCTGCTACTGGTCATGCCGCCTCGATGGCGCAGTAGGCAGCGCGTGAGTCTCATAATCTCAAGGTCGTGAGTTCGATCCTCACTCGGGGCACAGGTGGCACTTTATTTTATGTAAATAGCAGTGTAATTTTGCGTCACTTTGCGTACCTAAAATCCACATTATCATAGGCAGCGCTACACACGCCTGTGACTCTTCTTCCGTAGTATATTTTGAATTAGGAGGTCATGTAAAATGATTTGCGTCGACCGGGAGTCGAACCCGGGTCGATTGCTTGGAAGGCAACCATGCTAGCCGTTACACCACCGACGCAGGCAATATTAAGTCTGTGCAATGAAAACATAGCACATCTCTGTGGAGTGTAAAATTAGTATAAATAGGAAGTTATTTTGAAAACGATTTTTTGTCTAATAAAAAGGCACATGGTTGAACTCTAACTAAAATTTATTTAACTTATATCTTGTTACTGGTCATGCCGCCTCGATGGGGCAGTAGGCAGCGCGTGAGTCTCATAATCTCAAGGTTGTGAGATCGATCCTCACTCGGGGCACAGGTGGCACTTTATTTTATGTAAATAGCAATGTAGTTTTGCGTCACTTCGCGTACCTGAAATCCACTGTATCATAGGCAGCGCTACACACGCCTGTGACTCTTCTTCCGTAGTATATTTTAAACTAGTAGGTCATGTAAAATAATTTGCGTCGACCGGGAGTCGAACCCAGGTCGATTGCTTGGAAGGCAACCATGCTAGCCGTTACACCACCGACGCAGGCGATATTAAGACTGTGCAATGAAAACAGAGCACAGCTCTGTGGAGTGTAAAATTAGTGTAAATAGGAAGTTATTTTGAAAACGATTTTTTGTCTAATAAAAAGGCACTTTGCTGAACTCTAACGAAAATGTATTTAACTTATATCATGCTACTGGTCATGCCGCCTCGATGGCGCAGTAGGCAGCGCGTGAGTCTCATAATCTCAAGGTCGTGAGTTCGATCCTCACTCGGGGCACAGGTGGCACTTTATTTTATGTAAATAGCAGTGTAATTTTGCGTCACTTTGCGTACCTAAAATCCACTGTATCATAGGCAGCGCTACACACGCCTGTGACTCTTCTTCCGTAGTATATTTTAAACTAGTAGGTCATGTAAAATAATTTGCGTCGACCGGGAGTCGAACCCGGGTCGATTGCTTGGAAGGCAACCATGCCAGCCGTTACACCACCGACGCAGGCGATATTAAGACTGTGCAATGAAAACAGAGCACAGCTCTGTGGAGTGTAAAATTAGTGTAAATAGGAAGTTATTTTGAAAACGATTTTTTGTCTAATAAGAAGGCACTTTGTTGAACTCTAACTAAAATTTATTTAATTTATATCTTGCTGTTGGTCATGACGCCTCGATGGCGCAGTAGGCAGCGCGTGATTCTCATAATCTCAAGGTTGTGAGCTCGATCCTCACTCGAGGCACATGTGGCACTTTATTTTATGTAAATAGCAATGTAGTTTTGCGTCAATTTGCGTACCTGAAATCCACTGTATCAT
Source organism: Flabesymbios commensalis (assembly GCA_964017125.1). Lineage (NCBI taxonomy): Eukaryota > Metazoa > Annelida > Polychaeta > Terebellida > Flabelligeridae > Flabesymbios > Flabesymbios commensalis. The sequence goes on from OZ024906.1 coordinate 45,108,748, forward strand.
AGGCAGCGCTACACACGCCTGTGACTCTTCTTCCGTAGTATATTTTAAACTAGTAGGTCATGTAAAATAATTTGCGTCGACCGGGAGTCGAGCCCGGGTCGATTGCTTGGAAGTCAACCATGCTAGCCGTTACACCACCGACGCAGGCGATTTTAAGACTGTGCAATGAAAACAGAGCACAGCTCTGTGGAGTGTAAAATTAGTGTAAATAGGAAGTTATTTTGAAAACGATTTTTTGTCTAATAAAAAGGCACTTTGTTGAACTCTAACTAAAAATTATTTAATTTATATCTTGCTGTTGGTCATGACGCCTCGATGGCGCAGTAGGCAGCGCGTGATTCTCATAATCTCAAAGTTGTGAGCTCGATCATCACTCGAGGCACAGGTGGCACTTTATTTTATGTAAATAGCAATGTAGTTTTGCGTCACTTTGCGTACCTGAAATCCACTGTATCATAGGCAGCGCTACACACGCCTGTGACTCTTCGTCCGTAGTATATTTTAAACTAGTAGGTCATGTAAAATAATTTGCGTCGACCGGGAGTCGAGCCCGGGTCGATTGCTTGGAAGTCAACCATGCTAGCCGTTACACCACCGACGCAGTCGATATTAAGACTGTGCAATGAAAACAGAGCACAGCTCTGTGGAGTGTAAAATTAGTGTAAATAGGAAGTTATTTTGAAAACGATTATTTGTCTAATAAAAAGGCACTTTGTTGAACTCTAACTAAAATGTATTTAACTTATATCATGCTACTGGTCAGCCGCCTCGATGGCGCAGTAGGCAGCGCGTGAGTCTCATAATCTCAAGGTCGTGAGTTCGATCCTCACTCGGGGCACAGGTGGCACTTTATTTTATGTAAATAGCAGTGTAATTTTGCGTCACTTTGCGTACCTAAAATCCACTGTATCATAGGCAGCGCTACACACGCCTGTGACTCTTCTTCCGTAGTATATTTTAAACTAGTAGGTCATGTAAAATAATTTGCGTCGACCGGGAGTCGAACCCGGGTCGATTGCTTGGAAGGCAACCATGCTAGCCGTTACACCACCGACGCAGGCGATATTAAGACTGTGCAATGAAAACAGAGCACAGCTCTGTGGAGTGTAAAATTAGTGTAAATAGGAAGTTATTTTGAAAACGATTTTTTGTCTAATAAGAAGGCACTTTGTTGAACTCTAACTAAAAATTATTTAATTTATATCTTGCTGTTGGTCATGACGCCTCGATGGCGCAGTAGGCAGCGCGTGATTCTCATAATCTCAAAGTTGTGAGCTCGATCATCACTCGAGGCACAGGTGGCACTTTATTTTATGTAAATAGCAATGTAGTTTTGCGTCACTTTGCGTACCTGAAATCCACTGTATCATAGGCAGCGCTACACACGCCTGTGACTCTTCGTCCGTAGTATATTTTAAACTAGTAGGTCATGTAAAATAATTTGCGTCGACCGGGAGTCGAGCCCGGGTCGATTGCTTGGAAGTCAACCATGCTAGCCGTTACACCACCGACGCAGTCGATATTAAGACTGTGCAATGAAAACAGAGCACAGCTCTGTGGAGTGTAAAATTAGTGTAAATAGGAAGTTATTTTGAAAACGATTATTTGTCTAATAAAAAGGCACTTTGTTGAACTCTAACTAAAATGTATTTAACTTATATCATGCTACTGGTCAGCCGCCTCGATGGCGCAGTAGGCAGCGCGTGAGTCTCATAATCTCAAGGTCGTGAGTTCGATCCTCACTCGGGGCACAGGTGGCACTTTATTTTATGTAAATAGCAGTGTAATTTTGCGTCACTTTGCGTACCTAAAATCCACTGTATCATAGGCAGCGCTACACACGCCTGTGACTCTTCTTCCGTAGTATATTTTAAACTAGTAGGTCATGTAAAATAATTTGCGTCGACCGGGAGTCGAACCCGGGTCGATTGCTTGGAAGGCAACCATGCTAGCCGTTACACCACCGACGCAGGCGATATTAAGACTGTGCAATGAAAACAGAGCACAGCTCTGTGGAGTGTAAAATTAGTGTAAATAGGAAGTTATTTTGAAAACGATTTTTTGTCTAATAAGAAGGCACTTTGTTGAACTCTAACTAAAATTTATTTAATTTATATCTTGCTGTTGGTCATGACGCCTCGATGGCGCAGTAGGCAGCGCGTGATTCTCATAATCTCAAGGTTGTGAGCTCGATCCTCACTCGAGGCACATGTGGCACTTTATTTTATGTAAATAGCAATGTAGTTTTGCGTCAATTTGCGTACCTGAAATCCACTGTATCATAGGCAGCGCTACACACGCCTGTGACTCTTCTTCCGTAGTATATTTTAAACTAGTAGGTCATGTAAAATAATTTGCGTCGACCGGGAGTCGAGCCCGGGTCGATTGCTTGGAAGTCAACCATGCTAGCCGTTACACCACCGACGCAGGCGATTTTAAGACTGTGCAATGAAAACAGAGCACAGCTCTGTGGAGTGTAAAATTAGTGTAAATAGGAAGTTATTTTGAAAACGATTTTTTGTCTAATAAAAAGGCACTTTGTTGAACTCTAACTAAAATTTATTTAACTTATATCATGCTACTGGTCATGCCGCCTCGATGGCGCAGTAGGCAGCGCGTGAGTCTCATAATCTCAAGGTCGTGAGTTCGATCCTCACTCGGGGCACAGGTGGCACTTTATTTTATGTAAATAGCAGTGTAATTTTGCGTCACTTTGCGTACCTAAAATCCACATTATCATAGGCAGCGCTACACACGCCTGTGACTCTTCTTCCGTAGTATATTTTGAATTAGGAGGTCATGTAAAATAATTTGCGTCGACCGGGAGTCGAACCCGGGTCGATTGCTTGGAAGGCAACCATGCTAGCCGTTACACCCCCGACGCAGGCAATATTAAGTCTGTGCAATGAAAACATAGCACATCTCTGTGGAGTGTAAAATTAGTATAAATAGGAAGTTATTTTGAAAACGACTTTTTGTCTAATAAAAAGGCACATGGTTGAACTCTAACTAAAATTTATTTAACTTATATCTTGTTACTGGTCATGCCGCCTCGATGGCGCAGTAGGCAGCGCGTGAGTCTCATAATCTCAAGGTCGTGAGTTCGATCCTCACTCGGGGCACAGGTGGCACTTTATTTTATGTAAATAGCAATGTAGTTTTGCGTCACTTTGCGTACCTGAAATCCACTGTATCATAGGCAGCGCTACACACGCCTGTGACTCTTCTTCCGTAGTATATTTTAAACTAGTAGGTCATGTAAAATAATTTGCGTCGACCGGGAGTCGAACCCGGGTCGATTGCTTGGAAGGCAACCATGCTAGCCGTTACACCACCGACGCAGGCGATATTAAGACTGTGCAATGAAAACAGAGCACAGCTCTGTGGAGTGTAAAATTAGTGTAAATAGGAAGTTATTTTGAAAACGATTTTTTGCCAAATAAAAAGGCACTTTGTTGAACTCTAACTAAAATTTATTTAACTTATATCATGCTACTGGTCATGCCGCCTCGATGGCGCAGTAGGCAGCGCGTGAGTCTCATAATCTCAAGGTCGTGAGTTCGATCCTCACTCGGGGCACAGGTGGCACTTTATTTTATGTAAATAGCAGTGTAATTTTGCGTCACTTTGCGTACCTAAAATCCACATTATCATAGGCAGCGCTACACACGCCTGTGACTCTTCTTCCGTAGTATATTTTGAATTAGGAGGTCATGTAAAATAATTTGCGTCGACCGGGAGTCAAACCCGGATCGATTGCTTGGAAGGCAACCATGCTAGCCGTTACACCACCGACGCAGGCAATATTAAGTCTGTGCAATGAAAACATAGCACATCTCTGTGGAGTGTAAAATTAGTATAAATAGGAAGTTATTTTGAAAAAGCAGTAGGCAGCGCGTGAGTCTCATAATCTCAAGGTCGTGAGTTCGATCCTCACTCGGGGCACAGGTGGCACTTTATTTTATGTAAATAGCAGTGTAGTTTTGCGTCACTTTGCTTACCTAAAATCCACATTATCATAGGCAGCGTTACACACGCCTGTGATTCTTCTTCCGTAGTATATTTTGAATGAGGAGGTCATGTAAAATAATTTGCGTCGACCGGGAGTCGAACCCGGGTCGATTGCTTGGAAGGCAACCATGCTAGCCGTTACACCACCGACGCAGGCAATATTAAGTCTGTGCAATGAAAACATAGCACATCTCTGTGGAGTGTAAAATTAGTATAAATAGGAAGTTATTTTGAAAACGATTTTTCGTCTAATAAAAAGGCACTTTGTTGAACTCTAACTAAAATTTATTTAACTTATATCTTGTTAATGGTCATGCCGCCTCGATGGCGCAGTAGGCAGCGCGTGAGTCTCATAATCTCAAGGTCGTGAGTTCGATCCTCACTCGGGGCACAGGTGGCACTTTATTTCATGTAAATAGCAGTGTAGTTTTGCGTCACATTGCGTACCGAAATTCCACATTATCATTGGCAGCGCTACACACGCCTGTGACTCTTCTTCCGTAGTATATTTTGAATGAGGAGGTCATGTAAAATAATTTGCGTCGACCGGGAGTCGAACCCGGGTCGATTGCTTGGAAGGCAACCATGCTAGCCGTTACACCACCGACGCAGGCAATATTAAGTCTGTGCAATGAAAACATAGCACAGCTCTGTGGAGTGTAAAATTAGTATAAATAGTAAGTTATTTTGAAAACGATTTTTTGTCTAATAAGAAGGCACTTTGTTGAACTCTAACTAAATTTTATTTAATTTATATCTTCCTGTTGGTCATGCCGCCTCGATGGCGCAGTAGGCAGCGCGTGATTCTGATAATCTCAAGGTTGTGAGCTCGATCCTCACTCGGGGCACAGGTGGCACTTTATTTTATGTAAATAGCAGTGTAGTTTTGCGTCACTTTGCGTACCTAAAATCCACATTATCATAGGCAGCGCTACACACGCCTGTAACACTTCTTCCGTAGTATATTTTGAATTAGGAGGTCATGTAAAATAATTTGCCTCGACCGGGAGTCGAACCCGGGTCGATCGCTTGGAAGGCAACCATGCTAGCCGTTACACCACCGACGCAGGCAATATTAAGTCTGTGCAATGAAAACATAGCACATCTCTGTGGAGTGTAAAATTAGTATAAATAGGAAGTTATTTTGAAAACGATTTTTTGTCTAATAAGAAGGCACTTTGTTGAACTCTAACTAAAATTTATTTAATTTATATCTTCCTGTTGGTCATGCCGCCTGGATGGCGCAGTAGGCAGCGCGTGATTCTCATAATCTCAAGGTTGTGAGCTCGATCCTCACTCGGGGCACAGGTGGCACTTTATTTTATGTAAATAGCAGTGTAGTTTTGCGTCACTTTGCGTACCTAAAATCCACATTATCATAGGCAGCGCTACACACGCCTGTAACACTTCTTCCGTAGTATATTTTGAATTAGGAGGTCATGTAAAATAATTTGCCTCGACCGGGAGTCGAACCCGGGTCGATCGCTTAGAAGGCAACCATGCTAGCCGTTACACCACCGACGCAGGCAATATTAAGTCTGTGCAATGAAAACATAGCACATCTCTGTGGAGTGTAAAATTAGTATAAATAGGAAGTTATTTTGAAAACGATTTTTTGTCTAATAAAAAGGCACATGGTTGAACTCTAACTAAAATTTATTTAACTTATATCTTGTTACTGGTCATGCCGCCTCGATGGCGCAGTAGGCAGCGCGTGAGTCTCATAATCTCAAGGTCGTGAGTTCGATCCTCACTCGGGGCACAGGTGGCACTTTATTTTATGTAAAAAGCAATGTAGTTTTGCTTCACTTTGCGTACCTGAAATCCACTGTATCATAGGCAGCGCTACACACGCCTGTGACTCTTCTTCCGTTGTATATTTTAAACTAGTAGGTCATGTAAAATAATTTGCGTCGACCGGGAGTCGAACCCGGGTCGATTGCTTGGAAGGCAACCATGCTAGCCGTTACACCACCGACGCAGGCGATATTAAGACTGTGCAATGAAAACAGAGCACAGCTCTGTGGAGTGTAAAATTAGTGTAAAAAGGAAGTTATTTTGAAAACGATTTTTTGTCTAATAAGAAGGCACTTTGTTGAACTCTAACTAAAATTTATTTAATTTATATCTTGCTGTTGGTCATGACGCCTCGATGGCGCAGTAGGCAGCGCGTGATTCTCATAATCTCAAGGTTGTGAGCTCGATCCTCACTCGAGGCACAGGTGGCACTTTATTTTATGTAAATAGCAATGTAGTTTTGCGTCACTTTGCGTACCTGAAATCCACTGTATCATAGGCAGCGCTACACACGCCTGTGACTCTTCTTCCGTAGTATATTTTAAACTAGTAGGTCATGTAAAATAATTTGCGTCGACCGGGAGTCGAGCCCGGGTCGATTGCTTGGAAGTCAACCATGCTAGCCGTTACACCACCGACGCAGGCGATATTAAGACTGTGCAATGAAAACAGAGCACAGCTCTGTGGAGTGTAAAATTAGTGTAAATAGGAAGTTATTTTGAAAACGATTTTTTGTCTAATAAAAAGGCACTTTGTTGAACTCTAACTAAAATTTATTTAACTTATATCTTGTTACTGGTCATGCCGCCTCGATGGCGCAGTAGGCAGCGCGTGAGTCTCATAATCTCAAGGTCGTGAGTTCGATCCTCACTCGGGGCACAGGTGGCACTTTATTTCATGTAAATAGCAGTGTAGTTTTGCGTCACTTTGCGTACCTAAAATCCACATTATCATTGGCAGCGCTACACACGCCTGTGACTCTTCTTCCGTAGTATATTTTGAATGAGGAGGTCATGTAAAATAATTTGCGTCGACCGGGAGTCGAACCCGGGTCGATTGCTTGGAAGGCAACCATGCTAGCCGTTACACCACCGACGCAGGCAATATTAAGTCTGTGCAATGAAAACATAGCACAGCTCTGTGGAGTGTAAAATTAGTATAAATAGGAAGTTATTTTGAAAACGATTTTTTGTCTAATAAGAAGGCACTTTGTTGAACTCTAACTAAATTTTATTTAATTTATATCTTCCTGTTGGTCATGCCGCCTCGATGGCGCAGTAGGCAGCGCGTGATTCTGATAATCTCAAGGTTGTGAGCTCGATCCTCACTCGGGGCACAGGTGGCACTTTATTTTATGTAAATAGCAGTGTAGTTTTGCGTCACTTTGCGTACCTAAAATCCACATTATCATAGGCAGCGCTACACACGCCTGTAACACTTCTTCCGTAGTATATTTTGAATTAGGAGGTCATGTAAAATAATTTGCCTCGACCGGGAGTCGAACCCGGGTCGATCGCTTGGAAGGCAACCATGCTAGCCGTTACACCACCGACGCAGGCAATATTAAATCTGTGCAATGAAAACATAGCACATCTCTGTGGAGTGTAAAATTAGTATAAATAGGAAGTTATTTTGAAAACGATTTTTTGTCTAATAAGAAGGCACTTTGTTGAACTCTAACTAAAATTTATTTAATTTATATCTTCCTGTTGGTCATGCCGCCTGGATGGCGCAGTAGGCAGCGCGTGATTCTCATAATCTCAAGGTTGTGAGCTCGATCCTCACTCGGGGCACAGGTGGCACTTTATTTTATGTAAATAGCAGTGTAGTTTTGCGTCACTTTGCGTACCTAAAATCCACATTATCATAGGCAGCGCTACACACGCCTGTAACACTTCTTCCGTAGTATATTTTGAATTAGGAGGTCATGTAAAATAATTTGCCTCGACCGGGAGTCGAACCCGGGTCGATCGCTTAGAAGGCAACCATGCTAGCCGTTACACCACCGACGCAGGCAATATTAAGTCTGTGCAATGAAAACATAGCACATCTCTGTGGAGTGTAAAATTAGTATAAATAGGAAGTTATTTTGAAAACGATTTTTTGTCTAATAAAAAGGCACATGGTTGAACTCTAACTAAAATTTATTTAACTTATATCTTGTTACTGGTCATGCCGCCTCGATGGCGCAGTAGGCAGCGCGTGAGTCTCATAATCTCAAGGTCGTGAGTTCGATCCTCACTCGGGGCACAGGTGGCACTTTATTTTATGTAAAAAGCAATGTAGTTTTGCTTCACTTTGCGTACCTGAAATCCACTGTATCATAGGCAGCGCTACACACGCCTGTGACTCTTCTTCCGTTGTATATTTTAAACTAGTAGGTCATGTAAAATAATTTGCGTCGACCGGGAGTCGAACCCGGGTCGATTGCTTGGAAGGCAACCATGCTAGCCCTTACACCACCGACGCAGGCGATATTAAGACTGTGCAATGAAAACAGAGCACAGCTCTGTGGAGTGTAAAATTAGTGTAAAAAGGAAGTTATTTTGAAAAAGCAGTAGGCAGCGCGTGAGTCTCATAATCTCAAGGTCGTGAGTTCGATCCTCACTCGGGGCACAGGTGGCACTTTATTTTATGTAAATAGCAGTGTAGTTTTGCGTCACTTTGCTTACCTAAAATCCACATTATCATAGGCAGCGTTACACACGCCTGTGACTCTTCTTCCGTAGTATATTTTGAATGAGGAGGTCATGTAAAATAATTTGCGTCGACCGGGAGTCGAACCCGGGTCGATTGCTTGGAAGGCAACCATGCTAGCCGTTACACCACCGACGCAGGCAATATTAAGTCTGTGCAATGAAAAGATAGCACATCTCTGTGGAGTGTAAAATTAGTATAAATAGGAAGTTATTTTGAAAACGATTTTTCGTCTAATAAAAAGGCACTTTGTTGAACTCTAACTAAAATTTATTTAACTTATATCTTGTTACTGGTCATGCCGCCTCGATGGCGCAGTAGGCAGCGCGTGAGTCTCATAATCTCAAGGTCGTGAGTTCGATCCTCACTCGGGGCACAGGTGGCACTTTATTTCATGTAAATAGCAGTGTAGTTTTGCGTCACTTTGCGTACCTAAAATCCACATTATCATAGGCAGCGCTACACACGCCTGTGACTCTTCTTCCGTAGTATATTTTGAATGAGGAGGTCATGTAAAATAATTTGCGTCGACCGGGAGTCGAACCCGGGTCGATTGCTTGGAAGGCAACCATGCTAGCCGTTACACCACCGACGCAGGCAATATTAAGTCTGTGCAATGAAAACATAGCACAGCTCTGTGGAGTGTAAAATTAGTATAAATAGGAAGTTATTTTGAAAACGATTTTTTGTCTAATAAGAAGGCACTTTGTTGAACTCTAACTAAAATTTATTTAATTTATATCTTCCTGTTGGTCATGCCGCCTCGATGGCGCAGTAGGCAGCGCGTGATTCTCATAATCTCAAGGTTGTGAGCTCGATCCTCACTCGGGGCACAGGTGGCACTTTATTTTATGTAAAAAGCAGTGTAGTTTTGCGTCACTTTGCGTACCTAAAATCCACATTATCATAGGCAGCGCTACACACGCCTGTAACACTTCTTCCGTAGTATATTTTGAATTAGGAGGTCATGTAAAATAATTTGCCTCGACCGGGAGTCGAACCCGGGTCGATCGCTTGGAAGGCAGCCATGCTAGCCGTTACACCACCGACGCAGGCAATATTAAGTCTGTGCAATGAAAACATAGCACATCTCTGTGGAGTGTAAAATTAGTTTAAATAGGAAGTTATTTTGAAAACGATTTTTTGTCTAATAAGAAGGCACTTTGTTGAACTCTAACTAAAATTTATTTAATTTATATCTTGCTGTTGGTCATGCCGCCTCGATGGCGCAGTAGGCAGCGCGTGATTCTCATAATCTCAAGGTTGTGAGCTCGATCCTCACTCGAGGCACAGGTGGCACTTTATTTTATGTAAATAGCAATGTAGTTTTGCGTCACTTTGCGTACCTGAAATCCACTGTATCATAGGCAGCGCTACACACGCCTGTGACTCTTCTTCCGTAGTATATTTTAAACTAGTAGGTCATGTAAAATAATTTGCGTCGACCGGGAGTCGAACCCGGGTCGATTGCTTGGAAGGCAACCATGCTAGCCGTTACACCACCGACGCAGGCGATATTAAGACTGTGCAATGAAAACAGAGCACAGCTCTGTGGAGTGTAAAATTAGTGTAAATAGGAAGTTATTTTGAAAAAGCAGTAGGCAGCGCGTGAGTCTCATAATCTCAAGGTCGTGAGTTCGATCCTCACTCGGGGCACAGGTTGCACTTTATTTTATGTAAATAGCAGTGTAGTTTTGCGTCACTTTGCTTACCTAAAATCCACATTATCATAGGCAGCGTTACACACGCCTGTGACTCTTCTTCCGTAGTATATTTTGAATGAGGAGGTCATGTAAAATAATTTGCGTCGACCGGGAGTCGAACCCGGGTCGATTGCTTGGAAGGCAACTATGCTAGCCGTTACACCACCGACGCAGGCAATATTAAGTCTGTGCAATGAAAACATAGCACATCTCTGTGGAGTGTAAAATTAGTATAAATAGGAAGTTATTTTGAAAACGATTTTTCGTCTAATAAAAAGGCACTTTGTTGAACTCTAACTAAAATTTATTTAACTTATATCTTGTTACTGGTCATGCCGCCTCGATGGCGCAGTAGGCAGCGCGTGAGTCTCATAATCTCAAGGTCGTGAGTTCGATCCTCACTCGGGGCACAGGTGGCACTTTATTTTATGTAAATAGCAGTGTAATTTTGCGTCACTTTGCGTACCTAAAATCCACATTATCATAGGCAGCGCTACACACGCCTGTGACTCTTCTTCCGTAGTATATTTTGAATTAGGAGGTCATGTAAAATAATTTGCGTCGACCGGGAGTCGAACCCGGGTCGATTGTTTGGAAGGCAACCATGCTAGCCGCTACACCACCGACGCAGGCGATATTAAGAATGTGCAATGAAAACAGAGCACAGCTCTGTGGAGTGTAAAATTAGTGTAAATAGGAAGTTATTTTGAAAACGATTTTTTGTCTAATAAGAAGGCACTTTGTTGAACTCCAACTAAAATTTATTTAATTTATATCTCGCTGTTGGTCATGCCCCCTCGATGGCGCAGTAGGCAGCGCGTGAGTCTCATAATCTCAAGGTTGTGAGCTCGATCCTCACTCGAGGCACAGGTGGCACTTTATTTTATGTAAATAGCAATGTAGTTTTGCGTCACTTTGCGTACCTGAAATCCACTGTATCATAGGCAGCGCTACACACGCCTGTGACTCTTCTTCCGTAGCATATTTTAAACTAGTAGGTCATGTAAAATAATTTGCGTCGACCGGGAGTCGAACCCGGGTCGATTGCTTGGAAGGCAACCATGCTAGCCGTTACACCACCGACGCAGGCGATATTAAGACTGTGCAATGAAAACAGAGCACAGCTCTGTGGAGTGTAAAATTAGTGTAAATAGGAAGTTATTTTGAAAAAGCAGTAGGCAGCGCGTGAGTCTCATAATCTCAAGGTCGTGAGTTCGATCCTCACTCGGGGCACAGGTTGCACTTTATTTTATGTAAATAGCAGTGTAGTTTTGCGTCACTTTGCTTACCTAAAATCCACATTATCATAGGCAGCGTTACACACGCCTGTGACTCTTCTTCCGTAGTATATTTTGAATGAGGAGGTCATGTAAAATAATTTGCGTCGACCGGGAGTCGAACCCGGGTCGATTGCTTGGAAGGCAACTATGCTAGCCGTTACACCACCGACGCAGGCAATATTAAGTCTGTGCAATGAAAACATAGCACATCTCTGTGGAGTGTAAAATTAGTATAAATAGGAAGTTATTTTGAAAACGATTTTTCGTCTAATAAAAAGGCACTTTGTTGAACTCTAACTAAAATTTATTTAACTTATATCTTGTTACTGGTCATGCCGCCTCGATGGCGCAGTAGGCAGCGCGTGAGTCTCATAATCTCAAGGTCGTGAGTTCGATCCTCACTCGGGGCACAGGTGGCACTTTATTTTATGTAAATAGCAGTGTAATTTTGCGTCACTTTGCGTACCTAAAATCCACATTATCATAGGCAGCGCTACACACGCCTGTGACTCTTCTTCCGTAGTATATTTTGAATTAGGAGGTCATGTAAAATAATTTGCGTCGACCGGGAGTCGAACCCGGGTCGATTGTTTGGAAGGCAACCATGCTAGCCGCTACACCACCGACGCAGGCGATATTAAGAATGTGCAATGAAAACAGAGCACAGCTCTGTGGAGTGTAAAATTAGTGTAAATAGGAAGTTATTTTGAAAACGATTTTTTGTCTAATAAGAAGGCACTTTGTTGAACTCCAACTAAAATTTATTTAATTTATATCTCGCTGTTGGTCATGCCCCCTCGATGGCGCAGTAGGCAGCGCGTGAGTCTCATAATCTCAAGGTTGTGAGCTCGATCCTCACTCGAGGCACAGGTGGCACTTTATTTTATGTAAATAGCAATGTAGTTTTGCGTCACTTTGCGTACCTGAAATCCACTGTATCATAGGCAGCGCTACACACGCCTGTGACTCTTCTTCCGTAGCATATTTTAAACTAGTAGGTCATGTAAAATAATTTGCGTCGACCGGGAGTCGAACCCGGGTCGATTGCTTGGAAGGCAACCATGCTAGCCGTTACACCACCGACGCAGGCGATATTAAGACAGTGCAATGAAAACAGAGCACAGCTCTGTGGAGTGTAAAATTAGTGTAAATAGGAAGTTATTTTGAAAACGATTTTTTGTCTAATAAAAAGGCACTTTGTTGAACTCTAACTAAAATTTATTTAACTTATATCATGCTACTGGTCATGCCGCCTCGATGGCGCAGTAGGCAGCGCGTGAGTCTCATAATCTCAAGGTCGTGAGTTCGATCCTCACTCGGGGCACAGGTGGCACTTTATTTTATGTAAATAGCAGTGTAATTTTGCGTCACTTTGCGTACCTAAAATCCACATTATCATAGGCAGCGCTACACACGCCTGTGACTCTTCTTCCGTAGTATATTTTGAATTAGGAGGTCATGTAAAATAATTTGCGTCGACCGGGAGTCGAACCCGGGTCGATTGCTTGGAAGGCAACCATGCTAGCCGTTACACCACCGACGCAGGCAATATTAAGTCTGTGCAATGAAAACATAGCACATCTCTGTGGAGTGTAAAATTAGTATAAATAGGAAGTTATTTTGAAAACGATTTTTTGTCTAATAAAAAGGCACTTTGTTGAACTCTAACTAAAATTTATTTAACTTATATCTTGTTACTGGTCATGCCGCCTCGATGGCGCTGTAGGCAGCGCGTGAGTCTCATAATCTCAAGGTCGTGAGTTCGATCCTCACTCGGGGCACAGGTGGCACTTTATTTTATGTAAATAGCAGTGTAGTTTTGCGTCACTTTGCGTACCTAAAATCCACTTTATCATAGGCAGCGCTACACACGCCTGTGACTCTTCTTCCGTAGTATATTTTGAATTAGGAGGTCATGTAAAATAATTTGCCTCGACCGGGAGTCGAACCCGGGTCGATCGCTTGGAAGGCAGCCATGCTAGCCGTTACACCACCGACGCAGGCAATATTAAGTCTGTGCAATGAAAACATAGCACATCTCTGTGGAGTGTAAAATTAGTTTAAATAGGAAGTTATTTTGAAAACGATTTTTTGTCTAATAAGAAGGCACTTTGTTGAACTCTAACTAAAATTTATTTAATTTATATCTTGCTGTTGGTCATGCCGCCTCGATGGCGCAGTAGGCAGCGCGTGATTCTCATAATCTCAAGGTTGTGAGCTCGATCCTCACTCGAGGCACAGGTGGCACTTTATTTTATGTAAATAGCAATGTAGTTTTGCGTCACTTTGCGTACCTGAAATCCACTGTATCATAGGCAGCGCTACACACGCCTGTGACTCTTCTTCCGTAGTATATTTTAAACTAGTAGGTCATGTAAAATAGTTTGCGTCGACCGGGAGTCGAACCCGGGTCGATTGCTTGGAAGGCAACCATGCTAGCCGTTACACCACCGACGCAGGCGATATTAAGACTGTGCAATGAAAACAGAGCACAGCTCTGTGGAGTGTAAAATTAGTGTAAATAGGAAGTTATTTTGAAAAAGCAGTAGGCAGCGCGTGAGTCTCATAATCTCAAGGTCGTGAGTTCGATCCTCACTCGGGGCACAGGTTGCACTTTATTTTATGTAAATAGCAGTGTAGTTTTGCGTCACTTTGCTTACCTAAAATCCACATTATCATAGGCAGCGTTACACACGCCTGTGACTCTTCTTCCGTAGTATATTTTGAATGAGGAGGTCATGTAAAATAATTTGCGTCGACCGGGAGTCGAACCCGGGTCGATTGCTTGGAAGGCAACTATGCTAGCCGTTACACCACCGACGCAGGCAATATTAAGTCTGTGCAATGAAAACATAGCACATCTCTGTGGAGTGTAAAATTAGTATAAATAGGAAGTTATTTTGAAAACGATTTTTCGTCTAATAAAAAGGCACTTTGTTGAACTCTAACTAAAATTTATTTAACTTATATCTTGTTACTGGTCATGCCGCCTCGATGGCGCAGTAGGCAGCGCGTGAGTCTCATAATCTCAAGGTCGTGAGTTCGATCCTCACTCGGGGCACAGGTGGCACTTTATTTTATGTAAATAGCAGTGTAATTTTGCGTCACTTTGCGTACCTAAAATCCACATTATCATAGGCAGCGCTACACACGCCTGTGACTCTTCTTCCGTAGTATATTTTGAATTAGGAGGTCATGTAAAATAATTTGCGTCGACCGGGAGTCGAACCCGGGTCGATTGTTTGGAAGGCAACCATGCTAGCCGTTACACCACCGACGCAGGCGATGTTAAGAATGTGCAATGAAAACAGAGCACAGCTCTGTGGAGTGTAAAATTAGTGTAAATAGGAAGTTATTTTGAAAACGATTTTTTGTCTAATAAGAAGGCACTTTGTTGAACTCCAACTAAAATTTATTTAATTTATATCTTGCTGTTGGTCATGCCCCCTCGATGGCGCAGTAGGCAGCGCGTGAGTCTCATAATCTCAAGGTTGTGAGCTCGATCCTCACTCGAGGCACAGGTGGCACTTTATTTTATGTAAATAGCAATGTAGTTTTGCGTCACTTTGCGTACCTGAAATCCACTGTATCATAGGCAGCGCTACACACGCCTGTGACTCTTCTTCCGTAGCATATTTTAAACTAGTAGGTCATGTAAAATAATTTGCGTCGACCGGGAGTCGAACCCGGGTCGATTGCTTGGAAGGCAACCATGCTAGCCGTTACACCACCGACGCAGGCGATATTAAGACAGTGCAATGAAAACAGAGCACAGCTCTGTGGAGTGTAAAATTAGTGTAAATAGGAAGTTATTTTGAAAACGATTTTTTGTCTAATAAAAAGGCACTTTGTTGAACTCTAACTAAAATTTATTTAACTTATATCATGCTACTGGTCATGCCGCCTCGATGGCGCAGTAGGCAGCGCGTGAGTCTCATAATCTCAAGGTCGTGAGTTCGATCCTCACTCGGGGCACAGGTGGCACTTTATTTTATGTAAATAGCAGTGTAATTTTGCGTCACTTTGCGTACCTAAAATCCACATTATCATAGGCAGCGCTACACACGCCTGTGACTCTTCTTCCGTAGTATATTTTGAATTAGGAGGTCATGTAAAATAATTTGCGTCGACCGGGAGTCGAACCCGGGTCGATTGCTTGGAAGGCAACCATGCTAGCCGTTACACCACCGACGCAGGCAATATTAAGTCTGTGCAATGAAAACATAGCACATCTCTGTGGAGTGTAAAATTAGTATAAATAGGAAGTTATTTTGAAAACGATTTTTTGTCTAATAAAAAGGCACTTTGTTGAACTCTAACTAAAATTTATTTAACTTATATATTGTTACTGGTCATGCCGCCTCGATGGCGCAGTAGGCAGCGCGTGAGTCTCATAATCTCAAGGTCGTGAGTTCGATCCTCACTCGGGGCACAGGTGGCACTTTATTTTGTGTAAATAGCAGTGTAGTTTTGCGTCACTTTGCTTACCTAAAATCCACATTATCATAGGCAGCGTTACACACGCCTGTGACTCTTCTTCCGTAGTATATTTTGAATGAGGAGGTCATGTAAAATAATTTGCGTCGACCGGGAGTCGAACCCGGGTCGATTGCTTGGAAGGCAACCATGCTAGCCGTTACACCACCGACGCAGGCAATATTAAGTAGTAGTAGTAGAAATTTTATTGACATAAAAAAGTCGAATAGACTCATTTGTCAGACAATACAGGGTGGCAATATTAAATGACTGTAAATTCATAAAAATAAGTAGTAATGATAAAATATAAATAGGTTTCGTGAATTTTAAAACCCTCTATATCCTCTATATCCCTCTATTAATTACTATGTAAAGTGAAAAACAAATACAAAGCATGTATATATATATAAAAAGTATAAGATGTGTTATAAAGCAGTAATATGACGTTATTCGTTTTTGACTTAGATCACACATGGGATAAATAAAATCCCAACTGACGTGCACTAAAAATAAGCTGTTTAGGTAGTGGAAAAGTATGTAAGTTACGGCATATATAATTATACTATGTACATTTCGATTGTATAGGCATACGTATAAAATGTATAAATAATGCCATCTAAAAATAATATCTAATTAACTTGAAACGAAAAGCAAGTGAAATAAACAGAAAACAATGATATAAGCGTAATAATAAGCATACGTATTAAGTAAAAGATGTATGTCATAAAATATAGTAAATAAGTACAAGTGCAGATACAAATATCACACGAGTTGTTAACAACAAAATATAAATATCAATTAACAATAGTATAAGAGACTAGAGTGCAGTACATTAATGACGGAAATTCAAAGTGTTGATAAACAGTTATGTATAAAATTTCCGACTTCTATTGTAATATCACGTTCAGTATTTGAAAGTAGAGCAATAAACTTTTGTATTGAAGACAATTTATCAAAATGTATAATTCTCCCCCTAACCTTTTTAAACAATTCACTTCTTCTATCATCGAATATATTACAGATCATAAAAAAGTGTATTTCGTCATTAACATCCTGATGGCACCTATTACATATTCTTTGGTCTTTTGGAGTTACAGGCCTAGTATGACGTCCTTTCTCAATCTCTAATTTATGTGAGCTCATTCTAAATTTGGCTACGGATTTTATACTGTTGTTGTTATACATTACGGTTAAATACATTTCTTTATGAATATCAAATTTAAATATTTTATAGGTTCGTAATTTAGGATTTAGTGTCGAATCTTGAATTTGCAACTTCCACCATGATCTATATAGCTCCTGTAACCTCACTCTAACAGACAATAACAATGGTTTGCTCTTTGTGATATACTGTTGGTCCCACACTTGCTCGTTACCTGTTTCAGTTAATATGGCCTTAATATGGCTAACCCAATTAACGCGGCCTTCTAAATGAGAATTGAGTAAACACTGGTATGCTACTTTCAGGTGGTGGTGTTCCGGTAAGCTGACAATGCGGACCCAATATCCAATAGCTCGAATTTTCTGTCTCAATAACAAAGGAAAGCGACCTGTATCCCCCAAAACCGCTAGGGTTGGAGTTTGTTTGCTTACACCAAGCATAGCCTTAAGGAAATTTAAATGTATTTTTTCATATTCATTGATTTTTTTGCCGGTATATAAAATTTCACCACCATATTCTAAAATCGGTAAGATTAAGCTATCAAATGCCTTGAGAGCCAGATTTGGAGATAATTTACCGATACGAGATTTGATTTTTCTAAGGGAGAACATGGCTTTTTTCGCTTGTTCGGCAATATAGGTATAGCTATCTTTAAATATGTCGTTCCCTTTATTGGAACACATTAAACCAAGATATTTATAATTGCTACATATTTCTATTTCACGATCGCCCAATTTAAATTGTGTACATTTTTTAACGAATTTTTTGTTAAAAATCAATACTTTTGTTTTTTCAATACTGGCAATTAGGTGCCATTTCTGATTATAAGAGTGGAGAAGATCTAATTGATTCTGCAATCCCTCTGGGCTATCAGAAATAATAATCAGGTCATCGGCAAAAAAGAGGTGGCTAATTATTTGATTTCCAAGTGTTACCCCCAGAGATTTATTTAGGTGGTTCCCCAAATCTTTCACGTATTCGTTAAATAGTTGAGGACTTATCATTCCTCCTTGGAGAACTCCATATTCACTGTCCATGAGTTTACTAATATTGTTGTTCCACTTAATTCTACACTTAGACGTATTGAACATGGATATAATGGTTTGTATAAACTTTCCACTGACATTTGCGTTTTTTAACTTGAAATACAATGCATTTCTATGGATGTAATCAAAAGCTTTAGTTAGATCTACAAATGCAACATATAATGGTTTTCTACGTTTTATTTGTTCTTTTACAAGGGTATGCAACATGAATAAGTTATCCGATGTGCGCGAATTTTTTTTTAAAGCCAGCTTGAAATTTGTCATCATCTAGTAGGACTTCATTTTTAAAGATTAATCTATTTTTTAAAATAGAATCAAAAATTTTACCTATAGATGGCATTACGGTCACTTTTCTATAGTTAGATGTGTCTGTTGTGCTACCTTTTTTATGTATAGGACTTATTATTCCTTCAGACCATCCTGATGGATATTCTCCTTTGCTTAATACATAGTTGAACAAGGAACAAAGTGGTGTGACTAAAATATGTGAGGCATGCTTATAAAACTCTATCGGTATACCATCGATTCCTGTAGCTTTACCCGCCTTAAGATGTTTTAAAGCCAAAATTACTTCATTTTTAGAAATTTCATTATTCAATATATCACTCTCTATTGAATTAATAGATAAATCGTACGAACATTTGCTTAATTTTTCATTTATGTCATTGATATGATTATGGTCAAAATACTCTATATCAGGTGGATAAATCTGTTTTTGAAATTGATCGAAGAAATCATCCATTTTTATACATTTACTATTATTTTGTGATTTTTTAACCTGCAGTGATTTCCATAGTTTCCAGTATTCTGTTGGACTTTTACGAGATTTGCATTCTAATTCGTTTAACTTTTTGTTTTGTACCTGTCGCTTTTTCCTCTGCACCATACTTTTATATTGCTTTTGTATATTTCTATATGTAGATCTATTTATTTCTGTGGCCAAATTATTTTTTCGGGAAAAAGTATTAGCCAGAGATTTAAAATTTTTACACTCTTGATCGAACCATTCATTAGTAGGAAAACTTTTTTTCGTTTGTTTTTTGTTTACTTTTACCTTGCTAAATAAACCTCCAGCCGCTGAGCGGATGTATGAATTAAAAGAGTCACACACATTTCTGATTGAAGTGGGCTCGATAAATGAACAAGCAAAGTCGCCTAACCTGATGTTACATTCGTCACTATTAAAACGAGCTATGTATTGCTCTAGCTTTGAAGTGTCCCATATGAACTTATAAAAACTATCCTTGCATACTGTACTTTGAGGTGATGTGTTGTTACATGCGGCATTTTTCATGAGTCGTACATTAATATCAAAGTGCAAGTTCACATGATTGGATTCTACACATTTTTTACCTAAGTTAAAATCGTTTAAAAGTTTGGAACTTTCATAGGTTGCAATCAAGTAGTCAACTGTACTACATCCGTTGTTTTCAAAACATGTTAACCCTCCAATATTTTTATCAGTAAAAAACCTGCCATTCATGATAAATATTTCTGATTTTTTGCACAGTGACAGTAACTCTAAACCAAATGAATTAACTGTTTTGTCACAATTAAATCTTTGAAACGGAAAATCAGCATTTGAATACGGTAAAGTATTGTTTCCATTATGATCCGGTCTAACAGCTGTTCGAGAATTAAAATCGCCACACAAATATATATAATGTGAATCAACATATTTTGCTATTTCACCTTCGATAAAATCAAATGGTTGGTTAATGTCACTTACATAGCTTGTACCATTTGGTGGTAGATATACACCTGCAATCTTTATGTCTTTAGTGGCCCCTGTAAAATATTTACTTTTCAGTGTAACCCAAACCATGATTTCACCTGGACTATCAACAGTAATAGCTTTTGAAATACTGTCACGTATCATGATACCAATACCCCCAGATGCCCGTTTTGCTTTTTTATGTTTCTTTTTTCTCCCATAATGATAGCTTGTAAAACCTGGTACATCAATCTCAAAATTACAATCTTTCATGGTCTCTACTAAAATGATTATGTCATGATCAAACAACATTTTTTGTATTTCTGAATCATTTAACTTATTTGAAATTCCTCTAATATTCCACATACATACAGATACATTACTATGTTCACCTATGGCAGGATGGGAGTCTGCCATTGGACAATTGACCTCATCTAAATTGTCTGATACACTCTCATTATGAACATTTATAACATGATTATTAGCCACGGAGTCATTGAGATGTGAGGTTATTGTTGGATTTGGACATGGTAATTCTGCTACAATTTGACAGAAAGATGCAATATGTCCACTACTTTCACTTGTACTATGTTTTTTACAGGCTTTGTCATTTTGCACGTAGAGTCATACAGCTGATGATACAGCTGCAGCAACAACACTACCTATGACGTTAGCTAGTTCTTGCTTTCCGTGCCAGTTCAAGTGAATGTCATTGTCCCGTAAATGAAGAAGGGGATCCAGATTTGACTGTATAAACCTGACGTTTGTAGATTCTTTGCACATGTCCTTGATGGCGACGTTTAATTGCTGAATTTTCACATTTGTTTTAACGTTATGCTGTGGTGGTACCTCTGTCAAATGGAATACACGATCTTGAGCATGTTTATTTACTGTAAGGACTAATCTCTTAAATCTGTCTATTGTAGTCTGGAGAAGCTCGGTTTCAATATTGTTTGTCCCCACATGGAGTATTACATCTGGTTCACCAGGTAACTTATCACCAAGAAAGTTAAGCAAGTCCTCCACTCTCATACCGGGATTTGTAAAGACACAAGCCGTAGCATTGACATCTCGATTATGAATTAGGTTTGTGTTTATTATTCTACCCATATGTCTCAGATTTGAATCACCAATTATTGGAATGGTCTTGTTATTGACCTGGTTTGTTTGCTGATGTGTAGGTAGGCCAACCACTGTTGGAATATTTGCTCCAGTGTCAGTTGGTTTCCTCGCGTTTTTGACGTTAGTGACAGATTTGTTTTCCATTCTTCTGCGCTGCTTCCTTCTGATCGTTGGTTCGATAAACTCAGGAACTGGAGTCGCATCGTCGTCGATTAACGGTTCGCCTAGTTGATCCTTGAAATTGTCTTTATTTAACATATCTCGCTCGTACAGTTTTGTGGTGAGATAAGTAATTTCTTTACTTAACTTTATTTTTTCTTCAATTAGGGCTTCGTTTGCTCTCGTTTGTTTAATTATACGTCTCTTGTGCTGTGCTAACTTTTTTGTGAAGGTTTTCATCGCCTGCCTGTGGCTACTAAGCCGGGCGTCCCGTTCTTTCAACAAAAACAGTAGCGTATCGATCCTACGATTGGATCGCGCAAGCTCATCTTGTACCTCAGCAACCTCTCCTTTTAATCTATCTAAATGTACTTCCCCTCTCTCCAAAGTAGTGTGAGAAGGCGATTTTGAGTTTTCAACACTTACATGTTCGTCATCAGCTGCCGTCAATTTGGCGTCCGTCTCGGTCAAAATGACGTCATCTTCATTTGTTTGAGATGATAAATGTTCATCTAAAACACAATTTTCATGTAAAACAGTATCATTTTTGATAGGTTTAGATGTCGTATCGCCATGATTGTTGTCCAGTATTTCTTTTATTTTGTAAAAAACATTTTCAAATTCTCTGAAGCATTCACCTTGTATTAGCACAATACCGATTGAGTAAATCCATATTGTTATGTAGGGTGTTGTATTTGCCACTTGCGGCACGGTGATTAACACCCCTTGTGGCCTGAGTCTCTGTCGTGCTACTGGCTCACCAACATCACCTGCTTCATGAAGCCGTTCATAATAGTTCATGCAGCCTTGTACCCAGATTTCTTTTCTGTTTGTGAAAAACTGAATATCTGAGATCTTCTGATCGTTTGTAAAGTCAATATGAAGCTTTTCGGGTGATTTCCTCAGAAGTTGTTGTTTTTCCCTTTTCTGTCGTTTTATTTCAGCCTGGGTAGCAATGGGTGGTGAGCTGTGTGTGACTTGATCACTTTCACCATATACACCCATTGTGTAGACGTAAATGAGTAATCCCCTGACATATACAACGAGAGTCAATCCGTGTTCGTACTCTGCACAATATTGTGATCAGAATATCACAGAAAAATAATAATTGAATGCACAATATCTATATGATCTATCATCTGAATCTCTCTGCCGACAATACACTTGATGCTACATATGTTCATTTACATCTGTGAATAATATATTGATAATTCGCAGTTTCAAAGTAATGAAAAAAGTCAATATATCGTGAGCGATTGTATACACGTCTGTCCAGTTTGTACTCGTTCATATCTAATAATATTAAGTCTGTGCAATGAAAACATAGCACATCTCTGTGGAGTGTAAAATTAGTGTAAATAGGAAGTTATTTTGAAAACGATTTTTCGTCTAATAAAAAGGCACTTTGTTGAACTCTAACCAAAATTTATTTAACTTATATCTTGTTACTGGTCATGCCGCCTCGATGGCGCAGTAGGCAGCGCGTGAGTCTCATAATCTCAAGGTCGTGAGTTCGATCCTCACTCGGGGCACAGGTGGCACTTTAATTTATGTAAATAGCAGTGTAGTTTTGCGTCACTTTGCGTCACTAAAATCCACATTATCATAGGCAGCGCTACACACGCCTGTGACTCTTCTTCCGTAGTATATTTTGAATGAGGAGGTCATGTAAAATAATTTGCGTCGACCGGGAGTCGAACCCGGGTCGATTGCTTGGAAGGCAACCATGCTAGCCGTTACACCACCGACGCAGGCAATATTAAGTCTGTGCAATGAAAACATACCACATCTCTGTGGAGTGTAAAATTAGTGTAAATAGGAAGTTATTTTGAAAACGATTTTTTGTCTAATAAAAAGGCACTTTGTTGAACTCTAACTAAAATTTATTTAACTTATATCATGCTACTGGTCATGCCGCCTCGATGGCGCAGTAGGCAGCGCGTGAGTCTCATAATCTCAAGGTCGTGAGTTCGATCCTCACTCGGGGCACAGGTGGCACTTTATTTTATGTAAATAGCAGTGTAATTTTGCGTACCTAAAATCCACATTATCATAGGCAGCGCTACACACGCCTGTGACTCTTCTTCCGTAGTATATTTTGAATTAGGAGGTCATGTAAAATAATTTGCGTCGACCGGGAGTCGAACGTTTGGAAGGCAACCATGCTAGCCGTTACACCACCGACGCAGGCGATATTAAGACTGTGCAATGAAAACAGAGCACAGCTCTGTGGAGTGTAAAATTAGTGTAAATAGGAAGTTATTTTGAAAACGATTTTTTGTCTAATAAGAAGGCACTTTGTTGAACTCCAACTAAAATTTATTTAATTTATATCTTGCTGTTGGTCATGCCGCCTCGATGGCGCAGTAGGCAGCGCGTGAGTCTCATAATCTCAAGGTTGTGAGCTCGATCCTCACTCGAGGCACAGGTGGCACTTTATTTTATGTAAATAGCAATGTAGTTTTGCGTCACTTTGCGTACCTGAAATCCACTGTATCATAGGCAGCGCTACACACGCCTGTGACTCTTCTTCCGTAGTATATTTTAAACTAGTAGGTCATGTAAAATAATTTGCGTCGACCGGGAGTCGAGCCCGGGTCGATTGCTTGGAAGGCAACCATGCTAGCCGTTACACCACCGACGCAGGCGATATTAAGACTGTGCAATGAAAACAGAGCACAGCTCTGTGGAGTGTAAAATTAGTGTAAATAGGAAATTATTTTGAAAACGATTTTTTGTCTAATAAGAAGGCACTTTGTTGAACTCTAACTAAAATTTATTTAATTTATATCTTGCTGTTGGTCATGCCGCCTCGATGGCGCAGTAGGCAGCGCGTGATTCTCATAATCTCAAGGTTGTGAGCTCGATCCTCACTCGAGGCACAGGTGGCACTTTATTTTATGTAAATAGCAATGTAATTTTTGCGTCACTTTGCGTACCTAAAATCCACATTATCATAGGCAGCGCTACACACGCCTGTGACTCTTCTTCCGTAGTATATTTTGAATTAGGAGGTCATGTAAAATAAATTGCGTCGACCGGGAGTCGAACCCGGGTCGATTGCTTGGAAGGCAACCATGCTAGCCGTTACACCACCGACGCAGGCGATATTAAGACTGTGCAATGAAAACAGAGCACAGCTCTGTGGAGTGTAAAATTAGTGTAAATAGGAAGTTATTATGAAAACGATTTTTCGTCTAATAAAAAGGCACTTTGTTGAACTCTAACTAAAATTTATTTAACTTATATCATGCCACTGGTCATGGCGCCTCGATGGCGCAGTAGGCAGCGCGTGAGTCTCATAATCTCAATGTCGTGAGTTCGATCCTCACTCGGGGCACAGGTGGCACTTTATTTTATGTAAATAGCAGTGTAGTTTTGCGTCACTTTGCGTACCTAAAATCCACATTATCATAGGCAGCGCTACACACGCCTGTGACTCTTCTTCCGTAGTATATTTTGAATTAGGAGGTCATGTAAAATAATTTGCGTCGACCGGGAGTCGAACCCGGGTCGATTGCTTGGAAGGCAACCATGCTAGCCGTTACACCACCGAGGCAGTCGATATTAAGACTGTGCAATGAAAACAGAGCACAGCTCTGTGGAGTGTAAAATTAGTGTAAATAGGAAGTTATTATGAAAACGATTTTTCGTCTAATAAAAAGGCACTTTGTTGAACTCTAACTAAAATTTATTTAACTTATATCATGCTACTGGTCATGCCGCCTCGATGGCGCAGTAGGCAGCGCGTGAGTCTCATAATCTCAAGGTCGTGAGTTCGATCCTCACTCGGGGCACATGTGGCACTTTATTTTATGTAAATAGCAGTGTAATTTTGCGTCACTTTGCGTACCTAAAAACCACATTATCATAGGCAGCGCTACACACGCCTGTGACTCTTCTTCCGTAGTATATTTTGAATTAGGAGGTCATGTAAAATAATTTGCGTCGACCGGGAGTCGAACCCGGGTCGATTGCTTGGAAGGCAACCATGCTAGCCGTTACACCACCGACGCAGGCAATATTAAGTCTGTGCAATGAAAACATAGCACATCTCTGTGGAGTGTAAAATTAGTATAAATAGGAAGTTATTTTGAAAACGATTTTTTGTCTAATAAAAAGGCACATGGTTGAACTCTAACTAAAATTTATTTAACTTATATCTTGTTACTGGTCATGCCGCCTCGATGGCGCAGTAGGCAGCGCGTGAGTCTCATAATCTCAAGGTCGTGAGTTCGATCCTCACTCGGGGCACAGGTGGCACTTTATTTTATGTAAATAGCAATGTAGTTTTGCGTCACTTTGCGTACCTGAAATCCACTGTATCATAGGCAGCGCTACACACGCCTGTGACTCTTCTTCCGTAGTATATTTTAAACTAGTAGGTCATGTAAAATAATTTGCGTCGACCGGGAGTCGAACCCGGGTCGATTGCTTGGAAGGCAACCATGCTAGCCATTACACCACCGACGCAGGCGATATTAAGACTGTGCAATGAAAACAGAGCACAGCTCTGTGGAGTGTAAAATTAGTTTAAATAGGAAGTTATTTTGAAAACGATTTTTTGTCTAATAAGAAGACACTTTGTTGAACTCTAACTAAAATTTATTTAATTTATATCTTGCTGTTGGTCATGCCGCCTCGATGGCGCAGTAGGCAGCGCGTGATTCTCATAATCTCAAGGTTGTGAGCTCGATCCTCACTCGAAGCACAGGTGGCACTTTATATTATGAAAATAGCAATGTAGTTTTGCGTCACTTTGCGTACCTGAAATCCACTGTATCATAGGCAGCGCTACACACGCCTGTGACTCTTCTTCCGTAGTATATTTTAAACTAGTAAATCATGTAAAATAATTTGCGTCGACCGGGAGTCGAACCCGGGTCGATTGCTTGGAAGGCAACCATGCTAGCCGTTACACCACCGACGCAGGCGATATTAAGACTGTGCAATGAAAACAGAGCACAGCTCTGTGGAGTGTAAAATTAGTGTAAATAGGAAGTTATTTTGAAAACGATTTTTTGTCTAATAAAAAGGCACTTTGTTGAACTCTAACTAAAATTTATTTAACTTATATCATGCTACTGGTCATGCCGCCTCGATGGCGCAGTAGGCAGCGCGTGAGTCTCATAAACTCAATGTCGTGAGTTCGATCCTGACTCGGGGCACAGGTGGCACTTTATTTTATGTAAATAGCAGTGTAGTTTTGCGTCACTTTGCGTACCTAAAATCCACATTATCATAGGCAGCGCTACACACGCCTGTGACTCATCTTCCGTAGTATATTTTGAATTAGGAGGTCATGTAAAATAATTTGCGTCGACCGGGAGTCGAACCCGGGTCGATTGCTTGGAAGGCAACCATGCTAGCCGTTACACCACCGACGCAGGCGATATTAAGACTGTGCAATGAAAACAGAGCACAGCTCTGTGGAGTGTAAAATTAGTGTAAATAGGAAGTTATTATGAAAACGATTTTTCGTCTAATAAAAAGGCACTTTGTTGAACTCTAACTAAAATTTATTTAACTTATATCATGCTACTGGTCATGCCGCCTCGATGGCGCAGTAGGCAGCGCGTGAGTCTCATAATCTCAAGGTCGTGAGTTCGATCCTCACTCGGGGCACATGTGGCACTTTATTTTATGTAAATAGCAGTGTAATTTTGCGTCACTTTGCGTACCTAAAAACCACATTATCATAGGCAGCGCTACACACGCCTGTGACTCTTCTTCCGTAGTATATTTTGAATTAGGAGGTCATGTAAAATAATTTGCGTCGACCGGGAGTCGAACCCGGGTCGATTGCTTGGAAGGCAACCATGCTAGCCGTTACACCACCGACGCAGGCAATATTAAGTCTGTGCAATGAAAACATAGCACATCTCTGTGGAGTGTAAAATTAGTATAAATAGGAAGTTATTTTGAAAACGATTTTTTGTCTAATAAAAAGGCACATGGTTGAACTCTAACTAAAATTTATTTAACTTATATCTTGTTACTGGTCATGCCGCCTCGATGGCGCAGTAGGCAGCGCGTGAGTCTCATAATCTCAAGGTCGTGAGTTCGATCCTCACTCGGGGCACAGGTGGCACTTTATTTTATGTAAATAGCAATGTAGTTTTGCGTCACTTTGCGTACCTGAAATCCACTGTATCATAGGCAGCGCTACACACGCCTGTGACTCTTCTTCCGTAGTATATTTTAAACTAGTAGGTCATGTAAAATAATTTGCGTCGACCGGGAGTCGAACCCGGGTCGATTGCTTGGAAGGCAACCATGCTAGCCGTTACACCACCGACGCAGGCGATATTAAGACTGTGCAATGAAAACAGAGCACAGCTCTGTGGAGTGTAAAATTAGTGTAAATAGGAAGTTATTTTGAAAACGATTTTTTGTCTAATAAGAAGGCACTTTGTTGAACTCTAACTAAAATTTATTTAATTTATATCTTGCTGTTGGTCATGCCGCCTCGATGGCGCAGTAGGCAGCGCGTGATTCTCATAATCTCAAGGTTGTGAGCTCGATCCTCACTCGAGGCACAGGTGGCACTTTATTTTATGTAAATAGCAATGTAGTTTTGCGTCACTTTGCGTACCTGAAATCCACTGTATCATAGGCAGCGCTACACACGCCTGTGACTCTTCTTCCGTAGTATATTTTAAACTAGTAGGTCATGTAAAATAATTTGCGTCGACCGGGAGTCGAACCCGGGTCGATTGCTTGGAAGGCAACCATGCTAGCCGTTACACCACCGACGCAGGCAATATTAAGTCTGTGCAATGAAAACATAGCACATCTCTGTGGAGTGTAAAATTAGTTTAAATAGGAAGTTATTTTGAAAACGATTTTTTGTCTAATAAGAAGGCACTTTGTTGAACTCTAACAAAAGTTTATTTAATTTATATCTTGCTACTGGTCATGCCGCCTCGATGGCGCAGTAGGCAGCGCGTGAGTCTCATAATCTCAAGGTCGTGAGTTCGATCCTCACTCGGGGCACAGGTGGCACTTTATTTTATGTAAATAGCAGTGTAATTTTGCGTCACTTTGCGTACCTAAAATCCACATTATCATAGGCAGCGCTACACACGCCTGTGACTCTTCTTCCGTAGTATATTTTGAATTAGGAGGTCATGTAAAATAATTTGCGTCGACCGGGAGTCGAACCCGGGTCGATTGCTTGGAAGGCAACCATGCTAGCCGTTACACCACCGACGCAGGCAATATTAAGTCTGTGCAATGAAAACATAGCACATCTCTGTGGAGTGTAAAATTAGTATAAATAGGAAGTTATTTTGAAAACGATTTTTTGTCTAATAAAAAGGCACATGGTTGAACTCTAACTAAAATTCATTTAACTTATATCTTGTTACTGTTCATGCCGCCTCGATGGCGCAGTAGGCAGCGCGTGAGTCTCATAATCTCAAGGTCGTGAGTTCGATCCTCACTCGGGGCACAGGTGGCACTTTATTTTATGTAAATAGCAATGTAGTTTTGCGTCACTTTGCGTACCTGAAATCCACTGTATCATAGGCAGCGCTACACACGCCTGTGACTCTCCTTCCGTAGTATATTTTAAACTAGTAGGTCATGTAAAATAATTTGCGTCGACCGGGAGTCGAACCCGGGTCGATTGCTTGGAAGGCAACCATGCTAGCCGTTACACCACCGACGCAGGCAATATTAAGTCTGTGCAATGAAAACATAGCACATCTCTGTGGAGTGTAAAATTAGTATAAATAGGAAGTTATTTTGAAAACGATTTTTTGTCTAATAAAAAGGCACATGGTTGAACTCTAACTAAAATTTATTTAACTTATATCTTGTTACTGGTCATGCCGCCTCGATGGCGCAGTAGGCAGCGCGTGAGTCTCATAATCTCAAGGTCGTGAGTTCGATCCTCACTCGGGGCACAGGTGGCACTTTATTTTATGTAAATAGCAATGTAGTTTTGCGTCACTTTGCGTACCTGAAATCCACTGTATCATAGGCAGCGCTACACACGCCTGTGACTCTTCTTCCGTAGTATATTTTAAACTAGTAGGTCATGTAAAATAATTTGCGTCGACCGGGAGTCGAACCCGGGTCGATTGCTTGGAAGGCAACCATGCTAGCCGTTACACCACCGACGCAGGCGATATTAAGACTGTGCAATGAAAACAGAGCACAGCTCTGTGGAGTGTAAAATTAGTGTAAATAGGAAGTTATTTTGAAAACGATTTTTTGTCTAATAAGAAGGCACTTTGTTGAACTCTAACTAAAATTTATTTAATTTATATCTTGCTGTTGGTCATGCCGCCTCGATGGCGCAGTAGGCAGCGCGTGATTCTCATAATCTCAAGGTTGTGAGCTCGATCCTCACTCGAGGCACAGGTGGCACTTTATTTTATGTAAATAGCAATGTAGTTTTGCGTCACTTTGCGTACCTGAAATCCACTGTATCATAGGCAGCGCTACACACGCCTGTGACTCTTCTTCCGTAGTATATTTTAAACTAGTAGGTCATGTAAAATAATTTGCGTCGACCGGGAGTCGAACCCGGGTCGATTGCTTGGAAGGCAACCATGCTAGCCGTTACACCACCGACGCAGTCAATATTAAGTCTGTGCAATGAAAACATAGCACATCTCTGTGGAGTGTAAAATTAGTTTAAATAGGAAGTTATTTTGAAAACGATTTTTTGTCTAATAAGAAGGCACTTTGTTGAACTCTAACAAAAGTTTATTTAATTTATATCTTGCTACTGGTCATGCCGCCTCGATGGCGCAGTAGGCAGCGCGTGAGTCTCATAATCTCAAGGTCGTGAGTTCGATCCTCACTCGGGGCACAGGTGGCACTTTATTTTATGTAAATAGCAGTGTAATTTTGCGTCACTTTGCGTACCTAAAATCCACATTATCATAGGCAGCGCTACACACGCCTGTGACTCTTCTTCCGTAGTATATTTTGAATTAGGAGGTCATGTAAAATAATTTGCGTCGACCGGGAGTCGAACCCGGGTCGATTGCTTGGAAGGCAACCATGCTAGCCGTTACACCACCGACGCAGGCAATATTAAGTCTGTGCAATGAAAACATAGCACAT
This sequence comes from Flabesymbios commensalis, assembly GCA_964017125.1. NCBI lineage: Eukaryota > Metazoa > Annelida > Polychaeta > Terebellida > Flabelligeridae > Flabesymbios > Flabesymbios commensalis. Next base: position 45,138,996 of record OZ024906.1, read on the forward strand.
CTCTGTGGAGTGTAAAATTAGTATAAATAGGAAGTTATTTTGAAAACGATTTTTTGTCTAATAAAAAGGCACATGGTTGAACTCTAACTAAAATTCATTTAACTTATATCTTGTTACTGTTCATGCCGCCTCGATGGCGCAGTAGAAAGCGCGTGAGTCTCATAATCTCAAGGTCGTGAGTTCGATCCTCACTCGGGGCACAGGTGGCACTTTATTTTATGTAAATAGCAATGTAGTTTTGCGTCACTTTGCGTACCTGAAATCCACTGTATCATAGGCAGCGCTACACACGCCTGTGACTCTTCTTCCGTAGTATATTTTAAACTAGTAGGTCATGTAAAATAATTTGCGTCGACAGGGAGTCGAACCCGGGTCGATTGCTTGGAAGGCAACCATGCTAGCCGTTACACCACCGACGCAGGCGATATTAAGACTGTGCAATGAAAACAGAGCACAGCTCTGTGGAGTGTAAAATTAGTGTAAATAGGAAGTTATTTTGAAAACGATTTTTTGTCTAATAAAAAGGCACTTTGTTGAACTCTAACTAAAATTTATTTAACTTATATCATGCTACTGGTCATGCCGCCTCGATGGCGCAGTAGGCAGCGCGTGAGTCTCATAATCTCAAGGTCGTGAGTTCGATCCTCACTCGGGGCACAGGTGGCACTTTATTTTATGTAAATAGCAGGGTAATTTTGCGTCACTTTGCGTACCTAAAATCCACATTATCATAGGCAGCGCTACACACGCCTGTGACTCTTCTTCCGTAGTATATTTTGAATTAGGAGGTCATGTAAAATAATTTGCGTCGACCGGGAGTCGAACCCGGGTCGATTGCTTGGAAGGCAACCATGCTAGCCGTTACACCACCGACGCAGGCGATATTAAGACTGTGCAATGAAAACAGAGCACAGCTCTGTGGAGTGTAAAATTAGTGTAAATAGGAAGTTATTTTGAAAACGATTTTTTGTCTAATAAGAAGGCACTTTGTTGAACTCTAACTAAAATTTATTTAATTTATATCTTGCTGTTGGTCATGCCGCCTCGATGGCGCAGTAGGCAGCGCGTGATTCTCATAATCTCAAGGTTGTGAGCTCGATCCTCACTCGAGGCACAGGTGACACTTTATTTTATGTAAATAGCAATGTAGTTTTGCGTCACTTTGCGTACCTGAAATCCACTGTATCATAGGCAGCGCTACACACGCCTGTGACTCTTCTTCCGTAGTATATTTTAAACTAGTAGGTCATGTAAAATAATTTGCGTCGACCGGGAGTCGAACCCGGGTCGATTGCTTGGAAGGCAACCATGCTAGCCGTTACACCACCGAAGCAGGCGATATTAAGACTGTGCAATGAAAACAGAGCACAGCTCTGTGGAGTGTAAAATTAGTGTAAATAGGAAGTTATTTTGAAAACGATTTTTTGTCTAATAAGAAGGCACTTTGTTGAACTCTAACTAAAATTTATTTAATTTATATCTTGCTGTTGGTCATGCCGCCTCGATGGCGCAGTAGGCAGCCCGTGAGTCTCATAATCTCAAGGTCGTGAGTTCGATCCTCAGTCGGGGCACAGGTGGCACTTTATTTTATGTAAATAGCAGTGTAATTTTGCGTCACTTTGCGTACCTAAAATCCACATTATCATAGGCAGCGCTACACACGCCTGTGACTATTCTTCCGTAGTATATTTTGAATTAGGAGGTCATGTAAAATAATTTGCGTCGACCGGGAGTCGAACCCGGGTCGATTGCTTGGAAGGCAACCATGCTAGCCGTTACACCACCGACGCAGGCGATATTAAGACTGTGCAATGAAAACAGAGCACAGCTCTGTGGAGTGTAAAATTAGTGTAAATAGGAAGTTATTTTGAAAACGATTTTTTGTCTAATAAGAAGGCACTTTGTTGAACTCTAACTAAAATTTATTTAATTTATATCTTGCTGTTGGTCATGCCGCCTCGATGGCGCAGTAGGCAGCGAGTGATTCTCATAATCTCAAGGTTGTGAGCTCGATCCTCACTCGAGGCACAGGTGGCACTTTATTTTATGTAAATAGCAATGTAGTTTTGCGTCACTTTGCGTACCTGAAATCCACTGTATCATAGGCAGCGCTACACACGCCTGTGACTCTTCTTCCGTAGTATATTTTAAACTAGTAGGTCATGTAAAATAATTTGCGTCGACCGGGAGTCGAACCCGGGTCGATTGCTTGGAAGGCAACCATGCTAGCCGTTACACCACCGACGCAGGCAATATTAAAGGGACTGGCCCACGCTAAAATCATCAAAAAATCAGTGATTTTATTTTGGCTTCTTAATATGACCATATGATGTAAACATGTCCATAGACTAAAACTGCAAAGTTTTTTAATTTTTGAGCTGCGCATTCACCAGTTAGACTAGATATAGAGACGAAATTCCTGAGTTTTATTTATTGACAACCATGTCAAAAAATAGAAATACGGGAATTTCGTCTCTATATCTAGTCTAACTGGTGAATGCGCGGCACAAAAATTAAAAAACTTTGCAGTTCTAGTCTATGTACATGTTTACATCATATGGTCATATTAAGAAGCCAAAATAAAATCACCGATTTTTTGATGATTTTCGCGTGGGCCAGTCCCTTTAAGTCTGTGCAATGAAAACATAGCACATCTCTGTGGAGTGTAAAATTAGTATAAATAGGAAGTTATTTTGAAAACGATTTTTTGTCTAATAAAAAGGCATATGGTTGAACTCTAACTAAAATTTATTTAACTTATATCTTGTTACTGGTCATGCCGCCTCGATGGCGCAGTAGGCAGCGCGTGAGTCTCATAATCTCAAGGTCGTGAGTTCGATCCTCACTCGGGGCACAGGTGGCACTTTATTTTATGTAAATAGCAATGTAGTTTTGCGTCACTTTGCGTACCTGAAATCCACTGTATCATAGGCAGCGCTACACACGCCTGTGACTCTTCTTCCGTAGTATATTTTAAACTAGTAGGTCATGTAAAATAATTTGCGTCGACCGGGAGTCGAACCCGGGTCGATTGCTTGGAAGGCAACCATGCTAGCCGTTACACCACCGACGCAGGCAATATTAAGTCTGTGCAATGAAAACATAGCACAGCTCTGTGGAGTTTAAAATTAGTATAAATAGGAAGTTATTTTGAAAACGATTTTTTGTCTAATAAGAAGGCACTTTGTTGAACTCTAACTAAAATTTATTTAATTTATATCTTCCTGTTGGTCATGCCGCCTCGATGGCGCAGTAGGCAGCGCGTGATTCTCATAATCTCAAGGTTGTGAGCTCGATCCTCACTCGGGGCACAGGTGGCACTTTATTTTATGTAAATAGCAGTGTAGTTTTGCGTCACTTTGCGTACCTAAAATCCACATTATCATAGGCAGCGCTACACACGCCTGTAACACTTCTTCCGTAGTATATTTTGAATTAGGAGGTCATGTAAAATAATTTGCCTCGACCGGGAGTCGAACCCGGGTCGATTGCTTGGAAGGCAACCATGCTAGCCGTTACACCACCGACGCAGGCGATATTAAGATTGTGCAATGAAAACAGAGCACAGCTCTGTGGAGTGTAAAATTAGTGTAAATAGGAAGTTATTTTGAAAACGATTTTTTGTCTAATAAAAAGGCACTTTGTTGAACTCTAACTAAAATTTATTCAACTTATATCATGCTACTGGTCATGCCGCCTCGATGGCGCAGTAGGCAGCGCGTGAGTCTCATAATCTCAAGGTCGTGAGTTCGATCCTCACTCGGGGCACAGGTGGCACTTTATTTTATGTAAATAGCAGTGTAATTTTGCGTCACTTTGCGTACCTAAAATCCACATTATCATAGGCAGCGCTACACACGCCTGTGACTCTTCTTCCGTAGTATATTTTGAATTAGGAGGTCATGTAAAATAATTTGCGCCGACCGGGAGTCGAACCCGGGTCGATTGCTTGGAAGGCAACCATGCTAGCCGTTACACCACTGACGCAGGCAATATTAAGTCTGTGCAATGAAAACATAGCACATCTCTGTGGAGTGTAAAATTAGTATAAATAGGAAGTTATTTTGAAAACGATTTTTTGTCTAATAAAAAGGCAAATGGTTGAACTCTAACTAAAATTTATTTAACTTATATCTTGTTACTGGTCATGCCGCCTCGATGGCGCAGTAGGCAGCGCGTGAGTCTCATAATCTCAAGGTCGTGAGTTCGATCCTCACTCGGGGCACAGGTGGCACTTTATTGTATGTAAATAGAAGGGTAGTTTTGCGTCACTTTGCGTACCGAAAATCCACATTATCATAGGCAGCGCTACAAACGCCTGTGACTCTTCTTCCGTAGTATATTTTGAATGAGGAGGTCATGTAAAATAATTTGCGTCGACCGGGAGTCGAACCCGGGTCGATTGCTTGGAAGGCAACCATGCTAGCCGTTACACCAATGAAAACACAGCACAGCTCTGTGGAGTGTAAAATTAGTATAAATAGGAAGTTATTTTGAAAACGATTTTTTGTCTAATAAGAAGGCACTTTGTTGAACTCTAACTAAAATTTATTTAATTTATATCTTCCTGTTGGTCATGCCGCCTCGATGGCGCAGTAGGCAGCGCGTGATTCTCATAATCTCAAGGTTGTGAGCTCGATCCTCACTCGGGGCACAGGTGGCACTTTATTTTATGTAAATAGCAGTGTAGTTCTGCGTCACTTTGCGTACCTAAAATCCACATTATCATAGGCAGCGCTACACACGCCTGTGACTCTTCTTCCGTAGTATATTTTGAATGAGGAGGTCATGTAAAATAATTTGCGTCGACCGGGAGTCGAACCCGGGTCGATTGCTTGGAAGGCAACCATGCTAGCCGTTACACCACCGACATTAAGTCTGTGCAATGAAAACATAGCACATCTCTGTGGAGTGTAAAATTAGTATAAATAGGAAGTTATTTTGAAAACGATTTTTTGCGTCACTTTGCGTACCTAAAATCCACATTATCATAGGCAGCGCTACACACGCCTGTGACTCTTCTTCCGTAGTATATTTAATACAAAAAGGCACTTTGTTGAACTCTAACTAAAATTTATTTAACTTATATCATGCTATTGGTCATGCCGCCTCGATGGCGCAGTAGGCAGCGCGTGTGTCTCATGATCTCAAGGTCGTGAGTTCGATCCTCACTCGGGCCACAGGTGGCACTTTATTTTATGTAAATAGCAGTGTAGTTTTGCGTCACTTTGCGTACCTAAAATCCACATTATCATAGGCAGCGCTACACACGCCTGTGACTCTTCTTCCGTAGTATATTTTGAATTAGTAGGTCATGTAAAATAATTTGCGTCGACCGGGAGTCGAACCCGGGTCGATTGCTTGGAAGGCAACCATGCTAGTCGTTACACCACCGACGCAGGCGATATTAAGTCTGTGCAATGAAAACATAGCACATCTCTGTGGAGTGTAAAATTAGTATAAATAGGAAGTTATTTTGAAAACGATTTTTTGTCTAATAAAAAGGCACTTTGTTGAACTCTAACTAAAATTTATTTAACTTATATCTTGTTACTGGTCATGCCGCCTCGATGGCGCAGTAGGCAGCGCGTGAGTCTCATAATCTCAAGGTCGTGAGTTCGATCCTCACTCGGGGCACAGGTGGCACTTTATTTTATGTAAATAGCAGTGTAGTTTTGCGTCACTAAAATCCACATTATCATAGGCAGCGCTACACACGCCTGTGACTCTTCTTCCGTAGTATATTTTGAATGAGGAGGTCATGTAAAATAATTTGCGTCGACCGGGAGTCGAACACGGGTCGATTGCTTGGAAGGCAACCATGCTAGCCGTTACAACACCGACGCAGGCAATATTAAGTCTGTGGAATGAAAACATAGCACAGCTCTGTGGAGTGTAAAATTAGTATAAATAGGAAGTTATTTTGAAAACGATTTTTTGTCTAATAAGAAGGCACTTTGTTGAACTCTAACTAAAATTTATTTAATTTAAATCTTGCTGTTGGTCATGCTGCCTCGATGGCGCAGTAGGCAGCGCGTGATTCTCATAATCTCAAGGTTGTGAGCTCGGGGCACAGGTGGCACTTTATTTTATGTAAATAGCAATGTAGTTTTGCGTCACTTTGCGTACCTGAAATCCACTGTATCATAGGCAGCGCTACACACGCCTGTGACTCTTCTTCCGTAGTATATTTTAAACTAGTAGGTCATGTAAAATAATTTGCGTCGACCGGGAGTCGAACCCGAGTCGATTGCTTGGAAACCAACCATGCTAGCCGTTACACCACCGACGCAGGCAATATTAAGTCTGTGCAATGAAAACAGAGCACAGCTCTGTGGAGTGTAAAATTAGTGTAAAAGGAAGTTATTTTGAAAACGATTTTTTGTCTAATAAAAAGGCACTTTGTTGAAATCTAACTAAAATTTATTTAACTTATATCTTGTTACTGGTCATGCCGCCTCGATGGCGCAGTAGGCAGCGCGTGAGTCTCATAATCTCAAGGTCGTGAGTTCGATCCTCACTCGGGGCACAGGTGGCACTTTATTTTATGTAAATAGCAGTGTAGTTTTGCGTCACTTTGCGTACCTAAAATCCACATTATCATAGGCAGCGCTACACACGCCTGTAACTTTTCTTCCGTAGTATATTTTGAATTAGGAGGTCATGTAAAATAATTTGCGTCGACCGGGAGTCGAACCCGGGTCGATTGCTTGGAAGGCAACCATGCTAGCCGTTACACCACCGACATTAAGTCTGTGCAATGAAAACATAGCACATCTCTGTGGAGTGTAAAATTAGTATAAATAGGAAGTTATTTTGAAAACGATTTTTTGGGTCACTTTGCGTACCTAAAATCCACATTATCATAGGCAGCGCTACACACGCCTGTGACTCTTCTTCCGTAGTATATTTAATATAAAAAGGCACTTTGTTGAACTCTAACTAAAATTTATTTAACTTATATCTTGTTACTGGTCATGCCGCCTCGATGGCGCAGTAGGCAGCGCGTGAGTCTCATAATCTCAAGGTCGTGAGTTCGATCCTCACTCGGGGCACAGGTGGCACTTTATTTTATGTAAATAGCAGTGTAGTTTTGCGTCACTTTGCGTACCTAAAATCCACATTATCATAGGCAGCGCTACACACGCCTGTGACTCTTCTTCCGTAGTATATTTTAAACTAGTAGGTCATGTAAAATAATTTGCGTCGACCGGGAGTCGAACCCGGGTCGATTGCTTGGAAGGCAACCCTGCTAGCCGTTACACCACCGACGCAGGCGATATTAAGACTGTGCAATGAAAACAGAGCACAGCTCTGTGGAGTGTAAAATTAGTGTAAATAGGAAGTTATTTTGAAAACGATTTTTTGTCTAATAAAAAGGCACTTTGTTGAAATCTAACTAAAATTTATTTAACTTATATCTTGTTACTGGTCATGCCGCCTCGATGGCGCAGTAGGCAGCGCGTGAGTCTCATAATCTCAAGGTCGTGAGTTCGATCCTCACTCGGGGCACAGGTGGCACTTTATTTTATGTAAATAGCAGTGTAGTTTTGCGTCACTTTGCGTACCTAAAATCCACATTATCTTAGGCAGCGCTACACACGCCTGTAACTCTTCTTCCGTAGTATATTTTGAATTAGGAGGTCATGTAAAATAATTTGCGTCGACCGGGAGTCGAACCCGGGTCGATTGCTTGGAAGGCAACCATGCTAGCCGTTACACCACCGACTCAGGCGATATTAAGTCTGTGCAATGAAAACATAGCACATCTCTGTGGAGTGTAAAATTAGTATAAATAGGAAGTTATTTTGAAAACGATTTTTTGTCTAATAAAAAGGCACTTTGTTGAACTCTAACTAAGATTTATTTAACTTATATCTTGTTACTGGTCATGCCGCCTCGATGGCGCAGTAGGCAGCGCGTGAGTCTCATAATCTCAAGGTCGTCAGTTCGATCCTCACTCGGGGCACAGGTGGCACTTTATTTTATGTAAATAGCAGTGTAGTTTTGCGTCACTAAAATCCACATTATCATAGGCAGCGCTACACACGCCTGTGACTCTTCTTCCGTAGTATATTTTGAATGAGGAGGTCATGTAAAATAATTTGCGTCGACCGGGAGTCGAACACGGGTCGATTGCTTGGAAGGCAACCATGCTAGCCGTTACACCACCGACGCAGGCAATATTAGGTCTGTGGAATGAAAACATAGCACAGCTCTGTGGAGTGTAAAATTAGTATAAATAGGAAGTTATTTTGAAAACGATTTTTTGTCTAATAAGAAGGCACTTTGTTGAACTCTAACTAAAATTTATTTAATTTATATCTTGCTGTTGGCCATGCCGCCTCGATGGCGCAGTAGGCAGCGCGTGATTCTCATAATCTCAAGGTTGTGAGCTCGATCCTCACTCGGGGCACAGGTGGCACTTTATTTTATGTAAATAGCAAGGTAGTTTTGCGTCACTTTGCGTACCTGAAATCCACTGTATCATAGGCAGCGCTACACACGCCTGTGACTCTTCTTCCGTAGTATATTTTAAACTAGTAGGTCATGTAAAATAATTTGCGTCGACCGGGAGTCGAGCCCGGGTCGATTGCTTGGAAGGCAACCATGCTAGCCGTTACACCACCGACGCAGGCGATATTAAGACTGTGCAATGAAAACAGAGCACAGCTCTGTGGAGTGTAAAGTTAGTATAAATAGGAAGTTATTTTGAAAACGATTTTCTGTCTAATAAAAAGGCACTTTGTTGAACTCTAACTAAAATTTATTTAACTTATATCTTGTTACTGATCATTTCGCCTCGATGGCGCAGTAGGCAGCGCGTGAGTCTCATAATCTCAAGGTCGTGAGTTCGATCCTCACTCGGAGCACAGGTGGCACTTTATTTTATGTAAATAGCAGTGTAGTTTTGCGTCACTAAAATCCACATTATCATAGGCAGCGCTACATACGCCTGTGACTCTTCTTCCGTAGTATATTTTGAATGAGGAGGTCATGTAAAATAATTTGCGTCGACCGGGAGTCGAACACGGGTCGATTGCTTGGAAGGCAACCATGCTAGCCGTTACACCACCGACGCAGGCAATATTAAGTCTGTGGAATGAAAACATAGCACAGCTCTGTGGAGTGTAAAATTAGTATAAATAGGAAGTTATTTTGAAAACGATTTTTTGTCTAATAAGAAGGCACTTTGTTGAACTCTAACTAAAATTTATTTAATTTATATCTTGCTGTTGGTCATGCCGCCTCGATGGCGCAGTAGGCAGCGCGTGATTCTCATAATCTCAAGGTTGTGAGCTCGATCCTCACTCGGGGCACAGGTGGCACTTTATTTTATGTAAATAGCAATGTAGTTTTGCGTCACTTTGCGTACCTGAAATCCACTGTATCATAGGCAGCGCTACACACGCCTGTGACTCTTCTTCCGTAGTATATTTTAAACTAGTAGGTCATGTAAAATAATTTGCGTCGACCGGGAGTCGAACCCGGGTCGATTGCTTGGAAGGCCACCATGCTAGCCGTTACACCACCGACGCAGGCGATATTAAGACTGTGCAATGAAAACAGAGCACAGCTCTGTGGAGTGTAAAATTAGTATAAATAGGAAGTTATTTTGAAAACGATTTTTTGTCTAATAAAAAGGCACTTTGTTGAACTCTAACTAAAATTTATTTAACTTATATCTTGTTACTGGTCATGCCGCCTCGATGGCGCAGTAGGCAACGCGTGAGTCTCATAATCTCAAGGTCGTGAGTTCGATCCTCACTCGGGGCACAGGTGGCACTTTATTATATGTAAATAGCATTGTTGTTTTGCGTCACTTTGCGTACCTAAAATCCACATTATCATAGGCAGCGCTACACATGCCTGTGACTCTTCTTCCGTAGTATATTTTGAACTAGTAGGTCATGTAAAATAATTTGCGTCGACCGGGAGTCGAACCCGGGTCGATTGCTTGGAAGGCAACCATGCTAGCCGTTACACCACCAACGCAGGCAATATTAAGTCTGTGCAATGAAAACATAGCACATCACTGTGGAGTGTAAAATTAGTATAAATAGGAAGTTATTTTGAAAACGATTTTTTGTCTAATAAAAAGGCACTTTGTTGAACTCTAACTAAAATTTATTTAACTTATATCTTGTTACTGGTCATGCCGCCTCGATGGCGCAGTAGGCAGCGCGTGAGTCTCATAATCTCAAGGTCGTGAGTTCGATCCTCACTCGGGGCACAGGTGGCACTTTATTTTATGTAAATAGCAGTGTAGTTTTGCGTCACTTTGCGTACCTAAAATCCACATTATCATAGGCAGCGCTACACACGCCTGTGACTCTTCTTCCGTAGTATATTTTGAATTAGTAGGTCATGTAAAATAATTTGCGTCGACCGGGAGTCGAACCCGGGTCGATTGCTTGGAAGGCAACCATGCTAGTCGTTACACCACCGACGCAGGCGATATTAAGTCTGTGCAATGAAAACATAGCACATCTCTGTGGAGTGTAAAATTAGTATAAATAGGAAGTTATTTTGAAAACGATTTTTTGTCTAATAAAAAGGCACTTTGTTGAACTCTAACTAAAATTTATTTAACTTATATCTTGTTACTGGTCATGCCGCCTCGATGGCGCAGTAGGCAGCGCGTGAGTCTCATAATCTCAAGGTCGTGAGTTCGATCCTCACTCGGGGCACAGGTGGCACTTTATTTTATGTAAATAGCAGTGTAGTTTTGCGTCACTAAAATCCACATTATCATAGGCAGCGCTACACACGCCTGTGACTCTTCTTCCGTAGTATATTTTGAATGAGGAGGTCATGTAAAATAATTTGCGTCGACCGGGAGTCGAACACGGGTCGATTGCTTGGAAGGCAACCATGCTAGCCGTTACAACACCGACGCAGGCAATATTAAGTCTGTGGAATGAAAACATAGCACAGCTCTGTGGAGTGTAAAATTAGTATAAATAGGAAGTTATTTTGAAAACGATTTTTTGTCTAATAAGAAGGCACTTTGTTGAACTCTAACTAAAATTTATTTAATTTAAATCTTGCTGTTGGTCATGCTGCCTCGATGGCGCAGTAGGCAGCGCGTGATTCTCATAATCTCAAGGTTGTGAGCTCGGGGCACAGGTGGCACTTTATTTTATGTAAATAGCAATGTAGTTTTGCGTCACTTTGCGTACCTGAAATCCACTGTATCATAGGCAGCGCTACACACGCCTGTGACTCTTCTTCCGTAGTATATTTTAAACTAGTAGGTCATGTAAAATAATTTGCGTCGACCGGGAGTCGAACCCGAGTCGATTGCTTGGAAGGCAACCATGCTAGCCGTTACACCACCGACGCAGGCAATATTAAGTCTGTGCAATGAGAACAGAGCACAGCTCTGTGGAGTGTAAAATTAGTGTAAAAGGAAGTTATTTTGAAAACGATTTTTTGTCTAATAAAAAGGCACTTTGTTGAAATCTAACTAAAATTTATTTAACTTATATCTTGTTACTGGTCATGCCGCCTCGATGGCGCAGTAGGCAGCGCGTGAGTCTCATAATCTCAAGGTCGTGAGTTCGATCCTCACTCGGGGCACAGGTGGCACTTTATTTTATGTAAATAGCAGTGTAGTTTTGCGTCACTTTGCGTACCTAAAATCCACATTATCATAGGCAGCGCTACACACGCCTGTAACTTTTCTTCCGTAGTATATTTTGAATTAGGAGGTCATGTAAAATAATTTGCGTCGACCGGGAGTCGAACCCGGGTCGATTGCTTGGAAGGCAACCATGCTAGCCGTTACACCACCGACATTAAGTCTGTGCAATGAAAACATAGCACATCTCTGTGGAGTGTAAAATTAGTATAAATAGGAAGTTATTTTGAAAACGATTTTTTGGGTCACTTTGCGTACCTAAAATCCACATTATCATAGGCAGCGCTACACACGCCTGTGACTCTTCTTCCGTAGTATATTTAATATAAAAAGGCACTTTGTTGAACTCTAACTAAAATTTATTTAACTTATATCTTGTTACTGGTCATGCCGCCTCGATGGCGCAGTAGGCAGCGCGTGAGTCTCATAATCTCAAGGTCGTGAGTTCGATCCTCACTCGGGGCACAGGTGGCACTTTATTTTATGTAAATAGCAGTGTAGTTTTGCGTCACTTTGCGTAACTAAAATCCACATTATCATAGGCAGCGCTACACACGCCTGTGACTCTTCTTCCGTAGTATATTTTAAACTAGTAGGTCATGTAAAATAATTTGCGTCGACCGGGAGTCGAACCCGGGTCGATTGCTTGGAAGGCAACCCTGCTAGCCGTTACACCACCGACGCAGGCGATATTAAGACTGTGCAATGAAAACAGAGCACAGCTCTGTGGAGTGTAAAATTAGTGTAAATAGGAAGTTATTTTGAAAACGATTTTTTGTCTAATAAAAAGGCACTTTGTTGAAATCTAACTAAAATTTATTTAACTTATATCTTGTTACTGGTCATGCCGCCTCGATGGCGCAGTAGGCAGCGCGTGAGTCTCATAATCTCAAGGTCGTGAGTTCGATCCTCACTCGGGGCACAGGTGGCACTTTATTTTATGTAAATAGCAGTGTAGTTTTGCGTCACTTTGCGTACCTAAAATCCACATTATCATAGGCAGCGCTACACACGCCTGTAACTCTTCTTCCGTAGTATATTTTGAATTAGGAGGTCATGTAAAATAATTTGCGTCGACCGGGAGTCGAACCCGGGTCGATTGCTTGGAAGGCAACCATGCTAGCCGTTACACCACCGACGCAGGCGATATTAAGTCTGTGCAATGAAAACATAGCACATCTCTGTGGAGTGTAAAATTAGTATAAATAGGAAGTTATTTTGAAAACGATTTTTTGTCTAATAAAAAGGCACTTTGTTGAACTCTAACTAAGATTTATTTAACTTATATCTTGTTACTGGTCATGCCGCCTCGATGGCGCAGTAGGCAGCGCGTGAGTCTCATAATCTCAAGGTCGTCAGTTCGATCCTCACTCGGGGCACAGGTGGCACTTTATTTTATGTAAATAGCAGTGTAGTTTTGCGTCACTAAAATCCACATTATCATAGGCAGCGCTACACACGCCTGTGACTCTTCTTCCGTAGTATATTTTGAATGAGGAGGTCATGTAAAATAATTTGCGTCGACCGGGAGTCGAACACGGGTCGATTGCTTGGAAGGCAACCATGCTAGCCGTTACACCACCGACGCAGGCAATATTAGGTCTGTGGAATGAAAACATAGCACAGCTCTGTGGAGTGTAAAATTAGTATAAATAGGAAGTTATTTTGAAAACGATTTTTTGTCTAATAAGAAGGCACTTTGTTGAACTCTAACTAAAATTTATTTAATTTATATCTTGCTGTTGGCCATGCCGCCTCGATGGCGCAGTAGGCAGCGCGTGATTCTCATAATCTCAAGGTTGTGAGCTCGATCCTCACTCGGGGCACAGGTGGCACTTTATTTTATGTAAATAGCAATGTAGTTTTGCGTCACTTTGCGTACCTGAAATCCACTGTATCATAGGCAGCGCTACACACGCCTGTGACTCTTCTTCCGTAGTATATTTTAAACTAGTAGGTCATGTAAAATAATTTGCGTCGACCGGGAGTCGAGCCCGGGTCGATTGCTTGGAAGGCAACCATGCTATCCGTTACACCACCGACGCAGGCGATATTAAGACTGTGCAATGAAAACAGAGCACAGCTCTGTGGAGTGTAAAGTTAGTATAAATAGGAAGTTATTTTGAAAACGATTTTCTGTCTAATAAAAAGGCACTTTGTTGAACTCTAACTAAAATTTATTTAACTTATATCTTGTTACTGATCATTTCGCCTCGATGGCGCAGTAGGCAGCGCGTGAGTCTCATAATCTCAAGGTCGTGAGTTCGATCCTCACTCGGAGCACAGGTGGCACTTTATTTTATGTAAATAGCAGTGTAGTTTTGCGTCACTAAAATCCACATTATCATAGGCAGCGCTACATACGCCTGTGACTCTTCTTCCGTAGTATATTTTGAATGAGGAGGTCATGTAAAATAATTTGCGTCGACCGGGAGTCGAACACGGGTCGATTGCTTGGAAGGCAACCATGCTAGCCGTTACACCACCGACGCAGGCAATATTAAGTCTGTGGAATGAAAACATAGCACAGCTCTGTGGAGTGTAAAATTAGTATAAATAGGAAGTTATTTTGAAAACGATTTTTTGTCTAATAAGAAGGCACTTTGTTGAACTCTAACTAAAATTTATTTAATTTATATCTTGCTGTTGGTCATGCCGCCTCGATGGCGCAGTAGGCAGCGCGTGATTCTCATAATCTCAAGGTTGTGAGCTCGATCCTCACTCGGGGCACAGGTGGCACTTTATTTTATGTAAATAGCAATGTAGTTTTGCGTCACTTTGCGTACCTGAAATCCACTGTATCATAGGCAGCGCTACACACGCCTGTGACTCTTCTTCCGTAGTATATTTTAAACTAGTAGGTCATGTAAAATAATTTGCGTCGACCGGGAGTCGAACCCGGGTCGATTGCTTGGAAGGCCACCATGCTAGCCGTTACACCACCGACGCAGGCGATATTAAGACTGTGCAATGAAAACAGAGCACAGCTCTGTGGAGTGTAAAATTAGTATAAATAGGAAGTTATTTTGAAAACGATTTTTTGTCTAATAAAAAGGCACTTTGTTGAACTCTAACTAAAATTTATTTAACTTATATCTTGTTACAGGTCATGCCGCCTCGATGGCGCAGTAGGCAACGCGTGAGTCTCATAATCTCAAGGTCGTGAGTTCGATCCTCACTCGGGGCACAGGTGGCACTTTATTATATGTAAATAGCAGTGTAGTTTTGCGTCACTTTGCGTACCTAAAATCCACATTATCATAGGCAGCGCTACACATGCCTGTGACTCTTCTTCCGTAGTATATTTTGAACTAGTAGGTCATGTAAAATAATTTGCGTCGACCGGGAGTCGAACCCGGGTCGATTGCTTGGAAGGCAACCATGCTAGCCGTTACACCACCAACGCAGGCAATATTAAGTCTGTGCAATGAAAACATAGCACATCACTGTGGAGTGTAAAATTAGTATAAATAGGAAGTTATTTTGAAAACGATTTTTTGTCTAATAAAAAGGCACTTTGTTGAACTCTAACTAAAATTTATTTAACTTATATCTTGTTACTGGTCATGCCGCCTCGATGGCGCAGTAGGCAGCGCGTGAGTCTCATAATCTCAAGGTCGTGAGTTCGATCCTCACTCGGGGCACAGGTGGCACTTTATTTTATGTAAATAGCAGTGTAGTTTTGCGTCACTTTGCGTACCTAAAATCCACATTATCATAGGCAGCGCTACACACGCCTGTGACTCTTCTTCCGTAGTATATTTTGAATGAGGAGGTCATGTAAAATAATTTGCGTCGACCGGGAGTCGAACCCGGGTCGATTGCTTGGAAGGCAACCATGCTAGCCGTTACACCACCGACGCAGGCAATATTACGTCTGTGCAATGAAAACATAGCACAGCTCTGTGGAGTGTAAAATTAGTATAAATAGGAAGTTATTTTGAAAACGATTTTTTGTCTAATAAGAAGGCACTTTGTTGAACTCCAACTAAAATTTATTTAAATTATATCTTGCTGTTGGTCATGCCGCCTCGATGGCGCAGTAGGCAGCGCGTGAGTCTCATAATCTCAAGGTTGTGAGCTCGATCCTCACTCGGGGCACAGGTGGGACTTTATTTTATGTAAATAGCAATGTAGTTTTGCGTCACTTTGCGTACCTGAAATCCACTGTATCATAGGCAGCGCTACACACGCCTGTGACTCTTCTTCCGTAGCATATTTTGAACTAGTAGGTCATGTAAAATAATTTGCGTCGACCGGGAGTCGAACCCGGGTCGATTGCTTGGAAGGCAACCATGCTAGCCGTTACACCACCGACGCAGGCGATATTAAGACTGTGCAATGAAAACAGAGCACAGCTCTGTGGAGTGTAAAATTAGTGTAAATAGGAAGTTATTTTGAAAACGATTTTTTGTCTAATAAGAAGGCACTTTGTTGAACTCTAACTAAAATTTATTTAACTTATATCATGCTACTGGTCATGCCGCCTCGATGGCGCAGTAGGCAGCGCGTGATTCTCATAATCTCAAGGTTGTGAGCTCGATCCTCACTCGGGGCACAGGTGGCACTTTATTTTATGTAAATAGCAATGTAGTTTTGCGTCACTTTGCGTACCTAAAATCCACATTATCATAGGCAGCGCTACACACGCCTGTGACTCTTCTTCCGTAGTATATTTTTAATGAGGAGGTCATGTAAAATAATTTGCGTCGACCGGGAGTCGAACCCGGGTCGATTGCTTGGAAGGCAACCATGCTAGCCGTTACACCACCGACGCAGGCGATATTAAGACTGTGCAATGAAAACAGAGCACAGCTCTGTGGAGTGTAAAGTTAGTATAAATAGGAAGTTATTTTGAAAACGATTTTCTGTCTAATAAAAAGGCACTTTGTTGAACTCTAACTAAAATTTATTTAACTTATATCTTGTTACTGATCATTTCGCCTCGATGGCGCAGTAGGCAGCGCGTGAGTCTCATAATCTCAAGGTCGTGAGTTCGATCCTCACTCGGGGCACAGGTGGCACTTTATTTTATGTAAATAGCAGTGTAGTTTTGCGTCACTAAAATCCACATTATCATAGGCAGCGCTACATACGCCTGTGACTCTTCTTCCGTAGTATATATTGAATGAGGAGGTCATGTAAAATAATTTGCGTCGACCGGGAGTCGAACACGGGTCGATTGCTTGGAAGGCAACCATGCTAGCCGTTACACCACCGACGCAGGCAATATTAAGTCTGTGGAATGAAAACATAGCACAGCTCTGTGGAGTGTAAAATTAGTATAAATAGGAAGTTATTTTGAAAACGATTTTTTGTCTAATAAGAAGGCACTTTGTTGAACTCTAACTAAAATTTATTTAATTTATATCTTGCTGTTGGTCATGCCGCCTCGATGGCGCAGTAGGCAGCGCGTGATTCTCATAATCTCAAGGTTGTGAGCTCGATCCTCACTCGGGGCACAGGTGGCACTTTATTTTATGTAAATAGCAATGTAGTTTTGCGTCACTTTGCATACCTGAAATCCACTGTATCATAGGCAGCGCTACACACGCCTGTGACTCTTCTTCCGTAGTATATTTTAAACTAGTAGGTCATGTAAAATAATTTGCGTCGACCGGGAGTCGAACCCGGGTCGATTGCTTGGAAGGCCACCATGCTAGCCGTTACACCACCGACGCAGGCGATATTAAGACTGTGCAATGAAAACAGAGCACAGCTCTGTGGAGTGTAAAATTAGTATAAATAGGAAGTTATTTTGAAAACGATTTTTTGTCTAATAAAAAGGCACTTTGTTGAACTCTAACTAAAATTTATTTAACTTATATCTTGTTACTGGTCATGCCGCCTCGATGGCGCAGTAGGCAACGCGTGAGTCTCATAATCTCAAGGTCGTGAGTTCGATCCTCACTCGGGGCACAGGTGGCACTTTATTATATGTAAATAGCAGTGTAGTTTTGCGTCACTTTGCGTACCTAAAATCCACATTATCATAGGCAGCGCTACACATGCCTGTGACTCTTCTTCCGTAGTATATTTTGAACTAGTAGGTCATGTAAAATAATTTGCGTCGACCGGGAGTCGAACCCGGGTCGATTGCTTGGAAGGCAACCATGCTAGCCGTTACACCACCAACGCAGGCAATATTAAGTCTGTGCAATGAAAACATAGCACATCACTGTGGAGTGTAAAATTAGTATAAATAGGAAGTTATTTTGAAAACGATTTTTTGTCTAATAAAAAGGCACTTTGTTGAACTCTAACTAAAATTTATTTAACTTATATCTTGTTACTGGTCATGCCGCCTCGATGGCGCAGTAGGCAGCGCGTGAGTCTCATAATCTCAAGGTCGTGAGTTCGATCCTCACTCGGGGCACAGGTGGCACTTTATTTTATGTAAATAGCAGTGTAGTTTTGCGTCACTTTGCGTACCAAAAATCCACATTATCATAGGCAGCGCTACACACGCCTGTGACTCTTCTTCCGTAGTATATTTTGAATGAGGAGGTCATGTAAAATAATTTGCGTCGACCGGGAGTCGAACCCGGGTCGATTGCTTGGAAGGCAACCATGCTAGCCGTTACACCACCGACGCAGGCGATATTAAGACTGTGCAATGAAAACAGAGCACAGCTCTGTGGAGTGTAAAATTAGTGTAAATAGGAAGTTATTTTGAAAACGATTTTTTGTCTAATAAAAAGGCACTTTGTTGAACTCTAACTAAAATTTATTTAACTTATATCATGCTTCTGGTCATGCCGCCTCGATGGCGCAGTAGGCAGCGCGTGAGTCTCATAATCTCAAGGTCGTGAGTTCGCTCCTCACTCGGAGCACAGGTGGCATTTTATTTTATGTAAATAGCAGTGCAGTTTTGCGTCACTTTGCGTACCTAAAATCCACATTATCATAGGCAGCGCTACACACGCCTGTGACTCTTCTTCCGTAGTATATTTTTAATGAGGAGGTCATGTAAAATAATTTGCGTCGACCGGGAGTCGAACCCGGGTCGATTGCTTGGAAGGCAACCATGCTAGCCGTTACACCACCGACGCAGGCAATATTAAGTCTGTGCAATGAAAACATACCACATCTCTGTGGAGTGTAAAATTAGAATAAATAGGAAGTTATTTTGAAAACGATTTTTTGTCTAATAAAAAGGCACTTTGTTGAACTCTAACTAAAATTTATTTAACTTATATCTAGCTACTGGTCATGCCGCCTCGATGGCGCAGTAGGCAGCGCGTGAGTCTCATAATCTCAAGGTCGTGAGTTCGATCCTCACTCGGGGCACAGGTGGCACTTTATTTTATGTAAATAGCAGTGTAGTTTTGCGTCACTTTGCGTACCTAAAATCCACATTATCATAGGCAGCGCTACACACGCCTGTGACTCTTTTTCCGTAGTATATATTCGAATTAGGAGGTCATGTAAAATAATTTGCGTCGACCGGGAGTCGAATCCGGGTCGATTGCTTGGAAGGCAACCATGCAACCGTTACACCACCGACGCAGGCAATATTAAGTCTGTGCAATGAAAACATAGCACAGCTCTGTGGAGTGTAAAATTAGTTTAAATAGGAAGTTATTTTGAAAACGATTTTTTGTCTAATAAGAAGGCACTTTGTTGAACTCTAACTAAAATTTATTTAATTTATATCTTGCTGTTGGTCATGCCGCCTCGATGGCGCAGTAGGCAGCGCGTGAGTCTCATAATCTCAAGGTTGTGAGCTCGATCCTCACTCGGGGCACAGGTGGCACTTTATTTTATGTAAATAGCAATGTAGTTTTGCGTCACTTTGCGTACCTGAAATCCACTGTATCATAGGCAGCGCTACACACGCCTGTGACTCTTCTTCCGTAGCATATTTTGAACTAGTAGGTCATGTAAAATAATTTGCGTCGACCGGGAGTCGAACCCGGGTCGATTGCTTGGAAGGCAACCATGCTAGCCGTTACACCACCGACGCAGGCGATATTAAGACTGTGCAATGAAAACAGAGCACAGCTCTGTGGAGTGTAAAATTAGTGTAAATAGGAAGTTATTTTGAAAACGATTTTTTGTCTAATAAAAAGGCAAATGGTTGAACTCTAACTAAAATTTATTTAACTTATATCTTGTTACTGGTCATGCCGCCTCGATGGCGCAGTAGGCAGCGCGTGAGTCTCATAATCTCAAGGTCGTGAGTTCGATCCTCACTCGGGGCACAGGTGGCACTTTATTTTATGTAAATAGAAGGGTAGTTTTGCGTCACTTTGCGTACCTAAAATCCACATTATCATAGGCAGCGCTACAAACGCCTGTGACTCTTCTTCCGTAGTATATTTTGAATGAGGAGGTCATGTAAAATAATTTGCGTCGACCGGGAGTCGAACCCGGGTCGATTGCTTGGAAGGCAACCATGCTAGCCGTTACACCAATGAAAACATAGCACAGCTCTGTGGAGTGTAAAATTAGTATAAATAGGAAGTTATTTTGAAAACGATTTTTTGTCTAATAAGAAGGCACTTTGTTGAACTCTAACTAAAATTTATTTAATTTATATCTTCCTGTTGGTCATGCCGCCTCGATGGCGCAGTAGGCAGCGCGTGATTCTCATAATCGCAACGTTGTGAGCTCGATCCTCACTCGGGGCACAGGTGGCACTTTATTTTATGTAAATAGCAGTGTAGTTCTGCGTCACTTTGCGTACCTAAAATCCACATTATCATAGGCAGCGCTACACACGCCTGTGACTCTTCTTCCGTAGTATATTTTGAATGAGGAGGTCATGTAAAATAATTTGCGTCGACCGGGAGTCGAACCCGGGTCGATTGCTTGGAAGGCAACCATGCTAGCCGTTACACCACCGACATTAAGTCTGTGCAATGAAAACATAGCACATCTCTGTGGAGTGTAAAATTAGTATAAATAGGAAGTTATTTTGAAAACGATTTTTTGCGTCACTTTGCGTACCTAAAATCCACATTATCATAGGCAGCGCTACACACGCCTGTGACTCTTCTTCCGTAGTATATTTAATACAAAAAGGCACTTTGTTGAACTCTAACTAAAATTTATTTAACTTATATCATGCTATTGGTCATGCCGCCTCGATGGCGCAGTAGGCAGCGCGTGTGTCTCATGATCTCAAGGTCGTGAGTTCGATCCTCACTCGTGCCACAGGTGGCACTTTATTTTATGTAAATAGCAGTGTAGTTTTGCGTCACTTTGCGTACCTAAAATCCACATTATCATAGGCAGCGCTACACACGCCTGTGACTCTTCTTCCGTAGTATATTTTGAATTAGTAGGTCATGTAAAATAATTTGCGTCGACCGGGAGTCGAACCCGGGTCGATTGCTTGGAAGGCAACCATGCTAGTCGTTACACCACCGACGCAGGCGATATTAAGTCTGTGCAATGAAAACATAGCACATCTCTGTGGAGTGTAAAATTAGTATAAATAGGAAGTTATTTTGAAAACGATTTTTTGTCTAATAAAAAGGCACTTTGTTGAACTCTAACTAAAATTTATTTAACTTATATCTTGTTACTGGTCATGCCGCCTCGATGGCGCAGTAGGCAGCGCGTGAGTCTCATAATCTCAAGGTCGTGAGTTCGATCCTCACTCGGGGCACAGGTGGCACTTTATTTTATGTAAATAGAAGGGTAGTTTTGCGTCACTTTGCGTACCTAAAATCCACATTATCATAGGCAGCGCTACAAACGCCTGTGACTCTTCTTCCGTAGTATATTTTGAATGAGGAGGTCATGTAAAATAATTTGCGTCGACCGGGAGTCGAACCCGGGTCGATTGCTTGGAAGGCAACCATGCTAGCCGTTACACCAATGAAAACATAGCACAGCTCTGTGGAGTGTAAAATTAGTATAAATAGGAAGTTATTTTGAAAACGATTTTTTGTCTAATAAGAAGGCACTTTGTTGAACTCTAACTAAAATTTATTTAATTTATATCTTCCTGTTGGTCATGCCGCCTCGATGGCGCAGTAGGCAGCGCGTGATTCTCATAATCTCAACGTTGTGAGCTCGATCCTCACTCGGGGCACAGGTGGCACTTTATTTTATGTAAATAGCAGTGTAGTTCTGCGTCACTTTGCGTACCTAAAATCCACATTATCATAGGCAGCGCTACACACGCCTGTGACTCTTCTTCCGTAGTATATTTTGAATGAGGAGGTCATGTAAAATAATTTGCGTCGACCGGGAGTCGAACCCGGGTCGATTGCTTGGAAGGCAACCATGCTAGCCGTTACACCACCGACATTAAGTCTGTGCAATGAAAACATAGCACATCTCTGTGGAGTGTAAAATTAGTATAAATAGGAAGTTATTTTGAAAACGATTTTTTGCGTCACTTTGCGTACCTAAAATCCACATTATCATAGGCAGCGCTACACACGCCTGTGACTCTTCTTCCGTAGTATATTTAATACAAAAAGGCACTTTGTTGAACTCTAACTAAAATTTATTTAACTTATATCATGCTATTGGTCATGCCGCCTCGATGGCGCAGTAGGCAGCGCGTGTGTCTCATGATCTCAAGGTCGTGAGTTCGATCCTCACTCGTGCCACAGGTGGCACTTTATTTTATGTAAATAGCAGTGTAGTTTTGCGTCACTTTGCGTACCTAAAATCCACATTATCATAGGCAGCGCTACACACGCCTGTGACTCTTCTTCCGTAGTATATTTTGAATTAGTAGGTCATGTAAAATAATTTGCGTCGACCGGGAGTCGAACCCGGGTCGATTGCTTGGAAGGCAACCATGCTAGTCGTTACACCACCGACGCAGGCGATATTAAGTCTGTGCAATGAAAACATAGCACATCTCTGTGGAGTGTAAAATTAGTATAAATAGGAAGTTATTTTGAAAACGATTTTTTGTCTAATAAAAAGGCACTTTGTTGAACTCTAACTAAAATTTATTTAACTTATATCTTGTTACTGGTCATGCCGCCTCGATGGCGCAGTAGGCAGCGCGTGAGTCTCATAATCTCAAGGTCGTGAGTTCGATCCTCACTCGGGGCACAGGTGGCACTTTATTTTATGTAAATAGCAGTGTAGTTTTGCGTCACTAAAATCCACATTATCATAGGCAGCGCTACACACGCCTGTGACTCTTCTTCCGTAGTATATTTTGAATGAGGAGGTCATGTAAAATAATTTGCGTCGACCGGGAGTCGAACACGGGTCGATTGCTTGGAAGGCAACCATGCTAGCCGTTACAACACCGACGCAGGCAATATTAAGTCTGTGGAATGAAAACATAGCACAGCTCTGTGGAGTGTAAAATTAGTATAAATAGGAAGTTATTTTGAAAACGATTTTTTGTCTAATAAAAAGGCACTTTGTTGAACTCTAACTAAAATTTATTTAACTTATATCTTGTTACTGGTCATGCCGCCTCGATGGCGCAGTAGGCAGCGCGTGAGTCTCATAATCTCAAGGTCGTGAGTTCGATCCTCACTCGGGGCACAGGTGGCACTTTATTTTATGTAAATAGCAGTGTAGTTTTGCGTCACTTTGCGTACCTAAAATCCACATTATCATAGGCAGCGCTACACACGCCTGTGACTCTTCTTCCGTAGTATATTTTGAATGAGGAGGTCATGTAAAATAATTTGCGTCGACCGGGAGTCGAACCCGGGTCGATTGCTTGGAAGGCAACCATGCTAGCCGTTACACCACCGACGCAGGCAATATTAAGTCTGTGCAATGAAAACATAGCACAGCTCTGTGGAGTGTAAAATTAGTATAAATAGGAAGTTATTTTGAAAACGATTTTTTGTCTAATAAGAAGGCACTTTGTTGAACTCCAACTAGAATTTATTTAAATTATATCTTGCTGTTGGTCATGCCGCCTCGATGGCGCAGTAGGCAGCGCGTGAGTCTCATAATCTCAAGGTTGTGAGCTCGATCCTCACTCGGGGCACAGGTGGGACTTTATTTTATGTAAATAGCAATGTAGTTTTGCGTCACTTTGCGTACCTGAAATCCACTGTATCATAGGCAGCGCTACACACGCCTGTGACTCTTCTTCCGTAGCATATTTTGAACTAGTAGGTCATGTAAAATAATTTGCGTCGACCGGGAGTCGAACCCGGGTCGATTGCTTGGAAGGCAACCATGCTAGCCGTTACACCACCGACGCAGGCGATATTAAGACTGTGCAATGAAAACAGAGCACAGCTCTGTGGAGTGTAAAATTAGTGTAAATAGGAAGTTATTTTGAAAACGATTTTTTGTCTAATAAGAAGGCACTTTGTTGAACTCTAACTAAAATTTATTTAACTTATATCATGCTACTGGTCATGCCGCCTCGATGGCGCAGTAGGCAGCGCGTGATTCTCATAATCTCAAGGTTGTGAGCTCGATCCTCACTCGGGGCACAGGTGGCACTTTATTTTATGTAAATAGCAATGTAGTTTTGCGTCACTTTGCGTACCTAAAATCCACATTATCATAGGCAGCGCTACACACGCCTGTGACTCTTCTTCCGTAGTATATTTTTAATGAGGAGGTCATGTAAAATAATTTGCGTCGACCGGGAGTCGAACCCGGGTCGATTGCTTGGAAGGCAACCATGCTAGCCGTTACACCACCGACGCAGGCGATATTAAGACTGTGCAATGAAAACAGAGCACAGCTCTGTGGAGTGTAAAGTTAGTATAAATAGGAAGTTATTTTGAAAACGATTTTCTGTCTAATAAAAAGGCACTTTGTTGAACTCTAACTAAAATTTATTTAACTTATATCTTGTTACTGATCATTTCGCCTCGATGGCGCAGTAGGCAGCGCGTGAGTCTCATAATCTCAAGGTCGTGAGTTCGATCCTCACTCGGGGCACAGGTGGCACTTTATTTTATGTAAATAGCAGTGTAGTTTTGCGTCACTAAAATCCACATTATCATAGGCAGCGCTACATACGCCTGTGACTCTTCTTCCGTAGTATATATTGAATGAGGAGGTCATGTAAAATAATTTGCGTCGACCGGGAGTCGAACACGGGTCGATTGCTTGGAAGGCAACCATGCTAGCCGTTACACCACCGACGCAGGCAATATTAAGTCTGTGGAATGAAAACATAGCACAGCTCTGTGGAGTGTAAAATTAGTATAAATAGGAAGTTATTTTGAAAACGATTTTTTGTCTAATAAGAAGGCACTTTGTTGAACTCTAACTAAAATTTATTTAATTTATATCTTGCTGTTGGTCATGCCGCCTCGATGGCGCAGTAGGCAGCGCGTGATTCTCATAATCTCAAGGTTGTGAGCTCGATCCTCACTCGGGGCACAGGTGGCACTTTATTTTATGTAAATAGCAATGTAGTTTTGCGTCACTTTGCATACCTGAAATCCACTGTATCATAGGCAGCGCTACACACGCCTGTGACTCTTCTTCCGTAGTATATTTTAAACTAGTAGGTCATGTAAAATAATTTGCGTCGACCGGGAGTCGAACCCGGGTCGATTGCTTGGAAGGCCACCATGCTAGCCGTTACACCACCGACGCAGGCGATATTAAGACTGTGCAATGAAAACAGAGCACAGCTCTGTGGAGTGTAAAATTAGTATAAATAGGAAGTTATTTTGAAAACGATTTTTTGTCTAATAAAAAGGCACTTTGTTGAACTCTAACTAAAATTTATTTAACTTATATCTTGTTACTGGTCATGCCGCCTCGATGGCGCAGTAGGCAACGCGTGAGTCTCATAATCTCAAGGTCGTGAGTTCGATCCTCACTCGGGGCACAGGTGGCACTTTATTATATGTAAATAGCAGTGTAGTTTTGCGTCACTTTGCGTACCTAAAATCCACATTATCATAGGCAGCGCTACACATGCCTGTGACTCTTCTTCCGTAGTATATTTTGAACTAGTAGGTCATGTAAAATAATTTGCGTCGACCGGGAGTCGAACCCGGGTCGATTGCTTGGAAGGCAACCATGCTAGCCGTTACACCACCAACGCAGGCAATATTAAGTCTGTGCAATGAAAACATAGCACATCACTGTGGAGTGTAAAATTAGTATAAATAGGAAGTTATTTTGAAAACGATTTTTTGTCTAATAAAAAGGCACTTTGTTGAACTCTAACTAAAATTTATTTAACTTATATCTTGTTACTGGTCATGCCGCCTCGATGGCGCAGTAGGCAGCGCGTGAGTCTCATAATCTCAAGGTCGTGAGTTCGATCCTCACTCGGGGCACAGGTGGCACTTTATTTTATGTAAATAGCAGTGTAGTTTTGCGTCACTTTGCGTACCAAAAATCCACATTATCATAGGCAGCGCTACACACGCCTGTGACTCTTCTTCCGTAGTATATTTTGAATGAGGAGGTCATGTAAAATAATTTGCGTCGACCGGGAGTCGAACCCGGGTCGATTGCTTGGAAGGCAACCATGCTAGCCGTTACACCACCGACGCAGGCGATATTAAGACTGTGCAATGAAAACAGAGCACAGCTCTGTGGAGTGTAAAATTAGTGTAAATAGGAAGTTATTTTGAAAACGATTTTTTGTCTAATAAAAAGGCACTTTGTTGAACTCTAACTAAAATTTATTTAACTTATATCATGCTTCTGGTCATGCCGCCTCGATGGCGCAGTAGGCAGCGCGTGAGTCTCATAATCTCAAGGTCGTGAGTTCGCTCCTCACTCGGAGCACAGGTGGCATTTTATTTTATGTAAATAGCAGTGCAGTTTTGCGTCACTTTGCGTACCTAAAATCCACATTATCATAGGCAGCGCTACACACGCCTGTGACTCTTCTTCCGTAGTATATTTTTAATGAGGAGGTCATGTAAAATAATTTGCGTCGACCGGGAGTCGAACCCGGGTCGATTGCTTGGAAGGCAACCATGCTAGCCGTTACACCACCGACGCAGGCAATATTAAGTCTGTGCAATGAAAACATACCACATCTCTGTGGAGTGTAAAATTAGAATAAATAGGAAGTTATTTTGAAAACGATTTTTTGTCTAATAAAAAGGCACTTTGTTGAACTCTAACTAAAATTTATTTAACTTATATCTAGCTACTGGTCATGCCGCCTCGATGGCGCAGTAGGCAGCGCGTGAGTCTCATAATCTCAAGGTCGTGAGTTCGATCCTCACTCGGGGCACAGGTGGCACTTTATTTTATGTAAATAGCAGTGTAGTTTTGCGTCACTTTGCGTACCTAAAATCCACATTATCATAGGCAGCGCTACACACGCCTGTGACTCTTTTTCCGTAGTATATATTCGAATTAGGAGGTCATGTAAAATAATTTGCGTCGACCGGGAGTCGAATCCGGGTCGATTGCTTGGAAGGCAACCATGCAACCGTTACACCACCGACGCAGGCAATATTAAGTCTGTGCAATGAAAACATAGCACAGCTCTGTGGAGTGTAAAATTAGTTTAAATAGGAAGTTATTTTGAAAACGATTTTTTGTCTAATAAGAAGGCACTTTGTTGAACTCTAACTAAAATTTATTTAATTTATATCTTGCTGTTGGTCATGCCGCCTCGATGGCGCAGTAGGCAGCGCGTGAGTCTCATAATCTCAAGGTTGTGAGCTCGATCCTCACTCGGGGCACAGGTGGCACTTTATTTTATGTAAATAGCAATGTAGTTTTGCGTCACTTTGCGTACCTGAAATCCACTGTATCATAGGCAGCGCTACACACGCCTGTGACTCTTCTTCCGTAGCATATTTTGAACTAGTAGGTCATGTAAAATAATTTGCGTCGACCGGGAGTCGAACCCGGGTCGATTGCTTGGAAGGCAACCATGCTAGCCGTTACACCACCGACGCAGGCGATATTAAGACTGTGCAATGAAAACAGAGCACAGCTCTGTGGAGTGTAAAATTAGTGTAAATAGGAAGTTATTTTGAAAACGATTTTTTGTCTAATAAAAAGGCAAATGGTTGAACTCTAACTAAAATTTATTTAACTTATATCTTGTTACTGGTCATGCCGCCTCGATGGCGCAGTAGGCAGCGCGTGAGTCTCATAATCTCAAGGTCGTGAGTTCGATCCTCACTCGGGGCACAGGTGGCACTTTATTTTATGTAAATAGAAGGGTAGTTTTGCGTCACTTTGCGTACCTAAAATCCACATTATCATAGGCAGCGCTACAAACGCCTGTGACTCTTCTTCCGTAGTATATTTTGAATGAGGAGGTCATGTAAAATAATTTGCGTCGACCGGGAGTCGAACCCGGGTCGATTGCTTGGAAGGCAACCATGCTAGCCGTTACACCAATGAAAACATAGCACAGCTCTGTGGAGTGTAAAATTAGTATAAATAGGAAGTTATTTTGAAAACGATTTTTTGTCTAATAAGAAGGCACTTTGTTGAACTCTAACTAAAATTTATTTAATTTATATCTTCCTGTTGGTCATGCCGCCTCGATGGCGCAGTAGGCAGCGCGTGATTCTCATAATCTCAACGTTGTGAGCTCGATCCTCACTCGGGGCACAGGTGGCACTTTATTTTATGTAAATAGCAGTGTAGTTCTGCGTCACTTTGCGTACCTAAAATCCACATTATCATAGGCAGCGCTACACACGCCTGTGACTCTTCTTCCGTAGTATATTTTGAATGAGGAGGTCATGTAAAATAATTTGCGTCGACCGGGAGTCGAACCCGGGTCGATTGCTTGGAAGGCAACCATGCTAGCCGTTACACCACCGACATTAAGTCTGTGCAATGAAAACATAGCACATCTCTGTGGAGTGTAAAATTAGTATAAATAGGAAGTTATTTTGAAAACGATTTTTTGCGTCACTTTGCGTACCTAAAATCCACATTATCATAGGCAGCGCTACACACGCCTGTGACTCTTCTTCCGTAGTATATTTAATACAAAAAGGCACTTTGTTGAACTCTAACTAAAATTTATTTAACTTATATCATGCTATTGGTCATGCCGCCTCGATGGCGCAGTAGGCAGCGCGTGTGTCTCATGATCTCAAGGTCGTGAGTTCGATCCTCACTCGTGCCACAGGTGGCACTTTATTTTATGTAAATAGCAGTGTAGTTTTGCGTCACTTTGCGTACCTAAAATCCACATTATCATAGGCAGCGCTACACACGCCTGTGACTCTTCTTCCGTAGTATATTTTGAATTAGTAGGTCATGTAAAATAATTTGCGTCGACCGGGAGTCGAACCCGGGTCGATTGCTTGGAAGGCAACCATGCTAGTCGTTACACCACCGACGCAGGCGATATTAAGTCTGTGCAATGAAAACATAGCACATCTCTGTGGAGTGTAAAATTAGTATAAATAGGAAGTTATTTTGAAAACGATTTTTTGTCTAATAAAAAGGCACTTTGTTGAACTCTAACTAAAATTTATTTAACTTATATCTTGTTACTGGTCATGCCGCCTCGATGGCGCAGTAGGCAGCGCGTGAGTCTCATAATCTCAAGGTCGTGAGTTCGATCCTCACTCGGGGCACAGGTGGCACTTTATTTTATGTAAATAGAAGGGTAGTTTTGCGTCACTTTGCGTACCTAAAATCCACATTATCATAGGCAGCGCTACAAACGCCTGTGACTCTTCTTCCGTAGTATATTTTGAATGAGGAGGTCATGTAAAATAATTTGCGTCGACCGGGAGTCGAACCCGGGTCGATTGCTTGGAAGGCAACCATGCTAGCCGTTACACCAATGAAAACATAGCACAGCTCTGTGGAGTGTAAAATTAGTATAAATAGGAAGTTATTTTGAAAACGATTTTTTGTCTAATAAGAAGGCACTTTGTTGAACTCTAACTAAAATTTATTTAATTTATATCTTCCTGTTGGTCATGCCGCCTCGATGGCGCAGTAGGCAGCGCGTGATTCTCATAATCTCAACGTTGTGAGCTCGATCCTCACTCGGGGCACAGGTGGCACTTTATTTTATGTAAATAGCAGTGTAGTTCTGCGTCACTTTGCGTACCTAAAATCCACATTATCATAGGCAGCGCTACACACGCCTGTGACTCTTCTTCCGTAGTATATTTTGAATGAGGAGGTCATGTAAAATAATTTGCGTCGACCGGGAGTCGAACCCGGGTCGATTGCTTGGAAGGCAACCATGCTAGCCGTTACACCACCGACATTAAGTCTGTGCAATGAAAACATAGCACATCTCTGTGGAGTGTAAAATTAGTATAAATAGGAAGTTATTTTGAAAACGATTTTTTGCGTCACTTTGCGTACCTAAAATCCACATTATCATAGGCAGCGCTACACACGCCTGTGACTCTTCTTCCGTAGTATATTTAATACAAAAAGGCACTTTGTTGAACTCTAACTAAAATTTATTTAACTTATATCATGCTATTGGTCATGCCGCCTCGATGGCGCAGTAGGCAGCGCGTGTGTCTCATGATCTCAAGGTCGTGAGTTCGATCCTCACTCGTGCCACAGGTGGCACTTTATTTTATGTAAATAGCAGTGTAGTTTTGCGTCACTTTGCGTACCTAAAATCCACATTATCATAGGCAGCGCTACACACGCCTGTGACTCTTCTTCCGTAGTATATTTTGAATTAGTAGGTCATGTAAAATAATTTGCGTCGACCGGGAGTCGAGCCCGGGTCGATTGCTTGGAAGGCAACCATGCTAGTCGTTACACCACCGACGCAGGCGATATTAAGTCTGTGCAATGAAAACATAGCACATCTCTGTGGAGTGTAAAATTAGTATAAATAGGAAGTTATTTTGAAAACGATTTTTTGTCTAATAAAAAGGCACTTTGTTGAACTCTAACTAAAATTTATTTAACTTATATCTTGTTACTGGTCATGCCGCCTCGATGGCGCAGTAGGCAGCGCGTGAGTCTCATAATCTCAAGGTCGTGAGTTCGATCCTCACTCGGGGCACAGGTGGCACTTTATTTTATGTAAATAGCAGTGTAGTTTTGCGTCACTAAAATCCACATTATCATAGGCAGCGCTACACACGCCTGTGACTCTTCTTCCGTAGTATATTTTGAATGAGGAGGTCATGTAAAATAATTTGCGTCGACCGGGAGTCGAACACGGGTCGATTGCTTGGAAGGCAACCATGCTAGCCGTTACAACACCGACGCAGGCAATATTAAGTCTGTGGAATGAAAACATAGCACAGCTCTGTGGAGTGTAAAATTAGTATAAATAGGAAGTTATTTTGAAAACGATTTTTTGTCTAATAAGAAGGCACTTTGTTGAACTCTAACTAAAATTTATTTAATTTAAATCTTGCTGTTGGTCATGCTGCCTCGATGGCGCAGTAGGCAGCGCGTGATTCTCATAATCTCAAGGTTGTGAGCTCGGGGCACAGGTGGCACTTTATTTTATGTAAATAGCAATGTAGTTTTGCGTCACTTTGCGTACCTGAAATCCACTGTATCATAGGCAGCGCTACACACGCCTGTGACTCTTCTTCCGTAGTATATTTTAAACTAGTAGGTCATGTAAAATAATTTGCGTCGACCGGGAGTCGAACCCGAGTCGATTGCTTGGAAGGCAACCATGCTAGCCGTTACACCACCGACGCAGGCAATATTAAGTCTGTGCAATGAAAACAGAGCACAGCTCTGTGGAGTGTAAAATTAGTGTAAAAGGAAGTTATTTTGAAAACGATTTTTTGTCTAATAAAAAGGCACTTTGTTGAAATCTAACTAAAATTTATTTAACTTATATCTTGTTACTGGTCATGCCGCCTCGATGGCGCAGTAGGCAGCGCGTGAGTCTCATAATCTCAAGGTCGTGAGTTCGATCCTCACTCGGGGCACAGGGGGCACTTTATTTTATGTAAATAGCAGTGTAGTTTTGCGTCACTTTGCGTACCTAAAATCCACATTATCATAGGCAGCGCTACACACGCCTGTAACTCTTCTTCCGTAGTATATTTTGAATTAGGAGGTCATGTAAAATAATTTGCGTCGACCGGGAGTCGAACCCGGGTCGATTGCTTGGAAGGCAACCATGCTAGCCGTTACACCACCGACATTAAGTCTGTGCAATGAAAACATAGCACATCTCTGTGGAGTGTAAAATTAGTATAAATAGGAAGTTATTTTGAAAACGATTTTTTGGGTCACTTTGCGTACCTAAAATCCACATTATCATAGGCAGCGCTACACACGCCTGTGACTCTTCTTCCGTAGTATATTTAATATAAAAAAGCACTTTGTTGAACTCTAACTAAAATTTATTTAACTTATATCTTGTTACTGGTCATGCCGCCTCGATGGCGCAGTAGGCAGCGCGTGTGTCTCATGATCTCAAGGTCCTGAGTTCGATCCTCACTCGTGCCACAGGTGGCACTTTATTTTATGTAAATAGCAGTGTAGTTTTGCGTCACTTTGCGTACCTAAAATCCACATTATCATAGGCAGCGCTACACACGCCTGTGACTCTTCTTCCGTAGTATATTTTGAATTAGTAGGTCATGTAAAATAATTTGCGTCGACCGGGAGTCGAACCCGGGTCGATTGCTTGGAAGGCAACCATGCTAGTCGTTACACCACCGACGCAGGCGATATTAAGTCTGTGCAATGAAAACATAGCACATCTCTGTGGAGTGTAAAATTAGTATAAATAGGAAGTTATTTTGAAAACGATTTTTTGTCTAATAAAAAGGCACTTTGTTGAACTCTAACTAAAATTTATTTAACTTATATCTTGTTACTGGTCATGCCGCCTCGATGGCGCAGTAGGCAGCGCGTGAGTCTCATAATCTCAAGGTCGTGAGTTCGATCCTCACTCGGGGCACAGGTGGCACTTTATTTTATGTAAATAGCAGTGTAGTTTTGCGTCACTAAAATCCACATTATCATAGGCAGCGCTACACACGCCTGTGACTCTTCTTCCGTAGTATATTTTGAATGAGGAGGTCATGTAAAATAATTTGCGTCGACCGGGAGTCGAACACGGGTCGATTGCTTGGAAGGCAACCATGCTAGCCGTTACAACACCGACGCAGGCAATATTAAGTCTGTGGAATGAAAACATAGCACAGCTCTGTGGAGTGTAAAATTAGTATAAATAGGAAGTTATTTTGAAAACGATTTTTTGTCTAATAAGAAGGCACTTTGTTGAACTCTAACTAAAATTTATTTAATTTAAATCTTGCTGTTGGTCATGCTGCCTCGATGGCGCAGTAGGCAGCGCGTGATTCTCATAATCTCAAGGTTGTGAGCTCGGGGCACAGGTGGCACTTTATTTTATGTAAATAGCAATGTAGTTTTGCGTCACTTTGCGTACCTGAAATCCACTGTATCATAGGCAGCGCTACACACGCCTGTGACTCTTCTTCCGTAGTATATTTTAAACTAGTAGGTCATGTAAAATAATTTGCGTCGACCGGGAGTCGAACCCGAGTCGATTGCTTGGAAGGCAACCATGCTAGCCGTTACACCACCGACGCAGGCAATATTAAGTCTGTGCAATGAAAACAGAGCACAGCTCTGTGGAGTGTAAAATTAGTGTAAAAGGAAGTTATTTTGAAAACGATTTTTTGTCTAATAAAAAGGCACTTTGTTGAAATCTAACTAAAATTTATTTAACTTATATCTTGTTACTGGTCATGCCGCCTCGATGGCGCAGTAGGCAGCGCGTGAGTCTCATAATCTCAAGGTCGTGAGTTCGATCCTCACTCGGGGCACAGGGGGCACTTTATTTTATGTAAATAGCAGTGTAGTTTTGCGTCACTTTGCGTACCTAAAATCCACATTATCATAGGCAGCGCTACACACGCCTGTAACTCTTCTTCCGTAGTATATTTTGAATTAGGAGGTCATGTAAAATAATTTGCGTCGACCGGGAGTCGAACCCGGGTCGATTGCTTGGAAGGCAACCATGCTAGCCGTTACACCACCGACATTAAGTCTGTGCAATGAAAACATAGCACATCTCTGTGGAGTGTAAAATTAGTATAAATAGGAAGTTATTTTGAAAACGATTTTTTGGGTCACTTTGCGTACCTAAAATCCACATTATCATAGGCAGCGCTACACACGCCTGTGACTCTTCTTCGTAGTATATTTAATATAAAAAGGCACTTTGTTGAACTCTAACTAAAATTTATTTAACTTATATCTTGTTACTGGTCATGCCGCCTCGATGGCGCAGTAGGCAGCGCGTGAGTCTCATAATCTCAAGGTCGTGAGTTCGATCCTCACTCGGGGCACAGGTGGCACTTTATTTTATGTAAATAGCAGTGTAGTTTTGCGTCACTTTGCGTACCTAAAATCCACATTATCATAGGCAGCGCTACACACGCCTGTGACTCTTCTTCCGTAGTATATTTTAAACTAGTAGGTCATGTAAAATAATTTGCGTCGACCGGGAGTCGAACCCGGGTCGATTGCTTGGAAGGCAACCCTGCTAGCCGTTACACCACCGACGCAGGCGATATTAAGACTGTGCAATGAAAACAGAGCACAGCTCTGTGGAGTGTAAAATTAGTGTAAATAGGAAGTTATTTTGAAAACGATTTTTTGTCTAATAAAAAGGCACTTTGTTGAAATCTAACTAAAATTTATTTAACTTATATCTTGTTACTGGTCATGCCGCCTCGATGGCGCAGTAGGCAGCGCGTGAGTCTCATAATCTCAAGGTCGTGAGTTCGATCCTCACTCGGGGCACAGGTGGCACTTTATTTTATGTAAATAGCAGTGTAGTTTTGCGTCACTTTGCGTACCTAAAATCCACATTATCATAGGCAGCGCTACACACGCCTGTAACTCTTCTTCCGTAGTATATTTTGAATTAGGAGGTCATGTAAAATAATTTGCGTCGACCGGGAGTCGAACCCGGGTCGATTGCTTGGAAGGCAACCATGCTAGCCGTTACACCACCGTCGCAGGCGATATTAAGTCTGTGCAATGAAAACATAGCACATCTCTGTGGAGTGTAAAATTAGTATAAATAGGAAGTTATTTTGAAAACGATTTTTTGTCTAATAAAAAGGCACTTTGTTGAACTCTAACTAAGATTTATTTAACTTATATCTTGTTACTGGTCATGCCGCCTCGATGGCGCAGTAGGCAGCGCGTGAGTCTCATAATCTCAAGGTCGTGAGTTCGATCCTCACTCGGGGCACAGGTGGCACTTTATTTTATGTAAATAGCAGTGTAGTTTTGCGTCACTAAAATCCACATTATCATAGGCAGCGCTACATACGCCTGTGACTCTTCTTCCGTAGTATATTTTGAATGAGGAGGTCATGTAAAATAATTTGCGTCGACCGGGAGTCGAACACGGGTCGATTGCTTGGAAGGCAACCATGCTAGCCGTTACACCACCGACGCAGGCAATATTAAGTCTGTGGAATGAAAACATAGCACAGCTCTGTGGAGTGTAAAATTAGTATAAATAGGAAGTTATTTTGAAAACGATTTTTTGTCTAATAAGAAGGCACTTTGTTGAACTCTAACTAAAATTTATTTAATTTATATCTTGCTGTTGGTCATGCCGCCTCGATGGCGCAGTAGGCAGCGCGTGATTCTCATAATCTCAAGGTTGTGAGCTCGATCCTCACTCGGGGCACAGGTGGCACTTTATTTTATGTAAATAGCAATGTAGTTTTGCGTCACTTTGCGTACCTGAAATCCACTGTATCATAGGCAGCGCTACACACGCCTGTGACTCTTCTTCCGTAGTATATTTTAAACTAGTAGGTCATGTAAAATAATTTGCGTCGACCGGGAGTCGAACCCGGGTCGATTGCTTGGAAGGCCACCATGCTAGCCGTTACACCACCGACGCAGGCGATATTAAGACTGTGCAATGAAAACAGAGCACAGCTCTGTGGAGTGTAAAATTAGTATAAATAGGAAGTTATTTTGAAAACGATTTTTTGTCTAATAAAAAGGCACTTTGTTGAACTCTAACTAAAATTTATTTAACTTATATCTTGTTACTGGTCATGCCGCCTCGATGGCGCAGTAGGCAACGCGTGAGTCTCATAATCTCAAGGTCGTGAGTTCGATCCTCACTCGGGGCACAGGTGGCACTTTATTTTATGTAAATAGCAGTGTAGTTTTGCGTCACTTTGCGTACCTAAAATCCACATTATCATAGGCAGCGCTACACACGCCTGTAACTCTTCTTCCGTAGTATATTTTGAATTAGGAGGTCATGTAAAATAATTTGCGTCGACCGGGAGTCGAACCCGGGTCGATTGCTTGGAAGGCAACCATGCTAGCCGTTACACCACCGACGCAGGCGATATTAAGTCTGTGCAATGAAAACATAGCACATCTCTGTGGAGTGTAAAATTAGTATAAATAGGAAGTTATTTTGAAAACGATTTTTTGTCTAATAAAAAGGCTCTTTGTTGAACTCTAACTAAGATTTATTTAACTTATATCTTGTTACTGGTCATGCCGCCTCGATGGCGCAGTAGGCAGCGCGTGAGTCTCATAATCTCAAGGTCGTGAGTTCGATCCTCACTCGGGGCACAGGTGGCACTTTATTTTATGTAAATAGCAGTGTAGTTTTGCGTCACTAAAATCCACATTATCATAGGCAGCGCTACACACGCCTGTGACTCTTCTTCCGTAGTATATTTTGAATGAGGAGGTCATGTAAAATAATTTGCGTCGACCGGGAGTCGAACACGGGTCGATTGCTTGGAAGGCAACCATGCTAGCCGTTACACCACCGACGCAGGCAATATTAAGTCTGTGGAATGAAAACATAGCACAGCTCTGTGGAGTGTAAAATTAGTATAAATAGGAAGTTATTTTGAAAACGATTTTTTGTCTAATAAGAAGGCACTTTGTTGAACTCTAACTAAAATTTATTTAATTTATATCTTGCTGTTTGTCATGCCGCCTCGATGGCGCAGTAGGCAGCGCGTGATTCTCATAATCTCAAGGTTGTGAGCTCGATCCTCACTCGGGGCACAGGTGGCACTTTATTTTATGTAAATAGCAATGTAGTTTTGCGTCACTTTGCGTACCTGAAATCCACTGTATCATAGGCAGCGCTACACACGCCTGTGACTCTTCTTCCGTAGTATATTTTAAACTAGTAGGTCATGTAAAATAATTTGCGTCGACCGGGAGTCGAGCCCGGGTCGATTGCTTGGAAGGCAACCATGCTAGCCGTTACACCACCGACGCAGGCGATATTAAGACTGTGCAATGAAAACAGAGCACAGCTCTGTGGAGTGTAAAGTTAGTATAAATAGGAAGTTATTTTGAAAACGATTTTTTGTCTAATAAAAAGGCACTTTGTTGAACTCTAACTAAAATTTATTTAACTTATATCTTGTTACTGATCATTTCGCCTCGATGGCACAGTAGGCAGCGCGTGAGTCTCATAATCTCAAGGTCGTGAGTTCGATCCTCACTCGGGGCACAGGTGGCACTTTATTTTATGTAAATAGCAGTGTAGTTTTGCGTCACTAAAATCCACATTATCATAGGCAGCGCTACATACGCCTGTGACTCTTCTTCCGTAGTATATTTTGAATGAGGAGGTCATGTAAAATAATTTGCGTCGACCGGGAGTCGAACACGGGTCGATTGCTTGGAAGGCAACCATGCTAGCCGTTACACCACCGACGCAGGCAATATTAAGTCTGTGGAATGAAAACATAGCACAGCTCTGTGGAGTGTAAAATTAGTATAAATAGGAAGTTATTTTGAAAACGATTTTTTGTCTAATAAGAAGGCACTTTGTTGAACTCTAACTAAAATTTATTTAATTTATATCTTGCTGTTGGTCATGCCGCCTCGATGGCGCAGTAGGCAGCGCGTGATTCTCATAATCTCAAGGTTGTGAGCTCGATCCTCACTCGGGGCACAGGTGGCACTTTATTTTATGTAAATAGCAATGTAGTTTTGCGTCACTTTGCGTACCTGAAATCCACTGTATCATAGGCAGCGCTACACACGCCTGTGACTCTTCTTCCGTAGTATATTTTAAACTAGTAGGTCATGTAAAATAATTTGCGTCGACCGGGAGTCGAACCCGGGTCGATTGCTTGGAAGGCCACCATGCTAGCCGTTACACCACCGACGCAGGCGATATTAAGACTGTGCAATGAAAACAGAGCACAGCTCTGTGGAGTGTAAAATTAGTATAAATAGGAAGTTATTTTGAAAACGATTTTTTGTCTAATAAAAAGGCACTTTGTTGAACTCTAACTAAAATTTATTTAACTTATATCTTGTTACTGGTCATGCCGCCTCGATGGCGCAGTAGGCAACGCGTGAGTCTCATAATCTCAAGGTCGTGAGTTCGATCCTCACTCGGGGCACAGGTGGCACTTTATTATATGTAAATAGCAGTGTAGTTTTGCGTCACTTTGCGTACCTAAAATCCACATTATCATAGGCAGCGCTACACATGCCTGTGACTCTTCTTCCGTAGTATATTTTGAACTAGTAGGTCATGTAAAATAATTTGCGTCGACCGGGAGTCGAACCCGGGTCGATTGCTTGGAAGGCAACCATGCTAGCCGTTACACCACCAACGCAGGCAATATTAAGTCTGTGCAATGAAAACATAGCACATCACTGTGGAGTGTAAAATTAGTATAAATAGGAAGTTATTTTGAAAACGATTTTTTGTCTAATAAAAAGGCACTTTGTTGAACTCTAACTAAAATTTATTTAACTTATATCTTGTTACTGGTCATGCCGCCTCGATGGCGCAGTAGGCAGCGCGTGAGTCTCATAATCTCAAGGTCGTGAGTTCGATCCTCACTCGGGGCACAGGTGGCACTTTATTTTATGTAAATAGCAGTGTAGTTTTGCGTCACTTTGCGTACCTAAAATCCACATTATCATAGGCAGCGCTACACACGCCTGTGACTCTTCTTCCGTAGTATATTTTGAATGAGGAGGTCATGTAAAATAATTTGCGTCGACCGGGAGTCGAACCCGGGTCGATTGCTTGGAAGGCAACCATGCTAGCCGTTACACCACCGACGCAGGCAATATTAAGTCTGTGCAATGAAAACATAGCACAGCTCTGTGGAGTGTAAAATTAGTATAAATAGGAAGTTATTTTGAAAACGATTTTTTGTCTAATAAGAAGGCACTTTGTTGAACTCCAACTAAAATTTATTTAAATTATATCTTGCTGTTGGTCATGCCGCCTCGATGGCGCAGTAGGCAGCGCGTGAGTCTCATAATCTCAAGGTCGTGAGTTCGATCCTCACTCGGGGCACAGGTGGCACTTTATTTTATGTAAATAGCAGTGTAGTTTTGCGTCAC
Source organism: Flabesymbios commensalis (assembly GCA_964017125.1). Taxonomy (NCBI): domain Eukaryota; kingdom Metazoa; phylum Annelida; class Polychaeta; order Terebellida; family Flabelligeridae; genus Flabesymbios; species Flabesymbios commensalis. The sequence goes on from OZ024906.1 coordinate 45,177,835, forward strand.
TAAAATCCACATTATCATAGGCAGCGCTACATACGCCTGTGACTCTTCTTCCGTAGTATATTTTGAATGAGGAGGTCATGTAAAATAATTTGCGTCGACCGGGAGTCGAACACGGGTCGATTGCTTGGAAGGCAACCATGCTAGCCGTTACACCACCGACGCAGGCAATATTAAGTCTGTGGAATGAAAACATAGCACAGCTCTGTGGAGTGTAAAATTAGTATAAATAGGAAGTTATTTTGAAAACGATTTTTTGTCTAATAAGAAGGCACTTTGTTGAACTCTAACTAAAATTTATTTAATTTATATCTTGCTGTTGGTCATGCCGCCTCGATGGCGCAGTAGGCAGCGCGTGATTCTCATAATCTCAAGGTTGTGAGCTCGATCCTCACTCGGGGCACAGGTGGCACTTTATTTTATGTAAATAGCAATGTAGTTTTGCGTCACTTTGCGTACCTGAAATCCACTGTATCATAGGCAGCGCTACACACGCCTGTGACTCTTCTTCCGTAGTATATTTTAAACTAGTAGGTCATGTAAAATAATTTGCGTCGACCGGGAGTCGAACCCGGGTCGATTGCTTGGAAGGCCACCATGCTAGCCGTTACACCACCGACGCAGGCGATATTAAGACTGTGCAATGAAAACAGAGCACAGCTCTGTGGAGTGTAAAATTAGTATAAATAGGAAGTTATTTTGAAAACGATTTTTTGTCTAATAAAAAGGCACTTTGTTGAACTCTAACTAAAATTTATTTAACTTATATCTTGTTACTGGTCATGCCGCCTCGATGGCGCAGTAGGCAACGCGTGAGTCTCATAATCTCAAGGTCGTGAGTTCGATCCTCACTCGGGGCACAGGTGGCACTTTATTATATGTAAATAGCAGTGTAGTTTTGCGTCACTTTGCGTACCTAAAATCCACATTATCATAGGCAGCGCTACACATGCCTGTGACTCTTCTTCCGTAGTATATTTTGAACTAGTAGGTCATGTAAAATAATTTGCGTCGACCGGGAGTCGAACCCGGGTCGATTGCTTGGAAGGCAACCATGCTAGCCGTTACACCACCAACGCAGGCAATATTAAGTCTGTGCAATGAAAACATAGCACATCACTGTGGAGTGTAAAATTAGTATAAATAGGAAGTTATTTTGAAAACGATTTTTTGTCTAATAAAAAGGCACTTTGTTGAACTCTAACTAAAATTTATTTAACTTATATCTTGTTACTGGTCATGCCGCCTCGATGGCGCAGTAGGCAGCGCGTGAGTCTCATAATCTCAAGGTCGTGAGTTCGATCCTCACTCGGGGCACAGGTGGCACTTTATTTTATGTAAATAGCAGTGTAGTTTTGCGTCACTTTGCGTACCTAAAATCCACATTATCATAGGCAGCGCTACACACGCCTGTGACTCTTCTTCCGTAGTATATTTTGAATGAGGAGGTCATGTAAAATAATTTGCGTCGACCGGGAGTCGAACCCGGGTCGATTGCTTGGAAGGCAACCATGCTAGCCGTTACACCACCGACGCAGGCAATATTAAGTCTGTGCAATGAAAACATAGCACAGCTCTGTGGAGTGTAAAATTAGTATAAATAGGAAGTTATTTTGAAAACGATTTTTTGTCTAATAAGAAGGCACTTTGTTGAACTCCAACTAAAATTTATTTAAATTATATCTTGCTGTTGGTCATGCCGCCTCGATGGCGCAGTAGGCAGCGCGTGAGTCTCATAATCTCAAGGTTGTGAGCTCGATCCTCACTCGGGGCACAGGTGGGACTTTATTTTATGTAAATAGCAATGTAGTTTTGCGTCACTTTGCGTACCTGAAATCCACTGTATCATAGGCAGCGCTACACACGCCTGTGACTCTTCTTCCGTAGCATATTTTGAACTAGTAGGTCATGTAAAATAATTTGCGTCGACCGGGAGTCGAACCCGGGTCGATTGCTTGGAAGGCAACCATGCTAGCCGTTACACCACCGACGCAGGCGATATTAAGACTGTGCAATGAAAACAGAGCACAGCTCTGTGGAGTGTAAAATTAGTGTAAATAGGAAGTTATTTTGAAAACGATTTTTTGTCTAATAAAAAGGCACTTTGTTGAACTCTAACTAAAATTTATTTAACTTATATCATGCTACTGGTCATGCCGCCTCGATGGCGCAGTAGGCAGCGCGTGAGTCTCATAATCTCAAGGTCGTGAGTTCGCTCCTCACTCGGAGCACAGGTGGCATTTTATTTTATGTAAATAGCAGTGCAGTTTTGCGTCACTTTGCGTACCTAAAATCCACTTTATCATAGGCAGCGCTACACACGCCTGTGACTCTTCTTCCGTAGTATATTTTTAATGAGGAGGTCATGTAAAATAATTTGCGTCGACCGGGAGTCGAACCCGGGTCGATTGCTTGGAAGGCAACCATGCTAGCCGTTACACCACCGACGCAGGCAATATTATGTCTGTGCAATGAAAACATACCACATCTCTGTGGAGTGTAAAATTAGAATAAATAGGAAGTTATTTTGAAAACGATTTTTTGTCTAATAAAAAGGCACTTTGTTGAACTCTAACTAAAATTTATTTAACTTATATCTAGCTACTGGTCATGCCGCCTCGATGGCGCAGTAGGCAGCGCGTGAGTCTCATAATCTCAAGGTCGTGAGTTCGATCCTCACTCGGGGCACAGGTGGCACTTTATTTTATGTAAATAGCAGTGTAGTTTTGCGTCACTTTGCGTACCTAAAATCCACATTATCATAGGCAGCGCTACACACGCCTGTGACTCATCTTCCGTAGTATATATTCGAATTAGGAGGTCATGTAAAATAATTTGCGTCGACCGGGAGTCGAATCCGGGTCGATTGCTTGGAAGGCAACCATGCAACCGTTACACCACCGACGCAGGCAATATTAAGTCTGTGCAATGAAAACATAGCACAGCTCTGTGGAGTGTAAAATTAGTTTAAATAGGAAGTTATTTTGAAAACGATTTTTTGTCTAATAAGAAGGCACTTTGTTGAACTCTAACTAAAATTTATTTAATTTATATCTTGCTGTTGGTCATGCCGCCTCGATGGCGCAGTAGGCAGCGCGTGAGTCTCATAATCTCAAGGTTGTGAGCTCGATCCTCACTCGGGGCACAGGTGGCACTTTATTTTATGTAAATAGCAATGTAGTTTTGCGTCACTTTGCGTACCTGAAATCCACTGTATCATAGGCAGCGCTACACACGCCTGTGACTCTTCTTCCGTAGCATATTTTGAACTAGTAGGTCATGTAAAATAATTTGCGTCGACCGGGAGTCGAACCCGGGTCGATTGCTTGGAAGGCAACCATGCTAGCCGTTACACCACCGACGCAGGTGATATTAAGACTGTGCAATGAAAACAGAGCACAGCTCTGTGGAGTGTAAAATTAGTGTAAATAGGAAGTTATTTTGAAAACGAATTTTTGTCTAATAAAAAGGCACTTTGTTGAACTCTAACTAAAATTTATTTAACTTATATCATGCTACTGGTCATGCCGCCTCGATGGCGCAGTAGGCAGCGCGTGAGACTCATAATCTCAAGGTCGTGAGTTCGCTCCTCACTCGGAGTACAGGTGGCATTTTATTTTATGTAAATAGCAGTGTAGTTTTGCGTCACTTTGCGTACCTAAAATCCACATTATCATAGGCAGCGCTACACACGCCTGTGACTCTTCTTCCGTAGTATATTTTTAATGAGGAGGTCATGTAAAATAATTTGCGTCGACCGGGAGTCGAACGCGGGTCGATTGCTTGGAAGGCAACCATGCTAGCCGTTACACCACCGACGCAGGCAATATTAAGTCTGTGCAATGAAAACATACCACATCTCTGTGGAGTGTAAAATTAGTATAAATAGGAAGTTATTTTGAAAACGATTTTTTGTCTAATAAAAAGGCACTTTGTTGAACTCTAACAAAAATTTATTTAACTTATATCTTGCTACTGGTCATGCCGCCTCGATGGCGCAGTAGGCAGCGCGTGAGTCTCATAATCTCAAGGTCGTGAGTTCGATCCTCACTCGGGGCACAGGTGGCACTTTATTTTATGTAAATAGCAGTGTAGTTTTGCGTCACTTTGCGTACCTAAAATCCACATTATCATAGGCAGCGCTACACACGCCTGTGACTCTTCTTCCGTAGTATATATTTGAATTAGGAGGTCATGTAAAATAATTTGCGTCGACCGGGAGTCGAATCCGGGTCGATTGCTTGGAAGGCAACCATGCAACCGTTACACCACCGACGCAGGCAATATTAAGTCTGTGCAATGAAAACATAGCACAGCTCTGTGGAGTGTAAAATTAGTTTAAATAGGAAGTTATTTTGAAAACGATTTTTTGTCTAATAAGAAGGCACTTTGTTGAACTCTAACTAAAATTTATTTAATTTATATCTTGCTGTTGGTCAAGCCGCCTCGATGGCGCAGTAGGCAGCGCGTGAGTCTCATAATCTCAAGGTTGTGAACTCGATCCTCACTCGGGGCACAGGTGGCACTTTATTTTATGTAAATAGCAATGTAGTTTTGCGTCACTTTGCGTACCTGAAATCCACTGTATCATAGGCAGCGCTACACACGCCTGTGACTCTTCTTCCGTAGCATATTTTGAACTAGTAGGTCATGTAAAATAATTTGCGTCGACCGGGAGTCGAACCCGGGTCGATTGCTTGGAAGGCAACCATGCTAGCCGTTACACCACCGACGCAGGCGATATTAAGACTGTGCAATGAAAACAGAGCACAGCTCTGTGGAGTGTAAAATTAGTGTAAATAGGAAGTTATTTTGAAAACGATTTTTTGTCTAATAAAAAGGCACTTTGTTGAACTCTAACTAAAATTTATTTAACTTATATCATGCTACTGGTCATGCCGCCTCGATGGCGCAGTAGGCAGCGCGTGAGTCTCATAATCTCAAGGTCGTGAGTTCACTCGGAGCACAGGTGGCATTTTATTTTATGTAAATAGCAGTGTAGTTTTGCGTCACTTTGCGTACCTAAAATCCACATTATCATAGGCAGCGCTACACACGCCTGTGACTCTTCTTCCGTAGTATATTTTTAATGAGGAGGTCATGTAAAATAATTTGCGTCGACCGGGAGTCGAACCCGGGTCGATTGCTTGGAAGGCAAACAATGCTAGCCGTTACACCACCGACGCAGGCAATATTAAGTCTGTGCAATGAAAACATACCACATCTCTGTGGAGTGTAAAATTAGTATAAATAGGAAGTTATTTTGAAAACGATTTTTTGTCTAATAAAAAGGCACTTTGTTGAACTCTAACAAAAATTTATTTAACTTATTTCTTGCTACTGGTCATGCCGCCTCGATGGCGCAGTAGGCAGCGCGTGAGTCTTATAATCTCAAGGTCGTGAGTTCGATCCTCACTCGGGGCACAGGTGGCACTTTATTTTATGTAAATAGCAGTGTAGTTTTGCGTCACTTTGCGTACCTAAAATCCACATTATCATAGGCAGCGCTACACACGCCTGTGACTCTTCTTCCGTAGTATATATTTGAATTAGGAGGTCATGTAAAATAATTTGCGTAGACCGGGAGTCGAATCCGGGTCGATTGCTTGGAAGGCAACCATGCAACCGTTACACCACCGACGCAGGCAATATTAAGTCTGTGCAATGAAAACATAGCACAGCTCTGTGGAGTGTAAAATTAGTTTAAATAGGAAGTTATTTTGAAAACGATTTTTTGTCTAATAAGAAGGCACTTTGTTGAACTCTAACTAAAATTTATTTAATTTATATCTTGCTGTTGGTCATGCCGCCTCGATTGCGCAGTAGGCAGCGCGTGAGTCTCATAATCTCAAGGTTGTGAGCTCGATCCTCACTCGGGGCACAGGTGGCACTTTATTTTATGTAAATAGCAATGTAGTTTTGCGTCACTTTGCGTACCTGAAATCCACTGTATCATAGGCAGCGCTACACACGCCTGTGACTCTTCTTCCGTAGCATATTTTGAACTAGTAGGTCATGTAAAATAATTTGCGTCGACCGGGAGTCGAACCCTGGTCGATTGCTTGGAAGGCAACCATGCTAGCCGTTACACCACCGACGCAGGCGATATTAAGACTGTGCAATGAAAACAGAGCACAGCTCTGTGGAGTGTAAAATTAGTGTAAATAGGAAGTTATTTTGAAAACGATTTTTTGTCTAATAAAAAGGCACTTTGTTGAACTCTAACTAAAATTTATTTAACTTATATCATGCTACTGGTCATGCCGCCTCGATGGCGCAGTAGGCAGCGCGTGAGTCTCATAATCTCAAGGTCGTGAGTTCGCTCCTCACTCGGAGCACAGGTGGCATTTTATTTTATGTAAATAGCAGTGTAGTTTTGCGTCACTTTGCGTACCTAAAATCCACATTATCATAGACAGCGCTACACACGCCTGTGACTCTTCTTCCGTAGTATATATTTGAATTAGGAGGTCATGTAAAATAATTTGCGTCGACTGGGAGTCAAATCCGGGTCGATTGCTTGGAAGGCAACCATGCAACCGTTACACCACCGACGCAGGCAATATTAAGTCTGTGCAATGAAAACATAGCACAGCTCTGTGGAGTGTGAAATTAGTTTAAATAGGAAGTTATTTTGAAAACGATTTTTTGTCTAATAAGAAGGCACTTTGTTGAACTCCAACTAAAATTTATTTAATTTATATCTTGCTGTTGGTCATGCCGCCTCGATGGCGCAGTAGGCAGCGCGTGAGTCTCATAATCTCAAGGTTGTGAGCTCGATCCTCACTCGGGGCACAGGTGGCACTTTATTTTATGTAAATAGCAATGTAGTTTTGCGTCACTTTGCGTACCTGAAATCCACTGTATCATAGGCAGCGCTACACACGCCTGTGACTCTTCTTCCGTAGCATATTTTGAACTAGTAGGTCATGTAAAATAATTTGCGTCGACCGGGAGTCGAACCCGGGTCGATTGCTTGGAAGGCAACCATGCTAGCCGTTACACCACCGACGCAGGCGATATTAAGACTGTGCAATGAAAACAGAGCACAGCTCTGTGGAGTGTAAAATTAGTGTAAATAGGAAGTTATTTTGAAAACGATTTTTTGTCTAATAAAAAGGCACTTTGTTGAACTCTAACTAAAATTCATTTAACTTATATCATGCTACTGGTCATGCCGCCTCGATGGCGCAGTAGGCAGCGCGTGAGTCTCATAATCTCAAGGTCGTGAGTTCGCTCCTCACTCGGAGCACAGGTGGCATTTTATTTTATGTAAATAGCAGTGTAGTTTTGCGTCACTTTGCGTACCTAAAATCCACATTATCATAGGCAGCGCTACACACGCCTGTGACTCTTCTTCCGTAGTATATTTTTAATGAGGAGGTCATGTAAAATAATTTGCGTCGACCGGGAGTCGAACCCGGGTCGATTGCTTGGAAGGCAACCATGCTAGCCGTTACACCACCGACGCAGGCAATATTAAGTCTGTGCAATGAAAACATACCACATCTCTGTGGAGTGTAAAATTAGAATAAATAGGAAGTTATTTTGAAAACGATTTTTTGTCTAATAAAAAGGCACTTTGTTGAACTCTAACTAAAATTTATTTAACTTATATCTTGCTACTGGTCATGCCGCCTCGATGGCGCAGTAGGCAGCGCGTGAGTCTCATAATCTCAAGGTCGTGAGTTCGATCCTCACTCGGGGCACAGGTGGCACTTTATTTTATGTAAATAGCAGTGTAGTTTTGCGTCACTTTGCGTACCTAAAATCCACATTATCATAGGCAGCGCTACACACGCCTGTGACTCTTCTTCCGTAGTATATATTTGAATTAGGAGGTCATGTAAAATAATTTGCGTCGACCGGGAGTCGAATCCGGGTCGATTGCTTGGAAGGCAACCATGCAACCGTTACACCACCGACGCAGGCAATATTAAGTCTGTGCAATGAAAACATAGCACAGCTCTGTGGAGTGTAAAATTAGTTTAAATAGGAAGTTATTTTGAAAACGATTTTTTGTCTAATAAGAAGGCACTTTGTTGAACTCTAACTAAAATTTATTTAATTTATATCTTGCTGTTGGTCATGCCGCCTCGATGGCGCAGTAGGCAGCGCGTGAGTCTCATAATCTCAAGGTTGTGAGCTCGATCCTCACTCGGGGCACAGGTGGCACTTTATTTTATGTAAATAGCAATGTAGTTTTGCGTCACTTTGCGTACCTGAAATCCACTGTATCATAGGCAGCGCTACACACGCCTGTGACTCTTCTTCCGTAGCATATTTTGAACTAGTAGGTCATGTAAAATAATTTGCGTCGACCGGGAGTCGAACCCGGGTCGATTGCTTGGAAGGCAACCATGCTAGCCGTTACACCACCGACGCAGGCGATATTAAGACTGTGCAATGAAAACAGAGCACAGCTCTGTGAAGTGTAAAATTAGTGTAAATAGGAAGTTATTTTGAAAACGATTTTTTGTCTAATAAAAAGGCACTTTGTTGAAATCTAACTAAAATTTATTTAACTTATATCCTGCTACTGGTCATGCCGCCTCGATGGCGCAGTAGGCAGCGCGTGAGTCTCATAATCTCAAGGTCGTGAGTTCGATCCTCACTCGGGGCACAGGTGGCACTTTATTTTATGTAAATAGCAGTGTAGTTTTGCGTCACTTTGCGTACCTAAAATCCACATTATCATAGGCAGCGCTACACACGCCTGTGACTCTTCTTCCGTAGTATATTTTGAATGAGGAGGTCATGAAAAATAATTTGCGTCCACCGGGAGTCGAACCCGGGTCGATTGCTTGGAAGGCAACCATGCTAGCCGGTACACCACCGACTCAGGCGATATTAAGACTGTGCAATGAAAACAGAGCACAGCTCTGTGGAGTGTAAAATTAGTGTAAATAGGAAGTTATTTTGAAAACGATTTTTTGTCTAATAAAAAGGCACTTTGTTGAACTCTAACTAAAATTTATTTAACTTATATCATGCTACTGGTCATGCCGCCTCGATGGCGCAGTAGGCAGCGCGTGAGTCTCATAATCTCAAGGTCGTGAGTTCGATCCTCACTCGGGGCACAGGTGGCACTTTATTTTATGTAAATAGCAGTGTAGTTTTGCGTCACTTTGCGTACCTAAAATCTACATTATCATAGGCAGCGCTACACACGCCTGTGACTCTTCTTCCGTAGTATATTTTGAATGAGGAGGTCATGTAAAATAATTTGCGTCGACCGGGAGTCGAACCCGGGTCGATTGCTTGGAAGGCAACCATGCTAGCCGTTACACCACCGACGCAGGCAATATTAAGTCTGTGCAATGAAAACATAGCACATCTCTGTGGAGTGTAAAATTAGTGTAAATAGGAAGTTATTTTGAAAACGATTTTTTGTCTAATAAAAAGGCACTTTGTTGAACTCTAACTAAAATTTATTTAACTTATATCATGCTACTGGTCTTGCCGCCTCGATGGCGCAGTAGGCAGCGCGTGAGTCTCATAATCTCAAGGTCGTGAGTTCGATCCTCACTCGGGGCACAGGTGGCACTTTATTTTATGTAAATAGCAGTGTAGTTTTGCGTCACTTTGCGTACCTAAAATCCACATTATCATAGGCAGCGCTACACACGCCTGTGACTCTTCTTCCGTAGTATATTTTGAATGAGGAGGTCATGTAAAATAATTTGCGTCGACCGGGAGTCGAGCCCGGATCGATTGCTTGGAAGGCAACCATGCTAGCCGTTACACCACCGACGCAGGCGATATTAAGACTGTGCAATGAAAACAGAGCACAGCTCTGTGGAGTGTAAAATTAGTGTAAATAGGAAGTTATTTTGAAAACGATTTTTTGTCTAATAAAAAGGCACTTTGTTGAACTCTAACTAAAATTTATTTAACTTATATCATGCTACTGGTCATGCCGCCTCGATGGCGCAGTAGGCAGCGCGTGAGTCTCATAATCTCAAGGTCGTGAGTTCTATCCTCACTCGGGTCACAGGTGGCACTTTATTTTATGTAAATAGCAGTGTAGTTTTGCGTCACTTTGCGTACCTAAAATCCACATTATCATAGGCAGCGCTACACACGCCTGTGACTCTTCTTCCGTAGTATATTTTGAATGAGGAGGTCATGAAAAATAATTTGCGTCCACCGGGAGTCGAACCCGGGTCGATTGCTTGGAAGGCAACCATGCTAGCCGGTACACCACCGACGCAGACGATATTAAGACTGTGCAATGAAAACAAAGCACAGCTCTGTGGAGTGTAAAATTAGTGTAAATAGGAAGTTATTTTGAAAACGATTTTTTGTCTAATAAAAAGGCACTTTGTTGAACTCTAACTAAAATTTATTTAACTTATATCATGCCTCCTCGATGGCGCAGTAGGTAGCGCGTGAGTCTCATAATCTCAAGGTCGTGAGTTCGATCCTCACTCGGGGCACAGGTGGCACTTTATTTTATGTAAATAGCAGTGTAGTTTTGCGTCACTTTGCGTACGTAAAATCCACATTATCATAGGCAGCGCTACACACGCCTGTGACTCTTCTTCCGTAGTATATTTTGAATGAGGAGGTCATGTAAAATAATTTGCGTCGACCGGGAGTCGAACCCGGGTCGATTGCTTGGAAGGCAACCATGATATCCGTTACACCACCGACGCAGGCAATATTAAGTCTGTGCAATGAAAACATAGCACATCTCTGTGGAGTGTAAAATTAGTATAAATAGGAAGTTATTTTGAAAACGATTTTTTGTCTAATAAAAAGGCACTTTGTTGAACTCTAACTAAAATTTATTTAACTTATATCTTGCTACTGGTCATGCCGCCTCGATGGCCCAGTAGGCAGCGCGTGAGTCTCATAATCTCAAGGTCGTGAGTTCGATCCTCACTCGGGGCACAGGTGGCACCTTTTTTTATGTAAATAGCAGTGTAGTTTTGCGTCACTTTGCGTACCTGAAATCCACATTATCATAGGCAGCGCTACACACGCCTGTGACTCTTCTTCCGTAGTATATTTTGAATGAGGAGGTCATGTAAAATAATTTGCGTCGACCAGGAGTCGAACCCGGGTCGATTGCTTGGAAGGCAACCATCCTAGCCGTTACACCACCGACGCAGGCGATATTAAGACTGTGCAATGAAAACAGAGCACAGCTCTATGGAGTGTAAAATTAGTGTAAATAGGAAGTTATTTTGAAAACGATTTTTTGTCTAATAAAAAGGCACTTTGTTGAACTCTAACTAAAATTTATTTAACTTATATCATGCTACTGGTCATGCCGCCTCGATGGCGCAGTAGGCAGCGCGTGAGTCTCATAATCTCAAGGTCGTGAGTTCGATCCTCACTCGGGGCACAGGTGGCACTTTATTTTATGTAAATAGCAGTGTAGTTTTGCGTCACTTTGCGTACCTAAAATCCACATTATCATGGGCAGCGCTACACACGCCTGTGACTCTTCTTCCGTAGTATATTTTGAATGAGGAGGTCATGAAAAATAATTTGCGTCCACCGGGAATCGAACCCGGGTCGATTGCTTGGAAGGCAACCATGCTAGCCGGTACACCACCGACGCAGTCGATATTAAGACTGTGCAATGAAAACAGAGCACAGCTCTGTGGAGTGTAAAATTAGTGTAAATAGGAAGTTATTTTGAAAACGATTTTTTGTCTAATAAAAAGGCACTTTGTTGAACTCTAACTAAAATTTATTTAACTTATATCATGCTACTGGTCATGCCGCCTCGATGGCGCAGTAGGCAGCGCGTGAGTCTCATAATCTCAAGGTCGTGAGTTCGATCCTCACTCGGGGCACAGGTGGCACTTTATTTTATGTAAATAGCAGTGTAGTTTTGCGTCACTTTGCGTACGTAAAATCCACATTATCATAGGCAGCGCTACACACGCCTGTGACTCTTCTTCCGTAGTATATTTTGAATGAGGAGGTCATGAAAAATAATTTGCGTCGACCGGGAGTCGAACCCGGGTCGATTGCTTGGAAGGCAACCATGCTAGCCGTTACACCACCGACGCAGGCGATAATAAGACTTTGCAATGAAAATAGAGCACATCTCTGTGGAGTGTAAAATTAGTGTAAATAGGAAGTTATTTTGAAAACGATTTTTTGTCTAATAAAAAGGCACTTTGTTGAACTCTAACTAAAATTTATTTAACTTATATCATGCTACTGGTCATGTTGCCTCGATGGCGCAGTAGGCAGCGCGTGAGTCTCATAATCTCAAGGTCGTGAGTTCGATCCTCACTCGGGGCACAGGTGGCGCTTTATTTTATGTAAATAGCAGTGTAGTTTTGCGTCACTTTGCGTACCTAAAATCCACATTATTATAGGCAGCGCTACACACGCCTGTGACTCTTCTTCCGTAGTATATTTTGAATGAGGAGGTCATGAAAAATAATTTGCGTCGACCGGGAGTCGAACCCGGGTCGATTGCTTGGAAGGCAACCATGCTAGCCGTTACACCACCGACGCAGGCGATAATAAGACTTTGCAATGAAAATAGAGCACAGCTCTGTGGAGTGTAAAATTAGTGTAAATAGGAAGTTATTTTGAAAACGATTTTTTGTCTAATAAAAAGGCACTTTGTTGAACTCTAACTAAAATTTATTTAACTTATATCATGCTACTGGTCATGCCGCCTCGATGGCGCAGTAGACAGCGCGTGAGTCTCATAATCTCAAGGTCGTGAGTTCGATCCTCACTCGGGGCACAGGTGGCGCTTTATTTTATGTAAATAGCAGTGTAGTTTTGCGTCACTTTGCGTACCTAAAATCCACATTATTATAGGCAGCGCTACACACGCCTGTGACTCTTCTTCCGTAGTATATTTTGAATGAGGAGGTCATGTAAAATAATTTGCGTCGACAGGGAGTCGAACCCGGGTCGATTGCTTGGAAGGCAACCATGCTAGCCGTTACACCACCGATGCAGGCAATTTTAAGTCTGTGCAATGAAAACATAGCACAGCTCTGTGGAGTGTAAAATTAGTATAAATAGGAAGTTATTTTGAAAACGATTTTTTGTCCAATAATAAGGCACTTTGTTGAACTCTAACTAAAATTTATTTAATTTATATCTTGCTGTTGGTCATGCCGCCTCTATGGCGCAGTAGGCAGCGCGTGAGTCTCATAATCTCAAGATTGTGAGCTCGATCCTCACTCGGGGCACAGGTGGCACTTTATTTTATGTAAATAGCAATGTAGTTTTGCGTCACTTTGCGTACCTGAAATCCACTGTATCATAGGCAGCGCTACACACGCCTGTGACTCTTCTTCCGTAGTATATTTTGAACTAGTAGGTATTATAAAATAATTTGCGTCGACCGGGAGTCGAACCCGGGTCGATTGCTTGGAAGGCAACCATGCTAGCCGTTACACCACCGACGCAGGCGATATAAAGACTGTGCAATGAAAACAGAGCACAGCTCTGTGGAGTGTAAAATTAGTGTAAATGGGAAGTTATTTTGAAAACGATTTTTTGTCTAATAAAAAGGCACTTTGTTGAACTCTAACTAAAATTTATTTAACTTATATCATGCTACTGGTCATGCCGCCTCGATGGCGCAGTAGGCAGCGCGTGAGTCTCATAATCTCAAGGTCGTGAGTTCGATCCTCACTCGGGGCACAGGTGTCACTTTATTTTATGTAAATAGCAGTGTAATTTTGCGTCACTTTGCGTACCTAAAATCCACATTATCATAGGCAGCGCTACACACGCCTGTGACTCTTCTTCCGTAGTATATTTTGAATTAGGAGGTCATGTAAAATAATTTGCGTCGAACGGGAGTCGAATCCGGGTCGATTGCTTGGAAGGCAACCATGCTAGCCGTTACACCACCGACGCAAGCAATACTAAGTCTGTGCAATGAAAACAGAGCACAGCTCTGTGGAGTGTAAAATTAGTGTGAATAGGAAGTTATTTTGAAAACGATTTTTTGTCTAATAAAAAGGCACTTTGTTGAACTCTAACTAAAATTTATTTAACTTATATCATGCTACTGGTCATGCCGCCTCGATGGCGCAGTAGGCAGCGCGTGAGTCTCATAATCTCAAGGTCGTGAGTTCGATCCTCACTCGGGGCACAGGTGGCACTTTATTTTATGTAAATAGCAGTGTAGTTTTGCGTCACTTTGCGTACGTAAAATCCACATTATCATAGGCAGCGCTACACACGCCTGTGACTCTTCTTCCGTAGTATATTTTGAATGAGGAGGTCATGAAAAATAATTTGCGTCGACCGGGAGTCGAACCCGGGTCGATTGCTTGGAAGGCAACCATGCTAGCCGTTACACCACCGACGCAGGCGATAATAAGACTTTGCAATGAAAATAGAGCACATCTCTGTGGAGTGTAAAATTAGTGTAAATAGGAAGTTATTTTGAAAACGATTTTTTGTCTAATAAAAAGGCACTTTGTTGAACTCTAACTAAAATTTATTTAACTTATATCATGCTACTGGTCATGTTGCCTCGATGGCGCAGTAGGCAGCGCGTGAGTCTCATAATCTCAAGGTCGTGAGTTCGATCCTCACTCGGGGCACAGGTGGCGCTTTATTTTATGTAAATAGCAGTGTAGTTTTGCGTCACTTTGCGTACCTAAAATCCACATTATTATAGGCAGCGCTACACACGCCTGTGACTCTTCTTCCGTAGTATATTTTGAATGAGGAGGTCATGAAAAATAATTTGCGTCGACCGGGAGTCGAACCCGGGTCGATTGCTTGGAAGGCAACCATGCTAGCCGTTACACCACCGACGCAGGCGATAATAAGACTTTGCAATGAAAATAGAGCACAGCTCTGTGGAGTGTAAAATTAGTGTAAATAGGAAGTTATTTTGAAAACGATTTTTTGTCTAATAAAAAGGCACTTTGTTGAACTCTAACTAAAATTTATTTAACTTATATCATGCTACTGGTCATGCCGCCTCGATGGCGCAGTAGACAGCGCGTGAGTCTCATAATCTCAAGGTCGTGAGTTCGATCCTCACTCGGGGCACAGGTGGCGCTTTATTTTATGTAAATAGCAGTGTAGTTTTGCGTCACTTTGCGTACCTAAAATCCACATTATTATAGGCAGCGCTACACACGCCTGTGACTCTTCTTCCGTAGTATATTTTGAATGAGGAGGTCATGTAAAATAATTTGCGTCGACAGGGAGTCGAACCCGGGTCGATTGCTTGGAAGGCAACCATGCTAGCCGTTACACCACCGCCGCAGGCGATATTAAGACTTTGCAATGAAAATAGAGCACAGCTCTGTGGAGTGTAAAATTAGTGTAAATAGGAAGTTATTTTGAAAACGATTTTTTGTCTAATAAAAAGGCACTTTGTTGAACTCTAACTAAAATTTATTTAACTTATATCATGCTACTGGTCATGCCGCCTCGATGGCGCAGTAGGCAGCGCGTGAGTCTCATAATCTCAAGGTCGTGAGTTCGATCCTCACTCGGGGCACAGGTGGCGCTTTATTTTATGTAAATAGCAGTGTAGTTTTGCGTCACTTTGCGTACCTAAAATCCACATTATCATAGGCAGCGCTACACACGCCTGTGACTCTTCTTCCGTAGTATATTTTGAATGAGGAGGTCATGTAAAATAATTTGCGTCGACCGGGAGTCGATCCCGGGTCGATTGCTTGGAAGGCAACCATGCTAGCCGTTACACCACCGATGCAGGCAATTTTAAGTCTGTGCAATGAAAACATAGCACAGCTCTGTGGAGTGTAAAATTAGTATAAATAGGAAGTTATTTTGAAAACGATTTTTTGTCCAATAATAAGGCACTTTGTTGAACTCTAACTAAAATTTATTTAATTTATATCTTGCTGTTGGTCATGCCGCCTCTATGGCGCAGTAGGCAGCGCGTGAGTCTCATAATCTCAAGATTGTGAGCTCGATCCTCACTCGGGGCACAGGTGGCACTTTATTTTATGTAAATAGCAATGTAGTTTTGCGTCACTTTGCGTACCTGAAATCCACTGTATCATAGGCAGCGCTACACACGCCTGTGACTCTTCTTCCGTAGTATATTTTGAACTAGTAGGTATTATAAAATAATTTGCATCGACCGGGAGTCGAACCCGGGTCGATTGCTTGGAAGGCAACCATGCTAGCCGTTACACCACCGACGCAGGCGATATTAAGACTGTGCAATGAAAACAGAGCACAGCTCTGTGGAGTGTAAAATTAGTGTAAATGGGAAGTTATTTTGAAAACGATTTTTTGTCTAATAAAAAGGCACTTTGTTGAACTCTAACTAAAATTTATTTAACTTATATCATGCTACTGGTCATGCCGCCTCGATGGCGCAGTAGGCAGCGCGTGAGTCTCATAATCTCAAGGTCGTGAGTTCGATCCTCACTCGGGGCACAGGTGTCACTTTATTTTATGTAAATAGCAGTGTAATTTTGCGTCACTTTGCGTACCTAAAATCCACATTATCATAGGCAGCGCTACACACGCCTGTGACTCTTCTTCCGTAGTATATTTTGAATTAGGAGGTCATGTAAAATAATTTGCGTCGAACGGGAGTCGAATCCGGGTCGATTGCTTGGAAGGCAACCATGCTAGCCGTTACACCACCGACGCAAGCAATACTAAGTCTGTGCAATGAAAACAGAGCACAGCTCTGTGGAGTGTAAAATTAGTGTGAATAGGAAGTTATTTTGAAAACGATTTTTTGTCTAATAAAAAGGCACTTTGTTGAACTCTAACTAAAATTTATTTAACTTATATCTTGCTACTGTTCATGCCGCCTCGATGGCGCAGTAGGCAGCGCGTGAGTCTCATAATCTCAAGGTCGTGAGTTCGATCCTCACTCGGGGCACAGGAGGCACTTTATTTTATGTAAATAGCAGTGTAGTTTTGCGTCACTTTGCGTACCTAAAATCCACATTATCATAGGCAGCGCTACACACGCCTGTGACTCTTCTTCCGTAGTATATTTTGAATTAGGAGGTCATGTAAAATAATTTGCGTCGAACGGGAGTCGAATCCGGGTCGATTGCTTGGAAGGCAACCATGCTAGCCGTTACACCACCGACGCAAGCAATACTAAGTCTGTGCAATGAAAACATAGCACAGCTCTGTGGAGTGTAAAATTAGTATAAATAGGAAGTTATTTTGAAAACGATTTTTTGTCTAATAAGAAGGCACTTTGTTGAACTCTAACTAAAATTTATTTAATTTATATCTTGCTGTTGGTCATGCCGCCTCGATGGCGCAGTAGGCAGCGCGTGAGTCTCATAATCTCAAGGTTGTGAGCTCGATCCTCACTCGGGGCATAGGTGGCACTTTATTTTATGTAAATAGCAATGTAGTTTTGCGTCACTTTGCGTACCTAAAATCCACATTATCATAGGCAGCGCTACACACGCCTGTGACTCTTCTTCCGTAGTATATTTTGAATTAGGAGGTCATGTAAAATAATTTGCGTCGACCGGGAGTCGAACCCGGGTCGATTGCTTGGAAGGCAACCATGCTAGCCGTTACACCACCGACGCAGGCAATATTAAGACTGTGCAATGAAAACTTAGCACATCTCTGTGGAGTGTAAAATTTAGTATAAATAGGAAGTTTTTTTGAAAACGATTTTTTGTCTAATAAAAGTGCACTGTGTTGAACTCTAACTAAAATGTATTTAATTTATATCTCGCTACTGCTCATGACGGCCCTATGGCGCAGTAGGAAGCGCGTGAGTCTCATAATCAAAAGGTCGTGAGTTCGATCCGCACAGGTGGCACTTTATTTTATGAAAATAGCAGTGTAGTTTTGCGTACCTGAAATCCACTGTATCATAGGCAGCGCTACACACGCCTGTGACTCTTCTTCCGTAGTATATTTTAAACTAAGAGGACATGCAAAATAATTTGCGTCGACCGGTAATCGAACCCGGGTCGATTGCTTGGAAGGCAACCATGCTAGCCGTTACACCAATGACGCAGGCGATATTAAGACTGTGCAATGAAAACATAGCACAGCTCTGTGGAGTGTAAAATTAGTATAAATAGGAAGTTATTTTGAAAACGATTTTTTGTCTAATAAGAAGGCACTTTGTTGAACTCTAACTAAAATTTATTTAATTTATTTCTTTCTGCTAGTCATGCCGCCTCGATGGCGCAGTAGGCAGCGCGTGAGTCTCATAATCTCAAGGTCGTGAGTTCGATCCTCACTCGGGGCACAGGTGGCACTTTATTTTATGTAAATAGCAGTGTAGTTTTGCGTCACTTTGCGTACCTGAAATCCACTGTATCATAGGCAGCGCTACACACGCCTGTGACTCTTCTTCCGTAGTATATTTTGAACTAGTAGGTCATGTAAAATAATTTGCGACGACCGGGAGTCGAACCCGGGTGGATTGCTTGGAAGGCAACCATGCTAGCCGTTACACCACCGACGCAGGCAATATTAAGTTTGTGCAATGAAAACATAGCACATCTCTGTGGAGTGTAAAATTTAGTATAAATAGGAAGTTTTTTTGAAAACGATTTTTTGTCCAATAAAAAGGCACTGTGTTGAACTCTAACTAAAATGTATTTAATTTATATCTCGCTACTGCTCATGACGCCTCGATGGCGCAGTAGGAAGCGCGTGAGTCTCATAATCAAAAGGTCGTGAGTTCGATCCGCACAGGTGGCACTTTATTTTATGAAAATAGCAGTGTAGTTTTGCGTCACTTTGCGTACCTGAAATCCACTGTATTATAGGCAGCGCTACACACGCCTGTGACTCTTCTTCCGTAGTATATTTTAAACTAAGAGGACATGCAAAATAATTTGCGTCGACCGGTAATCGAACCCGGGTCGATTGCTTGGAAGGCAACCATGCTAGCCGTTACACCACCGACGCAGGCAATATTAAGACTGTGCAATGAAAACAGAGCACGGCTCTGTGGAGTGTAAAATCAGTGTGAATAGGAAGTTATTTTGAAAACGATTTTTTGTCTAATAAAAAGGCACTTTGTTGAACTCTAATAAAAATTTATATAACTTATATCTTGCTACAGATCATGCCGCCTCGATGGCGCAGTAGGCAGCGCGTGAGTCTCATAATCTCAAGGTCGTGAGTTCGATCCTCACTCGGGGCACAGGTGGCACTTTATTTTATGTAAATAGCAGTGTAGTTTTGCGTCACTTTGCGTACCTGAAATCCACCGTATCGTAGGCAGCGCTACACACGCCTGTGACTCTTCTCCCGTAGTATATTTTAAACTAGGAGGTCATGTAAAATAATTTGCGTCGACCGGGAGTCGAACCCGGGTCGATTGCTTGGAAGGCAACCATGCTAGCCGTTACACCACCGACGCAGACGATATTAAGACTGTGCAATGAAAAAAGAGCACAGCTCTGTGGAGTGTAAAATTAGTGTAAATAGGAAGTTATTTTGAAAACGATTTTTTGTCTAATAAAAAGGCACTTTGTTGAACTCTAACTAAAATTTATTTAACTTATATCTTGCTACTGGTCATGCCGCCTCGATGGCGCAGTAGGCAGCGCGTGAGTCTCATAATCTCAAGGTCGTGAGTTCGATCCTCGCTCGGGGCACAGGTGGCACTTTATGTTATATAAATAGCAGTGTAGTATTGCGTCACTTTGCGTACCTAAAATCCACCGTATCATAGGCAGCGCTACACACGCCTGTGACTCTTCTTCCGTAGTATATTTTAAATTAGGAGGTCATGTAAAATTATTTGCGTCGACCGGGAGCCGAGCCCGGGTCGATTGCTTGGAAGGCAACCATGCTAGCCGTTACACCACCGACGCAAGCGATATTATGACTTTGCAATAAAAACAGAGCACAGATCTGTGGAGTGTAAAATTAGTGTAAATAGGAAGTTATTTTTGAAAACGATTTTTTGTCTAATAAAAAGGCACTTTGTTGAAAACTAATAAAAAATTATTTAACTTATATCTTGCTAAAGAGCATGCCGCTTCGATGGCGCAGTAGGCAGCGCGTGAGTCTCATAATCTCAAGGTCGTGAGTTCGATCCTCACAGGTGGCACTTTATGTTATATAAATACCAGTGTAGATTTGCGTCACTTTGCGTACCTAAAATCCACTGTATCATAGGCAGCGCTACACACGCCTGTGACTCTTCTTCCGTAGTATATTTTAAATTAGGAGGTCATGTAAAATAATTTGCGTCGACCGGTAGTCGAACCCGGGTCGATTGCTTGGAAGGCAACCATGCTAGCCGTTACACCACCGACGCAGGCAATATTAAGACTGTGCAATGAAAAAAGAGCACAGCTCTGTGGAGTGTAAAATTAGTGTAAATAGGAAGTTATTTTGAAAACGATTTTTTGTCTAATAAAAAGGCACTTTGTTGAACTCTAACTAAAATTTATTTAACTTATATCTTGCTACTGGTCATGCCGCCTCGATGGCGCAGTAGGCAGCGCGTGAGTCTCATAATCTCAAGGTCGTGAGTTCGATCCTCGCTCGGGGCACAGGTGGCACTTTATGTTATATAAATAGCAGTGTAGTATTGCGTCACTTTGCGTACCTAAAATCCACCGTATCATAGGCAGCGCTACACACGCCTGTGACTCTTCTTCCGTAGTATATTTTAAATTAGGAGGTCATGTAAAATTATTTGCGTCGACCGGGAGCCGAGCCCGGGTCGATTGCTTGGAAGGCAACCATGCTAGCCGTTACACCACCGACGCAAGCGATATTATGACTTTGCAATAAAAACAGAGCACAGATCTGTGGAGTGTAAAATTAGTGTAAATAGGAAGTTATTCTTGAAAACGATTTTTTGTCTAATAAAAAGGCACTTTGTTGAAAACTAATAAAAAATTATTTAACTTATATCTTGCTAAAGAGCATGCCGCTTCGATGGCGCAGTAGGCAGCGCGTGAGTCTCATAATTTCAAGGTCGTGAGTTCGATCCTCACAGGTGGCACTTTATGTTATATAAATACCAGTGTAGATTTGCGTCACTTTGCGTACCTAAAATCCACCGTATCATAGGCAGCGCTACACACGCCTGTGACTCTTCTTCTGTAGTATATTTTAAATTAGGAGGTCATGTAAAATAATTTGCGTCGACCGGTAGTCGAACCCGGGTCGATTGCTTGGAAGGCAACCATGCTAGCCGTTACACCACCGACGCAGGCAATATTAAGACTGTGCAATGAAAACATAGCACATCTCTGTGGAGTGTAAAATTTAGTATAAATAGGAAGTTTTTTTGAAAACGATTTTTTGTCCAATAGAAAGGCACAGTGTTGAACTCTAACTAAAATGTATTTAATTTATATCTCGCTACTGCTCATGACGCCTCGATGGCGCAGTAGGAACGCGTGAGTCTCATAATCACTAGGTCGTGAGTTCGATCCGCACAGGTGGCACTTTATTTTATGAAAATAGCAGTGTAGTTTTGCGTCACTTTGCGTACCTGAAATCCACTGTATCATAGGCAGCGCTACACACGCCTGTGACTCTTCTTCCGTAGTATATTTTAAACTAAGAGGACATGTAAAATAATTTGCGTCGACCGGTAATAGAACCCGGGTCGATTGCTTGGAAGGCAACCATGCTAGCCGTTACACCACCGACGCAGGCAGTATTAAGACTGTGCAATGAAAACAGAGCACGGCTCTGTGGAGTGTAAAATTAGTGTAAATAGGAAGTTATTTTGAAAACGATTGTTTTTTGTCTAATAAAAAGGCACTTTGTTGAACTCTAACTAAAATGTATTTAACTTATATCTCGCTACTGGTCATGCCGCCTCGATGGCGCAGTAGGCAGCGCGTGAGTCTCATAATCTCAAGGTCCTGAGTTCGATCCTCACTCTGGGCACTGGTGGCACTTTATTTTATGTAAATAGCAGTGTAGTTTTGCGTCACTTTGCGTACCTAAAATCCACCGTATCATAGGCAGCGCTACACACGCCTGTGACTCTTTTTCCTTAGTATATTTTGAATTAGGAGGTCATGTAAAATAATTTGCGTCGACCGGGAGTCGAACACGGGTCGATTGCTTGGAAGGCAACCATGCTAGCCGTTACACCACCGACGCAGGCAATATTAAGTCTGTGCAATGAAAACATAGCACATCTCTGTGGAGTGTAAAATTAGTATAAATAGGAAGTTTTTTGAAAACGATTTTTTTGTCTGATAAAAAGGCACTTTGTTGAACTCTAACTAAAATTTATTCAATTTATATCTCGCTACTGCTCATGCCAACTCGATGGCGCAGTAGGAAGCGCCTGAGTCTCATAATCTCAAGGTCGTGAGTTCGATCCTCACTCGGGGCACAGGTGGCACTTTATTTTATGTAAATAGCAGTGTAGTTTTGCGTCACTTTACGTACCTAAAATCCACATTATCATAGGCAGCGCTACACACGCCTGTGACTCTTCTTCCGTAGTATATGTTGAATTAGGAGGTCATGTAAAATAATTTGCGTCGACAGAGAGTCGAACCAATGTCGCTTGCTTGGAAGGCAACCATGCTAGCCTTTACACCACCGACGCAGGCAATATTTAGCCCGTGCAAAGAAAACATAGCACAGCTCTGTGGAGTGTAAAATTAGTTTAAATAGGAAGTTATTTTGAAAACGATTTTTTGTCTAATAAGAAGGCACTTTGTTGAACTCTAACTAAAATTTATTTAATTTATATCTTGTTACTGGTCATGCCGCCTCGATGGCGCAGTAGGAAGCGCGTGAGTCTAATAATCTCAAGGTCGTGAGTTCGATCCTCAATCGGGGCACAGGTTGCACTTTATGTTATATAAATAGCAGTGTAGTTTTGCGTACCTAAAATCCACCGTATCATAGGCAGCGCTACACACGCCTGTGACTCTTCTTCCTTAGTATATTTTGAATTAGGAGGTCATGTAAAATAATTTGCGTCGACCGGGAGTCGAACACGGGTCGATTGCTTGGAAGGCAACCATGCTAGCCGTTACACCACCGACGCAGGCAATATTAAGTCTGTGCAATGAAAACATAGCACATCTCTGTGGAGTGTAAAATTAGTATAAATAGGAAGTTTTTTGAAAACGATTTTTTTGTCTGATAAAAAGGCACTTTGTTGAACTCTAACTAAAATTTATTTAACTTATATCTTGCTACTAGTCATGCCGTCTCGATGGCGCAGTAGGCAGCGCCTGAGTCTCATAAACTCAAGGTCGTGAGTTCGATCCTCACTCGGTGCACAGGTGGAACTTTATTTTATGTAAATAGCAGTGTAGTTTTGTGTCACTTTGCGTACCTAAAATCCACATTATCATAGGCAGCGCTACACACGCCTGTGACTCTTCTTCCGTAGTATATTTTGAATTAGGTCATGTAAAATAAATTGCGTCGACCGGGAGTCGAACCCGGGTCGATTGCTTGGAAGGCAACCATGCTAGCCGTTACACCACCGACGCAGGCAATATTAAGACTTTGCAATGAAAACATAGCACAGCTCTGTGGAGTGTAAAATTAGTATAAATAGGAAGTTATTTTTGAAACGATTTTTTTGTCTAATAAAAAGGCACTTTGTTGAACTCTAACTAAAATTTATTTAATTTATATCTTGCTATTGGTCATCTTGCTACTGGTCGATGGCGCAGTAGGCAGCGCGTGAGCCTCATAATCCCCAGGTCGTGAGTTCGATCCTCACTCACTGCACAGGTGGCTCTTTATTTTATGTAAATAGCAGTGTAGTTTTTGCGTCACTTTGCGTACCTAAAATCCATATTATCATAGGCAGCGGTACACACGCCTGTGACTCTTCTTCCGTAGTATATTTTGAATTAGGAGGTCATGTAAAATAATTAGCGTCGACCGGGAGTCGAACCCGGGTCGATTTCTTGGAAGGCAACCATGCTAGCCGTTACACCACCGACGCAGGCATTATTAAGTTTGTGCAATGAAAACATAGCACAGCTCTGTGGAGTGTAAAATTAGTTTAAATAGGAAGTTATTTTGAAAACGATTTTTTGTTTAATAAGAAGGCACTTTGTTGAACTCTAACTAAAATGTATTTAATTTATATCTCGCTACTGTTCATGACGCCTCGATGGCGCAGTAGGAAGCGCGTGAGTCTCATAATCACAAGGTCGTGAGTTAGATCCGCACAGGTGGCACTTTATTTTATGAAAATAGCAGTGTAGTTTTGCGTCAATTTGCGTACCTAAAATCCACTGTATCATAGGCAGCGCTACACACGCCTGTGACTCTTCTTCCGTAGTATATTTTAAACTAAGAAGACATGTAAAATAATTTGCGTCGACCGGTAGTCGAACCCGGGTCGATTGCTTGGAAGGCAACCATGCTAGCCGTTACACCACCGACGCAGGCAATATTAAGACTGTGTAATTAAAACAGAGCACAGCTCTGTGGAGTGTAAAATTAGTGTAAATAGGAAGTTATTTTGAAAACGATTTTTTGTCTAATAAAAAGGCACTTTGTTGAACTCTAACTAAAATTTATTTAACTTATATCTTGCTACTGGTCATGCCGCCTCGATGGCGCAGTAGGCAGCGCGTGAGTCTCATAATCTCAAGGTCGTGAGTTCGATCCTCACTCGGGGCACAGGTGGCACTTTATTTTATGTAAACAGCAGTGTAGTTTTGCGTCACTTTGCGTACCTAAAATCCACATTATCATAGGCAGCGCTACACACGCCTGTGACTCTTCTTCCGTAGTATATTTTGAATTAGGAGGTCATGTAAAATAATTTGCGTCGACCGGGAGTCGAACATTGCTTGGAAGGCAACCATGCTAGCCGTTACACCACCGACGCAGGCAATTTTATGACTTTGCAATGAAAACATAGCACAGCTCTGTGGAGTGTTAAATTAGTATAAATAGGAAGTTATTTTTGAAAACGATTTTTTGCCTAATAAAAAGGCACTTTTTTGAACTCTAACTAAAATTTATTTAATTTATATCTTGCTACTGGTCATGCCGCCTCGATGGCGCAGTAGGCAGCGCGTGAGTCTCATAATCTCCAAGTCGTGAGTTCGATCCTCACTCAGGGCATAGGTCGCTCTTTATTTGATGTAAATAGCAGTGTAGTTTTGCGTCACTTTACGTACCTAAAATCCACATTATCATAGGCAGCGCTACACACGCCTGTGACTCTTCTTCCGTAGTATATTTTGAATTAGGAGGTCATGTAAAATAATTTGCGTCGACAGAGAGTCGAACCAATGTCGCTTGCTTGGAAGGCAACCATGCTAGCCTTTACACCACCGACGCAGGCAATATTTAGTCCGTGCAAAGAAAACATAGCACAGCTCTGTGGAGTGTAAAATTAGTTTAAATAGGAAGTTATTTTGAAAACGATTTTTTGTCTAATAAGAAGGCACTTTGTTGAACTCTAACTAAAATTTATTTAATTTATATCTTGTTACTGGTCATGCCGCCTCGATGGCGCAGTAGGAAGCGCGTGAGTCTAATAATCTCAAGGTCGTGAGTTCGATCCTCAATCGGGGCACAGGTTGCACTTTATGTTATATAAATAGCAGTGTAGTTTTGCGTACCTAAAATCCACCGTATCATAGGCAGCGCTACACACGCCTGTGACTCTTCTTCCTTAGTATATTTTGAATTAGGAGGTCATGTAAAATAATTTGCGTCGACCGGGAGTCGAACACGGGTCGATTGCTTGGAAGGCAACCATGCTAGCCGTTACACCACCGACGCAGGCAATATTAAGTCTGTGCAATGAAAACATAGCACATCTCTGTGGAGTGTAAAATTAGTATAAATAGGAAGTTTTTTGAAAACGATTTTTTTGTCTGATAAAAAGGCACTTTGTTGAACTCTAACTAAAATTTATTTAACTTATATCTTGCTACTAGACATGCCGTCTCGATGGCGCAGTAGGCAGCGCCTGAGTCTCATAAACTCAAGGTCGTGAGTTCGATCCTCACTCGGTGCACAGGTGGCACTTTATTTTATGTAAATAGCAGTGTAGTTTTGTGTCACTTTGCGTACCTAAAATCCACATTATCATAGGCAGCGCTACACACGCCTGGGACTCTTCTTCCGTAGTATATTTTGAATTAGGTCATGTAAAATAAATTGCGTCGACCGGGAGTCGAACCCGGGTCGATTGCTTGGAAGGCAACCATGCTAGCCGTTACACCACCGACGCAGGCAATATTAAGACTTTGCAATGAAAACATAGCACAGCTCTGTGGAGTGTAAAATTAGTATAAATAGGAAGTTATTTTTGAATCGATTTTTTTGTCTAATAAAAAGGCACTTTGTTGAACTCTAACTAAAATTTATTTAATTTATATCTTGCTACTGGTCATCTTGCTACTGGTCGATGGCGCAGTAGGCAGCGCGTGAGCCTCATAATCCCCAGGTCGTGAGTTCGATCCTCACTCACTGCACAGGTGGCTCTTTATTTTATGTAAATAGCAGTGTAGTTTTGCGTCACTTTGCGTACCTAAAATCCATATTATCATAGGCAGCGGTACACACGCCTGTGACTCTTCTTCCGTAGTATATTTTGAATTAGGAGGTCATGTAAAATAATTAGCGTCGACCGGGAGTCGAACCCGGGTCGATTTCTTGGAAGGCAACCATGCTAGCCGTTACACCACCGACGCAGGCATTATTAAGTTTGTGCAATGAAAACATAGCACAGCTCTGTGGAGTGTAAAATTAGTTTAAATAGGAAGTTATTTTGAAAACGATTTTTTGTTTAATAAGAAGGCACTTTGTTGAACTCTAACTAAAATGTATTTAATTTATATCTCGCTACTGTTCATGACGCCTCGATGGCGCAGTAGGAAGCGCGTGAGTCTCATAATCACAAGGTCGTGAGTTAGATCCGCACAGGTGGCACTTTATTTTATGAAAATAGCAGTGTAGTTTTGCGTCAATTTGCGTACCTAAAATCCACTGTATCATAGGCAGCGCTACACACGCCTGTGACTCTTCTTCCGTAGTATATTTTAAACTAAGAAGACATGTAAAATAATTTGCGTCGACCGGTAGTCGAACCCGGGTCGATTGCTTGGAAGGCAACCATGCTAGCCGTTACACCACCGACGCAGGCAATATTAAGACTGTGTAATTAAAACAGAGCACAGCTCTGTGGAGTGTAAAATTAGTGTAAATAGGAAGTTATTTTGAAAACGATTTTTTGTCTAATAAAAAGGCACTTTGTTGAACTCTAACTAAAATTTATTTAACTTATATCTTGCTACTGGTCATGCCGCCTCGATGGCGCAGTAGGCAGCGCGTGAGTCTCATAATCTCAAGGTCGTGAGTTCGATCCTCACTCGGGGCACAGGTGGCACTTTATTTTATGTAAACAGCAGTGTAGTTTTGCGTCACTTTGCGTACCTAAAATCCACATTATCATAGGCAGCGCTACACACGCCTGTGACTCTTCTTCCGTAGTATATTTTGAATTAGGAGGTCATGTAAAATAATTTGCGTCGACCGGGAGTCGAACCCGGGTCGATTGCTTGGAAGGCAACCATGCTAGCCGTTACACCACCGACGCAGGCAATTTTATGACTTTGCAATGAAAATATAGCACAGCTCTGTGGAGTGTTAAATTAGTATAAATAGGAAGTTATTTTTGAAAACGATTTTTTGTCTAATAAAAAGGCACTTTTTTGAACTCTAACTAAAATTTATTTAATTTATATCTTGCTACTGGTCATGCCGCCTCGATGGCGCAGTAGGCAGCGCGTGAGTCTCATAATCTCCAAGTCGTGAGTTCGATCCTCACTCAGGGCATAGGTGGCTCTTTATTTTATGTAAATAGCAGTGTAGTTTTGCGTCACTTTGCGTACCTAAAATCCACATTATCATAGGCAGCGCTACACACGCCTGTGACTCTTCTTCCGTAGTATATTTTGAATTAGGAGGTCATGTAAAATAATTTGCGTCGACCGGGAGTCGAACCCGGGTCGATTGCTTGGAAGGCAACCATGCTAGCCGTTACACCACCGACGCAGGCAATATTAAGTCTGTGCAATGAAAACATAGCACAGCTCTGTGGAGTGTAAAATTAGTGTAAATAGGAAGTTATTTTTGAAAACGATTTTTTGTCTAATAAAAAGGCACTTTGTTGAACTCTAATAACAATTTATTTAATTTATATCTTGCTACAGATCATGCCGCCTCGATGGCGCAGTAGGCAGCGCGTGAGTCTCATAATCTCAAGGTCGTGAGTTCGATCCTCACTCGGGGCACAGGTGGCACTTTATTTTATGTAAATATCAGTGTAGTTTTGCGTCACTTTGCGTACCTGAAATCCACTGTATCATAGGCAGCGCCACACACGCCTGTGACTCTTCTTCCGTATTATATTTTAAACTAGGAGATCATGTACAATAATTTGCGTCGACCGAGTGTCGAACCCGGGAGATTGCTTGGAAGGCAACCATGCTAGCCGTTACACCACCGACGCAGGCAATGTTAAGACTGTGCAATGAAAAAAGAGCACAGCTCTGTGGAGTGTAAAATTAGTGTAAATAGGAAGTTATTTTGAAAACGATTTTTTGTCTAATAAAAAGGCACTTTGTTGAACTCTAACTAAAATTTATTTAACTTATATCTTGCTACTGATGATGGCGCAGTAGGCAGCGCGTGAGTCTCATAATCTCAAGGTCGTGAGTTCGATCCTCACTCGGGGCACAGGTGGCACTTTATTTTATGTAAATAGCAGTGTAGTTTTGCGTCACTTTGCGTACCTAAAATCCACATTATCATAGGCAGCGCTACACACGCCTGTGACTCTTCTTTCGTGGTATATTTTGAATTAGGAGGTCATGTAAAATAATTTGCGTCGACCGGAAGTCGAACCCGGGTTGATTGCTTGGAAGGCAACCATGCTAGCCGTTACACCACCGACGCAGGCAATATTAAGTTTGTGCAATGAAAACATAGCACAGCTCTGTGGAGTGTAAAATTAGTTTAAATAGGAAGTTATTTTGAAAACGATTTTTTGTTTAATAAGAAGGCACTTTGTTGAACTCTAACTAAAATGTATTTAATTTATATCTCGCTACTGCTCATGACGCCTCGATGGCGCACAGTAGGAAGCTCGTGAGTCTCATAATCACAAGGTCGTGAGTTCGATCCGCACAGGTGGCAGTTTATTTTATGAAAATAGCAGTGTAGTTTTGCGTCAATTTGCGTACCTAAAATCCACTGTATCATAGGCAGCGCTACACACGCCTGTGACTCTTCTTCCGTAGTATATTTTAAACTAAGAGGACATGTAAAATAACTTGCGTCGACCGGTAGTCGAACCCGGGTCGATTGCTTGGAAGGCAACCATGCTAGCCGTTACACCACCGACGCAGGCGATATTAAGACTGTGTAATTAAAACAGAGCACAGCTCTGTGGAGTGTAAATTTTTTTTCGAAAACGATTTTTTGTCTAATAAAAAGGCACTTTGTTGAACTCTAACTAAAATTTATTTAATTTATATCTTGCTACTGGTCATGCCGCCTAGATGGCGCAGTAGGCAGCGCGTGCGTCTCATAATCTCAAGGTTGTGAGCTCGATCCTCACTCGGGGCAAAGGTGGCACTTTATTTTATGTAAATAGCAGTGTAGTTTCGCGTCACTTTGCGTACCTAAAATCCACCGTATCATAGGCAGCGC
The DNA here is from genome assembly GCA_964017125.1 of Flabesymbios commensalis. Taxonomy (NCBI): domain Eukaryota; kingdom Metazoa; phylum Annelida; class Polychaeta; order Terebellida; family Flabelligeridae; genus Flabesymbios; species Flabesymbios commensalis. The sequence continues at coordinate 45,207,430 of OZ024906.1, forward strand.
TACACACGCCTGTGACTCTTCTTCAGTAGTATATTTTGAACTTGGAGGTCATTTAAAATAATTTGCGTCGACCTGGAGGCGAACCCGGCTCGATTGCTTGGAAGGCAACCATGATAGCAGTTACACCATCGACGCAGGCAAGATTATGACTTTGCAATGAAAACAGATCACAGCTCTGTGGAGTGTAAAATTATTGTAAATAGGGAGTTATATTTGAAAACGATTTTTTGTCTAATAAAAAGGCACTTTGTTGAACTCTAACTAAAAATTATTTAAAGGGACCTTTTGGGATGAGACATTTTCAATTTTTTTTAAATTTTGACAATTTAATTTATATGAAGCTATATAGCCTACTGATCTTAACTAAAAATACAAAAAGTCAAAAAACAATTTTAAAGCACCGAAAAAGAGTGAAATAGTTATATTTCCAGGTCGTATATTGCTATGTAAACAAAACAAGTCAGCAATATACAGCACTTTGCACCACATATTCCCACGTCTTGGACGGGGAGATCAAGGCAATCGCCGCTAATTGGCCGCTAATTGGTGTCTTCTAGTCAGGACATGGGGGGATACACCGGCAACACTGATAGTCTGCCCAACGCTGGGCCGCCGGCATCACCATGTGGCCCAATGCTGTAGGAACATTCAATCATCCTTCAGCAAGTGTTTAGGTATACAAAGAGTTTGTTTGGGTTTTAAGCGATTTCATAGCTAAAATGTTGATAAGAAATATTTGTAAAAATCTAAAAACTCTGAAAAAAATAAAATCATGATCTGGGGGATACACTACTTCATTACAAAACTAAAAACGAAAATTGATGTCATCCCAAGGGGCTGCTTTAATTTATATCTTGCTACTGGTCATGCCGCCTCGATGGCGCAGTCATCTTCATCTATCCAGTTGTCTGCTACCGGCAGACTGCCTGGATATCACGTATATGTGCTATGAGTTCAGAACCCCCCTCTTCCCTGGCCAACTCATGCAGGGTGTGGCGCAGTAGGCAGCGCGTGAGTCTCATAATCTCAAGGTCGTGAGTTCAATCCCCACTCGGGGCAAACGTGGCACTTTATTTTATGTATATAGCAGTGTAGTTTTACGTAACTTTGCGTACCTAAAATGCACCGTATCATAGGCAGCGCTACACACGCCTGTGACTCTTCTTATGTAGTATATTTTGAACTAGGAGGTCATGTAAAATAATTTGCGTCGACCGGGGAGTCGAACCCGGGTCGATTGCTTGGAAGGCAACCATGCTAGCCGTTACACCACCGACGCAGGCAATATAAGGATTGTGCAATGAAAACATAGCACTGCTCTGTGAAGTGTTAAATTAGTGTAAAAAAGAAGTTATTTTCGAAAACGCTTCTTTGTCAAAAAAGGAACTTTGTTGATCTCCAGCAAAAATAATTTAATTTATATCTTGCCACATGTCATGTCGCCTCGATGGCGCAGTAGGCAGCGCGTGAGTCTCATAATCTCAAGGTCGTGAGTTCGATCCTCACTCGCGGTTCAGGTGGCACTTTATTTTATGTAAATATCAGTGTAGTTTTGGGTCAACCGTCAATTTCCCGAGCCTGAAGAAAAGCGGGCAAATTTTTACGTCTAACCAAAAAAGTGTGTAATATGTCCACATAACTCATTATTTTTATTCCAAATGGGTTTATTTTAGGTCCACAATAATTCTAGAACATGTTTGAATTAAAACTAAGCATATATACCATACTAAAATCGGCTAAGAGAAAAGTATTTTGACTAATTACTGAAAAAGTATGAAAAATAGGTAAAATTAGGAGTTAAAATACAAACTTAAAGCTTTCTTGTACATTTTGCAAAGATCGGACAGAAAATAAGTATATTTCTGTTGATATCAAATATATTGATATAGCTCAAAATTTCACTACACAGTTGGCAGAAATGTGTAATATGCTAGATTTTTCCAAATCGGAAAAAAAGCGCGCATATGTCATGTACAATTTTGGCCATATTTCAGTAAAGCAGCGGCAGTTACCTGATCAACAGGTTAATTCTGGCCCCTGAATAGTCCAGCTATGTGAAAATGATAGTGGCCTAAACTCCCATTCCGGGTGACACCTTTCTCCCTGCCACGTCTGGTCCACAACCGATGAGCCAATCGTCTACATAAAGATTGGATTGCAGTTCTGTACTAGTAGGGGGATCCGGGTAAGTTGATAAGTGATAACGTATAGTGGCAGTTAACAAAAAAGGGCTACATCGGTTACCAAAGGGAACTCTAAGAAACTTCATGATCCGAATGGTATCCTTGTCATCCCACAGAAACCTATGAACATCTTGGTCCGATTCTGTCACGGCAATTTGCAAAAAGGTATTATCTGCAGTAATGGCGAAACGCCAACGTCTAAACCTAATGAGAATGGCCGTTAAATTTGGAACAAGGTTTGGTCCCGTTTCAAGACAATCATTTAAAGCTACTCCATTATATCCCTTTGCAGATGCATTGAATACTGGGCGAATCCGTGTGGAGAGGCTACTCTCACGAATCACGGGGTGATGAGGAAGGTAAAATACCGGTGGTACGTCGGAGGCGGATGAGGTAACTTCAGTTATAATATTCAAATCTCTTAATTCACTGAAAACAGAGGGATATTGAACAGCAAGATCAGGTGTCATTGAAAGGCGTCTATTTAAACTCAATAGACTTTTGTGTGCTTGTCTATAATTACAAAGTAGAGTATCTTTGACTCCATCCTCCTTCCAAGGCAGTGAAACCACATAACGGCCTTCGGAAAAGAGAATCGAATCATTAAATTTTCTCAAAGTCTTGTCATCAACATTAACTTCAGTTGCAGCCAAACCAACTGAGTCCAGATCCCATAGGGATTCAACAAAATTATCATTGATTATAGCATTAGGAAAACGCGAATTACACAACAACTGATAGCCAACGGGAGGATGTTCCCCTTGCCCATCAGCAGCATTGCCACCCGCGCATCCAGATATTAGCCAACCAAACACGGTCTCTTGTGCTAACAGACCTCGTCCCAAGGACATGACGCCTGGGAGCACAATAGACCAATAATAATCTGGACCTACTGACAAATCGATTGTCATATTGTTGTCAACAGGCGTGGTTACGAGAGGTACATGAGATAGCTGTTCGATTAAACAATGTGGCATAGCTGCTGAGCACACAGGAGCACAATTTTGTTCAATTTCAATGACATTAACAGTGACACAAGATGTTATATCACGGAAAAGGTACACATTATAGATACCGCGAATCTGAGAGGCGACCGGTCGCGAACTGCCGAATGCCGCAAATGCTACAGATTCAACACCTGTAGAACACGGTGAAAGATGATTAATCACTTCTTGACGCACATACAAACAATCTGATCCAGTATTTAATAACACTGTTAATGATGCAGGCTTATCCCGTTTGTTATTGGCAGTAACCTGTAATAGCTGAGGTAGAATTCGGTTGCGACTATGACACAATCGCACATTCCCACCACTAGGTGCTGTTCCGGCCCGTCATACAGTCTGAGAAGGGGATAACGAGGAAAAACGTGGAGCATTGACGTTAACGCCACGTGTATAAACGTCCGGCGCCACAGCACTGTGACATAACAAGCGATGATGCTGGCCACCACACGAACCACATTTTTCCTTACAGGAAGACTGAAGATATCCGGTATTTAAGCAGGCATAACACAATCTATGGCGATAAGATTTGTCTCTTCTCCCGCGATGTGGCAACTGTAGCGATTGAGAACATCGAGCTATGGAATGAGATCCACTGCAAATCACACAATGAACAGGCGTGGTAGGAGCCGCACTTGACAGTGTAGCAGCGGCTGGTCTATGTAACTGCGGGGGTGAGTAAGGGGGGGGGGGTAAGTTGAGCATGGCTTGTAGATTCATGTGTCCTGCTAGTGTAACAGGAAGCGCGGTCACGTCGTTTAAGTTCTTCATGTAAACTACCTAAAAGAAATTCCAAGTCTCCTTCCTTTCCGACACTATTGAGTGCCCACTCCAGCTGACATTCCATGGACAGCTTGCCCAGCATCATGGGTGTAAGCAAAACCCCATATTGGTTCCCTTGAACACTAAGCATCTGCAAATTTCTAACGTGACTGTGCAACGTGTTATAAAACTGCCACAAATCAGCCGTAACATTCGGTGAGGGGGGTGATAAATTATACAATTCCTCCACATGACGGAAAATCAGTACTTGCAGATCCCCAAACCGCTCCTTCAATATGGCGATAGCAGTATCATAATGGTCAGCAGTAAGCCGCCAAAGCTGAACCCGACAAAAGCGATATCAGGTATGAAAATTTGACAATTTTCGAATGCTTACTGTTGTAGATGTGTGCCTCAAACAAACCCTAGAAGTGGGCCCAGGCTTTGCGGTCGCCCGTAAACTTAGGCAACTCTAACTTCGGTAATCGGGCCGATGAAACCTCTGACACAGTTGACTTCAGCAGCGAGTCTCCTGAACTAGGCAAGGTAGTAGTGGGTGGTAGAGATGTCTTTTTAGCCTCCAGAAACTGTAGCGCTCGTACGTACACCGGCTTATATTTTTCCAGAAACACAAAAGCCTCCTCCACTTCTCCAATCTATGAAAGCTCAAAAGGGACATTATCTCCTTCTTGTGTGATTTAGATGTACGCCCTCGCCACACAGTCGTTCGTCCTCGCCACACGGTCGTACGTCCTCGCCACACGGTCGTTCGTCCTCGCCACACCGTCATTCGTCCTCGCCACACCACCGTTCGTCCTCGCCAGGATAATGTTCCCCCCTACCTGGCCCAATGTTTGCCCCTGCCAGGGCCAACGTTCGTCCTTGCCAGAGTAATGTTTTCCCCTGCCTGGTCCAATGTTCTCCCCTGCCTGAGTCATGTTCTCCCCTGCCCCTGCCAGGCCAAATGTTTGTCACAGCCAGGCGCTGTTGATATCTTATAGCGGGAACGAGCGACGTCCAGCGGGGGCTAACGAGAAGGGCGATGATGAAGGTAGGTTCGCGGTCAAATTATCTCTCATTTTTAGACCGCGTTCAATAAACACACGTGCTGCAGATTATCTTTCTTATTATCAAAAGAGTCCGCTGATTTATTACTTTCATTCTACGGTCTAACTGACATTAGGCCTAAGCTTGGCCTCGGTGAGTATAAAATGTGTCATTGTTATGATATTATGAGTAGGAGTTATTAATTAATTATATATAGGCCTATATATATATATATAAATTGTTTGCGTTTTCCTCGTCTCAGAATAACCATGAGTAACCATGAATAACCATGAATACCATAGGCATGATAGGGGCCTACCAGCCTACCTATTGTCTGCAGGCCATATTGGCCTAGACTCTGGGCCTATACCATGTTTTTTACAGCGCTTAAATTTATAACAAAGACCATAGAGCCTACACATCAATTACGCAAAGATCTAGCCCTACCATTAAAATGTACATTTTTAATTTCAACTAAAAAATAGGCCTACGTTATTTGCTTCAACCTGAGCATTCGTGCCGCTAATCTCTTGGCAATTACAGACTAAAATATAATATAACTTTTTTATATTGACGATTTTTCTGAAAAAAGACGCCTACATTTCATAATTATTCGAGCATAGACGTTTAATAGAGTAAATAGCCTAGTTATTGCTAAGAAATATGGGATCACAAATTTCGTGATTCATAAGAACGGAATGGTGTAAAGTGCTTTTAACATCATTGTTAATATGCACCTACATTTTGATACCAACATGAATTTATAAAACTTCTTAAACGCATAGCATTATTTCACGATATTATCTATCTATATCAATCAATTAAGTTGTGAGCGTCAAAGCGTGCACAGTTTAGCAGCGTTACGTCATCAAAGTGGCCTCCCCCACACACATAAGTCAATTTACCATCGTTTGCTAAATGCTGGTACTGCATCGTAGACTGTGTGCCAGCAATAAACCAGCATTGACTACGTTGACTGTCCTATTGTATATCGGAATAAGACAAAGGAACTTATAATCAGAAAATATTCAAAATTCATGAGAACCCATAATGACCCGATCACCCCACCCTCTCGTCATCATCTGTACATCATTGATTTCATCACTGTTTTGGTAAAGCCACTTAAATGCCCATTTGTGCCTAAAAGTGATGTCAAACCTATTTTACTGGTACTTAAATCGAGATAAAGTATAAAACTACAGGTTATTTAGCCATTCAATCCGCTTGATCAGTGTGAGTAGGCGGTTTATCACAGCTCTAAGTGCTTTTTTAAATAAGAAATATAGGCCTATATATAATTAATTAATAACTCCTACTCATAATATCATAACAATGACACATTTTATACTCACCGAGGCCAAGCTTAGGCCTAATGTCAGTTAGACCGTAGAATGAAAGTAATAAAGCAGCGGACTCTGTTGATATTATTATTATAGATAATCTGCAGCACGTGTGTTTATTGAACGCGGTCTAAAAATGAGAGATAATTTGACTGCGAAAACCTACCTTCATCATCGCCCTTCTCGTTCGCCCCCGCTGGACGTCGCTCGCCCCCGCTATAAGATATCAACAGCGCCTGGCTGTGACAAACATTTGGCCTGGTAGGGGCAGGGGAGAACATGACTCAGGCAGGGGAGAACATTGGACCAGCCAGGGGAAAACATTACTCTGGCAAGGACGAACGTTGGCCCTGGCAGGGGCAAACATTGGGCCAGGTAGGGGAGAACATTACTCTGGCGAGGACGAACAGTGATGTGGCGAGGACGAATGACGGTGTGGCGAGGACGAACGACCGTGTGGCGAGGACGAACGACTGTGTGGCGAGGGCGAACGGCCGTGTGGCGAGGACGAACGACCGTGTGGCGAGGACGAACGACTGTGTGGCGAGAGGGGGAATGACGGTGTGGCGAGGACGAACGACGGTGTGGCGAGGACGAATGACGGTGTGGCGAGGACGAACGACCGTGTGGCGAGGACGAACGACCGTGTGGCGAGGACGAACAAACGTGTGGCGAGGACGAACGACTGTGTGGCGAGGGCGAACGACCGTGTGGCGAGGACGAACGACTGTGTGGCGAGGGCGTACATCTAAATCACACAAGAAGGAGATAATGTCCCTTTTGAGCTTTCATACCAATCAGACTGGAACTCGCTGTCGTGTCCGTAATCTGTCCCTGACACGCCTCCAACTCCTCACTATACTTTATATAGTCATCCATAGCGACTTGAACCTCAGTACACGAGGGAGGACTCTCTGAGTTGGCCAGTAACGAATCGATCTTACCAGCACTGAGCGTAAGCCATTTCCTTAATGTTTTTTTTCTGTAACAGCGCCTTTGAAAGCATGATGCAGGTAGTTCACTGTACTGACCACGATAACGCTCACCGCGTACGATCACACAACACTGTGTACAACACGCGTCGTTACAGTCTGTCAATAATAACACTCACCACATGAAGTGTCCACCATCCTCATACAATTAGTCCATTTCACCCGTCTGTCGTTTGTCGTTTGCAAGGAGAGGCTTCGAATATTTCTGGGCACCATGTAAAGTTCACATCTCCACGCAACCTCTCCCCACAAAAGACAACTAGTAGCGCTGATTCATAATATTTATTTCCATTCCATATCCAAGCAAGGTTCGTCAGGGTGTTGTCATAATCATTGTGTTTAGCATTCACACAGCGCAGTGCTACATTCATTCAGTGATTGACTCTCCAACTCTCTCCCTTGATGTTTCTTGAACGAGTGACGTTTCCAGAGTTGCCCTCTCACACAGAGCCTGAGACTCTGTTCACGGCCAATCACACCTCTGTGTTTGAACATCAAATAACAACTTTAACCAATCAACTCACACCACCAGTGGACCAAGAGCCAATGCTGTTCCAACATTGGCTCAAGGCCCTCCAGTCCGAGTGACAGTGTGACAGCGGTTGATCAGTCACCGGCAAGTGCCAACACTGTGCCATGATTGGCACAAAATCCAACAGATATCATCATAAACGCTGGTTCCATGAAGTGCCGACTGGGTAACATATATCGTCCCCCTCCCTCAGCGGGCAATGGTCTCACAGTTAGAGGCTTCATGCAGGATTTGGTGTTTTTTTTTAGAGGATTATATATCATACCATGGCAAGATGATTCTCGTCGGGGATTTCAACATCCACGTTGATGATCAGAATGACTGCAACACGTTTTATGTCCCTCCTCGAGGATTCTGAGCTTCAGCAACATGAGTACGCTCCACACATAAGAAAGGTCACACCCTGGATCTTATCATCAGCCGTCCTTCAGACCATCTTGTGATTAATACTGTGACCTCTACAATGATGACTGACCATCGACCAGGCTAAACCATCTTAGCCCAAAAAACAGATATCCTTCAGGAATCTGAGGAATATCGATCATGACCAGCTGAAGATTGATATATCCATGTCCTGTCTTTCTGCACAAAATCATGTGGACACAGTGGATACATTGGCGGATGACTACCAAAACACACTGCGCCATCTATTGGACTAGCTTGCCCCTCTACAAACCAAAACCATCACGGTACGACCCTCACTTCCTTGGCTCAGTAAAAATATCGCTCAAGCCAAGAGAGTTCGGAGGCAGTATGAGAGAAAGTGGAGGCGTACACTTCAGCCTGACCTTGACATTTTTAAGGAGAAACATAAAGCAGTATGTCATTTGTTAGACTCTTCAAAATCAAACTATTACCACCAAAAAATCACAAAGTGTGGACAAGATGGAAGATCTCTCTACAAGGTCATGGATGGCCTACTTGGCCGCAGTCAGAAGTCATCTCTGCCTGCTGCAGAGAACACTGCAGATTCATTTTGTGAATACTTCTCAACTAAGATTCAGAACTCTTCTGACTTATCACACGCACCCCATATCATGAACATATTAAGCCTGTTCTGACTTTAGTTGTTTGTAGAGGTAGTACCTTATTTTAACAGTTAGCCATAGCCTCTGGATGGACTGTGGTACTGGTGTCTAACTCTCACCTAGCTTTCTTTAAACTTGTGACATATATCACCGAGGTAATACATGCAAGTGAGAGATCAGATTTGGTGGCCTGTGTTCCCTTTTCGGTGAGAGCAGTTAGGCTTTGTATCTCCGACGTGCAAGAGCCGGCGGAGCCGCATCGGCTGGTCCAATTTAGACTAAATCACTTTTACAGAAAAAATGCATAATTTCAACTACACTCGGCCCAGCTCTCTCACTGAGTTCAATCACTGGAATGTTTAAAAGGGTACGTGGATAATGACAGTTTACAAACTCTATGGTTTAGCATGCTGACATCTAGGTCTACTCGACTACTTGACTGCTGCATTATCATCCACGCGAAGACTATAAAGATTAGCCGTGTCTAAACAAGAGCGAGCAACACTGCTGAAAAATCTAAATTTCAACTTAATTATTTCTAATTAGAACTGCTATCCAATCTATTGAAGTCTGAAGTTAGATCTAAAAAGAGACAAGGTAAATGTATCAGTGCCAGAAAGTAAGAAGACCTTGACAGACCGAAGAAGTTCTGCAATATGATAACAACAACAGCTTAATAAGTGATATAATAAACATAATTCTCGTGACAAGACCATTATCAACAAAATGAGAGCACTGGATGTAGTGGCAAGATGCTCCCATGAAGTAGCTGACACTAAGATACACATGTCTTAGAAAGTAGCAAATCAAGAGGAGGCGATTTGGTGTTATTCCAAATGACTTTCACATCCCAGAAACCAGCATTCCTCCTCAGGGGTGCATCGGAGACCATAAATCCACAAATATCCCGCCTATATGTTACAATTCCAATCTAAATGTTACAAACCCCATGCTTCTCTAACTCGAGCCCCATTGTTACAAACAGACCAACGTTGCTAAAAAATAGGTACGTATGTGGTGATTAACATTATTAAATTTTGAGCGCCATCTTGAAAAATATAATTTATATTTGTGTGTAATTCTGATGTGGGATTTACATTTTCAAAATAACCTGTACTTTTACACACGGCAATCCCAGTAAACACAAAACATTTGTATAACATATAAATGTTATACAAAATGTTTTGTGTTTACTGTGATGCCGCTTAACTTGTATTGTAAAATAACTTGTGATTTTACCAACCTAGCCCTCTTTTATATATACATGTACAAATAAGTGAGAAATGACTTTTAATTATATCAATGACGCAAGACCAGTATCAGCCCAACATTGGTTTCGTGTTGTCTGTCGCCCGCCCCAATAGTAGGACAGATGCACGGGGTGGGGTTGCTTGGGTCAGCGGCAGATTATTCTGGATACTGATGTCCTGACGTGAACCACCTTGGGGATGACACGGACCAGCTCGTCACAGGGATCATCAATCCCGATGTCAACCCTTTAACCCCCACCACCTAAAATAGTCTTGTTTATTCACCAAGGTCGCCGCGGCTGCGTGTGTTTGTAACTCAAACAACTGCGACATCTGCGTATATAGTTCATAGCTTTCCACTAGATACTTCAGTTGTTGTAATGATGTCACTTAAAATATGGTGTTTTATGTATAACAATAACGCGTATCCATGATGATCGTGACCGTTGCGGATTATTAGGGATCGATAGACGATACAGAAGAAAGTAGCAAATTAATGGTCGGGGTTGAATCCAATTATACGGATGTTTCACCTGGTCAATAGACAAGGTCAGTTAATTGGCTCGTATGCCGCTTAGTAATAACTGGTTCCCTTGTTCTTTATTTATTAGGGGACATCGTCTGTTTTGTTGTTGTGATAATGAATGCAGGGAGTGATTAGAAAAACTGAGGTATTACCAGAAACTACAAACGAGGCTCACGTCATGGCGGTAACCCTTTAACTCCACCAGAAACTACACACGGGGCTCACGTCATGGCGGTAACCCTTTAACCCCACCAGAAATTACACACGGGACCCACGTCATGGCAGTAACCCTTTAAATCCATGAGACTACACATGAGGCTCACGTCATGGCAGTAACCCTTTAACTCTGTCAAACTACACACGGGACCCACGTCATGGCAGTAACCCTTTAACTCCATCAGACTACACATGAGGCTCACGTCATGGCAGTAACCCTTTAACTCCGTTAAACTTCACACGGGGCTCACGTCATAGGGGTAACTCTTTAACTCCACCAGAAACTACACGCGAGGCTCACGTCATGGCGGTAACCCTTTAACTCCACCAGAAACTACACGCGGGGCTCACGTCATGGCGGTAACCCTTTAACTCCATCAGAAATTACACACGGGGCTCACGTCATGGTGGTAACCCTTTAAATCCACCAGAAACTACACGCCGGGCTCACGCCATGGCGGTAACCCTTTAACTCCGTTAAACTTCACACGGGGCTCACGTCATAGGGGTAACTCTTTAACTCCACCAGAAACTACACACGGGGCTCACGTCATGGCGGTAACTCTTTAACTCCACCAGAAACTACACGCGGGGCTCACGTCATGGCGGTAACCCTTTAACTCCATCAGAAATTACACACGGGGCTCACGTCATGGCGGTAACCCTTTAACTCCATCAGAAATTACACACGGGGCTCACGTCATGGCGGTAACCCTTTAACTCCGTGATTAACTACACACGGGGCTCACGTCATAGCGGTAACCCTTTAACTCCATCACACTTCACACGGGGCTCACGTCATGGTGGTAACCCTTTAAATCCACCAGAAACTACACGCCGGGCTCACGCCATGGCGGTAACCCTTTAACTCCATCAGAAATTACACACGGGGCTCACGTCATGGCGGTAACCCTTTAAATCCGTCAGACTACACCCGGGGCTCACGTCATGGCGGTAACCCTTTAAATCCGTCAGACTACACACGGGGCTCACGTCATGGCGGTAACCCTTTAAATCCGTCAAGATATACACGGGGCTCACGTCATGGCGGTAACCCTTTAACTCCATCAGACTACACACGGGGCTCACGTCATAGCGGTAACCCTTTAACTCCACCAGAAACTACAGGCGGGGCTCACGTCATGGCAGTAACTATTTAAATCCATCAAGCTACACACGAGGCTCACGTCATGGCGGTAACCCTTTAAATCCATCAGAAACTACACACGGGGCTCACGTCATGGCGGTAACCCTTTAACTCCATCAGACTACACACGGGGCTCACGTCATGGCGGTAACCCTTTGACTCCATCATACTACACATGAGGCTCACGTCATGGCAGTAACCCTTTAACTTCAGCAGAAACTACACACGGGGCTCACGTCATGGCGGTAACCCTTTAACTCCATCGGACTACACACGGGGCTCACGTCATGGCGGTTACCCTTTAACTCCATCAGACTACACACGAGGCTCACGTCATGGCGGTAGCCCTTTAACTCCATCAGACTACACATGAGGCTCACGTCATGGCAGTAACCCTTTAACTCTACCAGAAACTACACACGAGATTCACGTCATGGCGGTAAACCTTCAAATTTACCAGAAACTATACACGGGGCTCACGGCATGGCGGTAACCCTTTAAATCCACCAGAAACTACACGCGGGGCTCACGTCATGGCAGTAACCATTTAAATCCATCAGACTACACATGAGGCTCACGTCATGGCAGTAACCCTTTAACTCTACCAGAAACTACACACGAGATTCACGTCATGGCGGTGAACCTTCAAATTTACCAGAAACTATACACGGGGCTCACGGCATGGCGGTAACCCTTTAAATCCACCAGAAAATACACGCGGGGCTCACGTCATGGCAGTAACCATTTGAATCCGTCAAGATACACACGGGGCTCACGTCATGGGGAAAACCCTTTAAACCTACCTTTACCAATTTTGCATTTATGGCAAAACTACCTTCTTTTACCAAATTCGCATTTATTATAAATCCACATGTGTAGATGCAATAATTCCAATGCAGATATTTCATTACAGGCGTACTTGAATATCACGGAACAGAAATAACCTTCAAATGACCTTGGGGATATAGCATTTTAAAGACTCTACTCTTTTCCCGGCCTTGCTAACATTTCACTAATTTCTGAACAAGGGCTACCCCAGGGGCCCTCTATCAGTACAACATTGAGTATTTTGTGCATTTTTTTTAAAGTCGGTTTCTGGGGGTAGTTTTATCAAGGGGGAGTCGGTAAATACTAGTAGTTGTTATAGAAAATACAGGTTCTTCTTCTTCTTTAAGTACTGGGACAAACTTCCAAGATCGGAAGGCTAACGGCTCAGGAAGATTGCATGTGCGCAGCTCTCGGTTCAGTACCAGCATTGTAGGTCTTTGGCTTATAGAGTCTTTAAAACAAAAAGGTGATCATGAGTGTAAGGGGTAGAAAATAAAATGTCATTCCTCCCAACAAAAGTGTGCAAAAAGATGACGGACTGCTTTTATTGATAGGAGGAGAGACTGCAGATATCATGAGGGATTACTGTCTTGAAAGGGTGAGGAGGGATGGTGCACAGAATATATGTTCTGGCAACGCATTCCACTGACTGACTGTTTTCGAAAAAAGTTATTTTGATATAAATTTGTATTACAATGAAAGGGTAAGTAGGCCAGTCAGTTAGATCTTGTATTTGTCTGATGATGGCTAATATATTGGATAAATGGTACTGCCACAAGGTTATAGGTAATATTATATAGTATGGTGAGGCGGTAGCAACATCGTCGTTAGGCTAGAGTAGGCCATTGGAGATGGTCCAGTATGTCAGAATCTCAGAACATACCTAGCAGCTCTTATCTGGACCATCTCCAAACGCTAGCACATTTGGACTGTGGGTCCCACACTGTGGAGCAGTACTTTGGGCGTGAACGCACTAATGCCTTGTACACTTTGGTTTTAATGACTCTTGATCTCGTTTCCATACGTTTAACAAAGCCCAGTGACTGATTTGCGCTAGCTGTGATGTTAGCAATGTGTTGATTTTACTCTATTGAGGGTGTGTCCATGAAGAGTGTGATTGTAAGCTGTTGGAGACATTTTCTGGTCTCTGAGAATATTTTCACACTTGCTTGGGTTAAATTCCATTAGCCATTTGTTCCAATGCTATTAATTTATCTAGGTTTTTGTGGAGTTCTAAACATTCTTGAAAAAATTAATTTTTCTGTAAACTATGGCATTATCTGCGAAAAATCAAACTTTTGGGGGGTAGATAATTTGGAAGTCATTGATATAAATAATCAGAAAATGATAGGCCCCAAAACAGAACCTTGGGGTAGGCCTACTCTAGATGTTACTCCAACGGTGTCGGAAACTGCGCCCTCTTGTATCACTTTTTGAGTCTGATAGGTCCGATAGGAAAGAGTTGATCCAGTGGAGTGTGGAACCTCTAATGCAATAATAGCTTAATGGGGAGTAGTTGATGGGACACTTTGTCATACGCTTTGCTTAAATCCAAGACTGAAATGTCAGTTTGTTGTATATTGTCTAATTTTTTACCTAATTCATCTATTCTGTAGATCTTCGGGATCGAAAGCCATGTTGTCATAAAGAATTATGTTGTTTTCAAGGTGTTCCACCAAGTTTCTCACCACTGTGTGTTCAAACAGCTTACAGCAGATGCAACTAAGGGATCCAGGGCGATAATTTGAAGGGAGCGGAGGAACGAGTTGTTCTGAAAATTACTATAACAATCTTGGTACTATTCCATCAAGCCCTGCGGCCTTGTGAATTTTGAGTGATCTCAGTAATTTGGTGACCCAAGGCACAGTGATAGAAAAGTTTTGCATGGGTCCAAAGGGACTGAGTTCTATTTCAGGTATATCGTTGCTGATTTTTTTTTTATTAAAAACTGATTAAAACTGTTCGTTCAGCACGTTTATCTTACCTTTGGATTCGGAAATTAATTTGCCATCCACTTGGGGGGGGGGGGGGGGGTTGAGGCTATCAACGCCAGAGGAGCCTTTTATGATGCTCTTAACCATGGACCAGAATTTCTAGTTTCCTTTGTCTGAACGTTGATCAATTAAATCTTATAATTTCATAATTTTTTCTGATTTCTCTCTGGACCTTCCTTTTTAGATCTTTAAATTTGAGCGTGCTTTCTTCTGATTTAGGATTTTTAAATGACTCTAAATGCTGTGTCTCTTTGATCAGCGAACGGGTCTTTTTGTTGACCCGTGGAGGACGGTCCTATTTTTTTATGGTATGAAATTTGAGGCTCCATGGTTGAGCGCATCTTTGAACTCACTCCACAAATCGTTTGCATCTTTACAATTTGTATTTGTTTCGAATTTTTCACTCCACTTATTAAAAATATTGTAGTACTAGTACTAGCGATTCCACAAAAAATCGTTCAAAAACTTACAATACTAAGAATGTAAACAAGATCCAGCTTGTCTGGAGCATCTTCATAATAGCTCTAGTTAAACTACGTATATTTCTGTGAATATTTGTATTATTATCGTGTAATTTTCCCATTTCAAATCACCCGCTAAAAGCGTCTGCATAGGATATTTGTATACTGACAATATGACAATTTATTTTTAGATATATTTCTGCTATGTGACAGGAGTATTCAGTTTTTCAAGCATGAGCGAATTCGCTCAGTACACTGCAAACAAGAGACCTTCACCCATGCTGCTGTAATGTCGGGCCAGCGTCGCAGAAGATGGGCCAACATCACATCAATATTGTTTGTATGTCTCGTGCTTGCTTGGCCTCGCAACGACGTTGGACCAGCGGTAAACCGGCATTGGTTCAATGTCGTGTGCTAGACTTTTCCCTGCTCTACGCCACCTGGCGATAAGTACAGTCGGCTCGCCAGATGGAGTAGGACAGCGAACTAGTCTATGTCGTGTGCCTGCTAGGTTATTACGTAAACAAACTTAACTCGTTAAAACAATATCGGCTCAATTATGTTTCACCTTTGTAGGAGGTGGTCCTATATTCGACCAGCATTGGTTCAAAGTCATTATCCTCATGCTGATTTTACATTAACCAGTCAGTCGCTAGGCACGTCTGTAATCGTTTGAAATACGTTTCAGTAACCAGAAGTACATTGTATACACTCTTTTCACGAATAGTCGTTAATATAACAATATCGTGTTTGGAGAGCAATATGTTTTATATGAGCCGATCAAATGATACCGATAGGGCTCAAGCTGTACAAGAAGGGCCTCAGATTAACATATTGCGTGAACAAACTCATGATACTAATTTTATTACCATATTATATGCCCAGCTTTAAAAAGCTGAGATTGACCACGTGTATAGATTTGACATGGGGTGAATGTCCATTTACAATGTACGCTCTGCTGCTGACCATTTACGCCCTGCTCCTGCATGTAATGTGTGTGATGTGAGACCACCCTCTGTACATTGATAATACAGGTTATAACATTGACAAACGATCATGTTGAATTGAATGGCTTAGAGGTAAATTGATCAGAGTCTGCATTTTCTCATTTTCCTATAGAAGGCTTTAGAGTTAAAATCAATCCACAAAAGTAATATTTCGTTTTTAATTCAACTGTGTTACGTCAATAACTAGAAGCATATGGAAAGTTATGCATTGTTGTTTATTACTCATCCCTATTGGCAGTTATGTAGTCAGTGATGTCGTAAAAACCATTTCTGGCAATTTTTATTTCATTTTATGTTATAAATAAACTTTTGTAACTTAGAAATATCAATTTCTTTAAAAATGCCGCAAACTAGTATACAAACTGTTTAGTGTCTCATCATCTTGCTCCAGTAAAAAAATTGTGATGATCGGCATAGCATAGACTGATCCAGATAAGGGATGTGTTATAACATTTCAACTGCCATTTTAGGTATATCTCAGACGTAAACTGATCCAAGTCAAACCGTCTCTATATAAACTGATGGACTTGGATCACTTTGCCATTGAAGAAAAGTAGCAATTTTGAAAGTGAAAAAATATATGTTGATTAATAAGTCTCGAAATTTTAACGGATGGCTTAGATATGTTTGTATACTATTTCCTATATATTCAACTTTCCCAAAATGATATAAACAGAAAAATATAGAATTTTGGACTTGAATCACTTTACCTCTAAGCCATCCAATTAATGTAGCCTATAGAACATAAAAAAATGAAGCTTTTTGACGTCATATATTCTTTGTGTTATACATATCACAGTACATTTACTTATTGATATAAAACCTACAAAAAACAGCAAAAAATGACTTTTATAAAAGTACCTACATTTGTGTATACAAATGAGCATACATGTATAGTAAAGGTGTATAGTGTGTTTATCACTTATATACAGGATATATAGGCCTACCTGTGTTAGATGGCGTATTATGTGAATTGAACGTGGTATGAATGCCCTTTTTTTATATAGGCCTAGTCTTTTGCACTAATAGATGAGGAGATTTGCATGCAGATCATGTTAATGCTATCCACCCAGTGAAACGAGGTGTTTCTGTGATACACATAAAGTAACAAGAAAGAGTCCAATTCACGATACCTTCACCCAATGTCGGGTTAATGCTGGCCCGCCGTCTGTGACGGCGGCCCAGCATTAACCCGGCATTGGGTGAAGGTATCGTGTTTGTTGTGAGGGCATCATCACCACGATCCCCGTCACCAATTATCTGTCCGGCGTGACAGCTCTGTCACGGTGACGGGCTCGGCGGTGACAGCCCTGGTATCAGCTTGACCATCACTGCTGGTAAGCGGCCAGTGCGCTGACCCGTGAGTGGACACGCCAAACACTCACTGCCTGACGTAATCACACCCGAGGCGCGGGGCTCGAGGCCTCGCGTGACGTCGCCGAGTGAGAGCGGCTCATCATCTCCACAACTCAGGATTATAACCAACACAAAATTACAGCATTTTTTATAGAGGCCTGCATCAAATTATATAAAATAGCAGGTGTATGGTTTCATGTAGATTATTCTAAAATGTATGATAACAGCTACATTATAGATTATCAAGGGAGCAAGTGGGCAAACATCTAATGTAAATATTACATTATATTTCACCAAATAGCCAGGCAAGTATTTCTCAAATGATGTCCTCATTATGTTATTAATTTGTTTATGTTTATAGTGTATTTGGGAGGTTTAAAACCAATTTATAGATTGACCATCAATTCTGAACTCTTTAGCCACATTAGCCATTATGTTTCAGGTGAATGAGTGAGTGAATATTGCTTTACGTCGCTTTCTGCACAATCATGGAAATATCGCGGGAGAAGGAAGCCCGAAGTCGGGACTATACCCTACTCTTATCGAATAACGTCAAGGGTATTTTATAGTGCACAGTACCATAGAGAGCACTCTACACCCCGGGCTTTTGAACAGTTTGGAGCACTGTATATGTATATTTCAGGTGAAAATAATGAGAATATAATATCATATCACTTGTATAACTGAATGCAATGTTCTTTTTTCGTTTTAAAAACCTGATATACTTTTACATAAAACATAAAATACGTCAATATTGTTTTATCATTATAATGATGCCCAGATACTTATATACGGATCTCGTATCCCACTCAACAGTTAACATAGGGATATGTATATGAGAGCCATGCATTGGTACATCATTTTTATAAATGTATACCCCGTGGTACTGACACGGTCCATACTGATTTAGTCTGATCTTTGCTGGAAGTTGTAATTTGTTTGTAAGAGTGTTCACCAACCAGCCCATCAGCCAGCGTCGAGGACGATGGGCCAGCATTTTACCAACATTGGCTGAACGTCTCGAGTTTGAGGGAGCGTTTGATGGATGGTATACGTGGAGTAGTAACATCAACATTACCACACTCTGATTCCTAAATAGGAACAATGCTATGAGATTACACTTAAACTCTTCAACTGCTAGGCCTGTATATATAACACAGGTTTTCTATAATTTTAAGCCAAATAAAAATCTACTTACTTTAATAAAATAGTGTGTGGTAACGTTAGATATTCATTTTAAAAAAACATAAAAAAGCTGAAAATTCAACTTGCAAAAAGTGACACTTGTACGGAAGTTGCATATTATTATCTGCTCAGTACAACAAACTATTCAAATATCTATTGTGCGTTTTGTTTTCGACCGGATTTCAATTGGAAAACAAAAAGGTGATCTAAATGTATGCCAAGGGTACAGCGCAAATTAAATAAAAATACTGTTCTGGAGCATAAATGGTTCGGATAAGTGCCTATGGTGGCTCTCTTTGAAGTGTGCCAGAGCTGGCTAAGCCATAACATAGCCAGCACGGATTAACACATCAGCTAAATGTTAACTCTGGTCTTTAGAATGAACGGGGAAATAATGAGATCCCGCAATCTGCAGGAAAAACATTCTCTTATTGTTCGCCAGGGGCCGTGACCGCTTCATGCAGCACGTGACCCGCGTCACGTGGGCGTGACCACAGCGTGACTGTCTTTGTTAACTGCCCCCAAAACACGAGACGTTCACGCAGTGTTGGCGTGATGCTGGGCCAGCGTCGTAAGCTGTGGCCAGCCTTATTCGACCACCTGGTGGATGTCTCCTGTTTGCTGGCCGGGCGGTTGTCTTTTTATATGTATTTTGTTCGCATCCAACCTGATATCCCAGCAATCACGAGACGTCGAACCAAAGGTGATTTAATGTTGGGCCAGCATCGTAGACGATGAGCCATATGTCAGCCCAATTCTGGGCCAAAGCCGGGGACGTTGGTACAAGATTTGCTAGGATTGTGATGACCGATATGCATAATATATAGAAACAGGTCGTTTAATTAACATTATTGTAGTTCGTCTCGTATGTTTATAAATATTATGTAGTTGCAAGATGGGCTGCTGATTTAACCACATTTATAATTATTGAGAATCAACTATCTATAGTATCGTGATATGATGAGCATTCAGCTGAAAAAGTAACGCTTGGAAATGAATGAATGAATGAATGAATGTATGTATGAGTGGAAGAATGAATGAATGAATGAATAAATGAATGCATGAATGAATGAATGAATGAATGAATGAATGAATGAATGAATGAATGAATAAATAAATGAATGAATGAATGAATGAATGAATGAATGGATGAATGGATGAATGAATGAATGAATGAATGAATGAATGAATGAATGAATGAATGAATGAATGAATGAATGAATGAATGAATGAATGAATGAATGAATGAATGAATGAATGAATGAATGAATGAATGAATGAATGAATGAATGAATGAATGAATGAATGAATGAATGAATGAATGAATGAATGAATGAACGGGGCACTAGAATGAATGAATGCATTGCCTTGGAATAAATGAATGAGGTTTTCGCATTTCGCAAATGTTTACTAAACTGCAAGAAAGTGCCAACAAATATTTTTATTGAATTATTTTCTCAATCTATATACTGTATAGATCAATTACACATCGGATTGTTTTTCTTTGTTTTCGGTGGATTTACTTGAAAATATATAGAGTAGCCATCTTGTTTCTATTATATGTTATTGCTGTCATATATAGTTTGAACGGGTAAAGTCATTATACAATATGGATGTTATTCTATACGCCCTCTGAACCAAATATTAAAATATTAATTAGAACGACAAATGATGATGGACGACACGTAAACTTTGTGGGGCCATGTAATTACCATTATAAGCAATTCACATCCACACTTTAAATTCTACAATTCATTGTAAATGAACATTGTTATCGATATTAAGGAGGCTCGGTATTAAATTATATTTGAAAAACTAAAAAGAACTTTAGCAATCGGGATATTATCTAGGTATAGAAACAACTATCAGATTATTTACAATATATCACAGAAGGCAATAAAAACGTTATTATTTCTAAGTTGCATATATTCTATGTTGTCGTGCAAAGCCAACATGCACTAACTGTTTACTTTTCAAGTAAGCAGCTACTGCCTTTTAGTTTTACAGGGCAGATGTGTTGTGATGTGCCATACGGGTGATGAGCGACATGCTGACACGTGACAGGCTCGCGCGTGCGCCGTCAACCGGTCAGAAATTAACACTGAAACACACCCTTTTATTTTTAGAACACCACACAGTGTTTATTGTTTAGATATTTTATAACGAAAAAGTCATTGGTTTTAAATTGCAATCTTACCAAATTCTGATAACTTCGTGATTTTTAACAACTATAATATATATATACAGTATATGACTAATTTCCAGATAGGCGTATAAAAGTATGATTTTGCAACACAAATTTATAATGCATAAATTGTTAGATTAAGAAAATAGATTTTAATTGTCCTATACATCACACATCATAACAGAAAACAAAAAATATAACAAACTAGATATTTGAAAAACAAACATACAACCTAAATTTAAAAATATGCGTAATGTGCACATTAGGCCTACATTAAATTTGAAACATAACTCACTTTACATTGATACACTTTAAGTGTATTTTTTCAAAAGAAGATTAAGTAACCTAATGTTTTTGATGCCGAGTAGCAAAACACATTTATTTGGAAAGAGTAACAGATGAGATGATAATCAATGCCAGATGTCAAAAAGTAAATGTTGTCAAATATTACTTCTACAATTATGCCTTTTTAAACCGAATTAATTATATTTTATTATACTCTAATGTCATGAACATTGTTCTACTTTTCTGTCTTTGTGCTGAATTGAACACTAAATTAAACAGTATAACTAACGTTACACGAACAATATGAACGTTCCATGAGGCAAATGCACTTATTGTGATAATTATGAGGCATAGTTATTAAAATCATATATATTTATTCACAAGTGAAGTTATGTAATCCGAAGCAAGCTAGAGATATAATCGACACAAATTAATGTGTTGTTTATGTTCAAAACTTCTAAACATGTTGATGTTTCTAATGCTTGAATGCGTTTATAGAACACGAAGCGTTTAGTCTTGAAATGTTCAATTGTTCCTTATTATTTTACTTTCGCTTAAAACTAAAATTGCTGCACAATTTTAAGCCCCAGCGGAAAAAAATAATAATCACTTTATCAGGTAATGACCTTACCGACCGCTAGCTGTCAGAGTGCGGTAAGTTCCACTCAAACTAGTGCCACATACCGCATGCACTTCGGCTGCTATAGGCCAACATGGTGTAATATAATACCTGCTACAAGATCTCATTTGTGGAAACACCGGGCGTCCTGAAGTCGTCGTATATAAGTTACTGGGACCAGAAGGGTTAACCCTTCACCTCCCATGGTATGGCTATGATATCTGTTTAATATTGAGCACCAGTTATTTTGACATCTGCTCTAAGACCGTATTCTCGTACAAGTTACGACATATCGTAGACTTCTATTTGGTCGAGATGGCCATCTCGACCAATCAGAAGTCTACGATATACGTCGTAGCCAGAGCTGAGTTAAGTAGACATTAAAATGCACTATTCATATTACACATTCCGTTTTATACTCTTTGGGTTCGCTAAATTTCCGGATAAATTTAAATATAATGTCAAGCTGGAAGAATTTGTTAATTTGAATTATATATGTGCGCATATATATGCGTATCTAGAAGGTAAAGGGTTAATTATGATGTATAGAGTGACCGCTGGTCAGAGGGACCGCTGGTTAGAGAGACCGCTGGTCAGCTGCTGTGATAAATGTGATCAATCTTGTATTGTCGTCAAAGCTCACTCTACTTGACTGACGCACGTGTACAGTGCTAGTTAGCGATAATTATGATGTCACGACATCATCTCTAAAACGGAAATAGTAGGTTACTTTTAAAGCAGTGAAGTCGTGTGGAGTACGCATGTCTAGTTGTGGGTCAGTATGTGTGTCAATATTATGATTAGCGGCACATATGAGTATTATACATAATGTCAGGATTTAATTTAGTGTAGCACAATTGTCTAATTTAGTGTAGCACACATGTCTAGTATAGTATAGCACACATGTTTAAATTGCTGTAGCTCACATGTCTATTTTAGTGTAGCACACATGTCTAGTTTAGTATAGCACACATGTTTAAATTGCTGTAGCTCACATGTCTATTTTAGTGTAGCACACATGTCTAGTTTAGTATAGCACACATGTCTAATTTAGTGTAGCACACATGTCTAGAAAGATCAATCAGTTTAACATGTGACAGTTGAGAGTAGTAAGGATGGTTTATCAAATTTTAATATTATTTTCAGACTTTGTATAAGCATTATTTTAACCTTTAGAGTTTTGTGAACTTCAAAGGGTCCCATTTACTACTATTTATCAGCCGTGACCCATGGATCTCATGGTGTAATCAGGTAATACAGCCACTGATATCCTAAAACAGATCCACTATGAGGTTTAAAGAAAAAACAGTGTTCCCAACAGCTGCTTCATCAAGAGCCTTGTTACCACTATCACCATATCTACCATAATATCTATCATATCACTGACAAATACAATACATTTTTACATGTTTATCAAAAATGCTACGTGAAAAGACATTTGCTACAGATTATAAAATTAGATACCAATTATGACAACTATGATTATTACAGGTTGAGATTAACAATACATTCACCTAATGTTAGGTCAATGTTGGTCCACCGTCTACGACGCTGGCCCAACATTGACCTAACATTAGGTGAATGTCTCATGTTTTTTTCCTGGGAGTTGACCAGAGGTCATGGAGTGTGACGCGGGTCAGCATACAGTGTGAGTGTGTGAGTGTGCCTTATCAGGTCTGATCCACACTCACTCACACTCACACAAGATCCAGTACATAAGAAACGTCAGAAAGATGCCGGATCAGCGTCGCAGACATTGGCCCAACATCCAACCGGCATTGTGTGAACATCTCGTGTTTGCTGGGTAGAATATGGTGCTGCCAGATTTTGTTTTGCGCAGATCAACACCAATCACGGAAGTTGAAGCCATTTTTGGCCACAGTAATATGTCTGCGGTTTTCCATAACTGTCAATGGCTTGTAAATATTACAGGGTAACCTGCCATAGATAAGAAGACGCCGACATACTCTGTAATTACCCACACCCACACATGGAAAGCAGTCCAGAGAAAATTACTGTTATGTTTATTACCATATGTTATGTCTACCTCGTTAGCCGTCTGAGGCGAAGTGAGTGAGTGAGTGAGTGAGTGAGTGAGTGAGTGAGTGAGTGAGTGAGTGAGTGAGTGAGTGAGTGAGTGAGTGAGTGAGTGAGTGAGTGAGTGAGTGAGTGAGTGAGTGAGTGAGTGAGTGAGTGAGTGAGTGAGTGAGTGAGTGAGTGCGTGAGTGAGTGAGTGAGTGAGTGAGTGAGTGAGTGAGTGAGTGAGTGAGTGAGTGAGTGAGTGAGTGAGTGAGTGAGTGAGTGAGTGAGTGAGTGAGTGAGTGAGTGAGTGAGTGAGTGAGTGAGTGAGTGAGTGAGTGAGTGAGTGAGTGAGTGAGTGAGTGAGTGAGTGAGTGAGTGAGTGAGTGAGTGAGTGAGTGAGTGAGTGAGTGAGTGAGTGAGTGAGTGAGTGAGTGAGTGAGTGAGTGAGTGAGTGAGTGAGTGAGTGAGTGAGGATTGGCGAAACAAAATCATTCTTCTTTTTAAACGATAATCTACTGGCTAAATTACCGTTTGTTTGTTAATATTATAATTAGGATTTACCGGCAGTGGAATGATTTTTTAATTTTATATATCAAACAAAATAAATATTATAAGTATTCTGTTGGTAGAAGTTGCCGTGGGAGAACTATTTCAACTAACATAATGTTGCTTTAATGCTCGGCCATCGTCTGCGATGCTGGGCTAGCATTAAAACAACATTGACTATTGTACCACGGAATCCGAGATTTCAAAAACATATATTGTGTCAACAACTGTGAATCTGCGGAGTGGAACATGTAGGAAAACATTGACAAAGAACGGGCGACAAATGTAGTCGTTTAATTGGAATTAGGGTTAAGTGGTCGCCAGGTTCTTGTGGTAATCCTTTTTGAAAGCGAGCATTCCTGGCCAAGCTTTAGTCCCGACCTCAGAAAGCAATACCAGGATCGCAGCCACCCATTAAGTACTACGTGACGATGGAAAGTAACACAAGGATCTGAGCCACCCGTTGAGTACTACGTGACACTATAAAGTAATACCTGAATCTCAGACACATTTCTAGTACTACTCGAACCGAATTATGGGAATTGGATCTACGGACATAGTACATTTTCCATGGACAATTGAGAAAATAAAATGTTTTTTTTCTCGAATACAATTTTTCCTGAAGTAGCTAACCATGTTAACGTGGATTTACTCCCTTGAAGCTTGATAGACTTCAATTTTGACTCACTCAAAAGTGTGTGTTGCTATCGCTACCCACAACTCCAAGAGGATGAAATGTAATGCTCATTTTTCCTTTAAATTTTCTTGTTTGATGAACACACAAAACAATAATTGTTTACTTTTAAAAACAATATTAACTTGAAAAGCTAGCATTGGTTGGAAAATGTGTGTCTTTGTGACTGGATCATAAACAGCAAAAGCTCACACCAGCTTCACCACAAGTTAAAACGAAACCAGTGCTCTGTAAATCCAAAAGGCACTAACTGCTCACTTGAACAGTAAGTAGTTACTGCCTTCAGGGTTTGCACGGCAGAACAGTGTCCCAGTGTGGATATACACTCACCCAACACTGTTGTAGCAGCCTGAGAGTCGTTGGTAGTTCTTGATGTAACATTGTTCCGGCTACGTTGTATCAAACCAATTTCCAGGAAAATCTCAAGACGTAACTGGTATCAGATGAAATGAAAATCAGTCTGAGTTTCGTATATGTCGCTTTCCATACCATATACTTAAATAAAGTGGATATATTGATAAACTACGTGTGCACATGTCACCTCTGTGCTCGGAGTAGTCTAACGTATTTTGAACATAATTATTAGTTGTGTTGTTTGCAACAACATTAATGCTTTTCAAGACGACCTTATTTAAACAGATTTGGTTATTGTAGGACTGTTTTAGTGATAAATTATTTAAATATTTTAAACAACTTTCCGAGCAGGAGCTTATTTGAAATGCGGGGTATAATAATATATTGAGTCGCAGGGCTACATATATTCCAATGAACATCCTGTGTCCATCTGTTTTCTAATTATTTGACTAGTAGTCGCTGAACTATGTAGCAGTATCCAGGATATGAATTCTAATAAATTAATACATTTATATTAGAAATGCCCCGAACAGCTGACACATATGTTAATAAGTCAAATCTACAGTTCAGACGATCCTACTGATTGGTTGTCATGACACCTAAGAGGAAATAACAGATTGGGTGGTTTAATTAGCCGGTAAGTAATTTAAAACTGACAATAGAAATATAATAATTAATTTATCAAAGCTAAATATAATTTACTGCTGCTTGAAGTTGATTTGATAATTAAAAGATAAAACTATATGGCGTTTTGTATAGCCTACGTCATACTAAAGCAGTAAATTATGAATATTGAAATGTTTAGTAAGTCTGTGTGAATGATCATCTCACTTATCTCACCATCCTCAGGAGGTCCCCCTGGCCCAATTTAGCATGTATGTGCACAAAGTGGCCTAAAGCCAGATTCGTTTCATTTCACTTTGTGTGAATGAGGAGGGTTCCAATATAGGCATTCCTGATTAAGTGGCTCAGACAAGAGGTGTCTAAGACGGATTATTGTAAGTGAACTGCTTTGAGAATAACGGTTGGTTCAGAAGTTGATACAGCTGAGAAATGTTCATATGTAGCATGTTGTGTAATTATTGATATTTACTCTCGTGTTCCCCACACACATATATGTCTGAATACAGACTAACCCTGATCAGAATAATCTTATGCCCCCCCCCCCGCCCCCTCCCATCCGCGGTTGAAATTCTGGTCACGAAATCTTTCATCTGTTTACCGCCTCGTCGACGACCTATTTCAATGTCATAAACATATAACTGTCTGAAATAGACACCTTTCTACCGTGGAAAGGCAAAATGCAGTAACTGCTTACTTTAAAAGTAAACAATTACTGCCTTTTTGTTTCACAGACCAGTTTTAATTCCCTTGTCCACACAGATATAAACAAACTACATTTCCGCGAAATTTGAAATATCAGGAAGTTTTCGGTATAACTGGCAGCATAAATACATGTATGTTAATTAAATACAACGTGACCGAGAGGTTGCGTGATCACCCTCACACCACCAGGGCTCGAATTTCGAATGCTTTGTCTGCAGGGCAGGGTCATCTGATTCATCTCCCCATCCTGTTTAGCCTGTATACAAGTACAAATATGGCCTAGCCCAGCAAACACGAGACGTTTATACAAAGTTGTGTTAATGTTGGCCCACCGTCTGCGACGCTGGTCCAACATTAACACAACATTGCATAAAATGTCCCGTGTTTGCTGGGAGAGCACCATTTATGTTTACAAGGGGTGCCATACAGTCATCTATCTGATTTGATAAATTTATGTAATACTCATTTAAATCATTTTTATCTATACTGATTCAGGGTGTGTCCTGTTGTCGTCACCTCCTCAGAATAATTCTCTAGTTTTGAATATAGCATGGTAATCACAGATACCACATTTATATGTCGTACTTTGTTGGGTCAACGTACATGTTTATTATCCCCGGCCAATGCTGTGCCGAGGTTTTGTGTTCACAAGGATTAGCTCATTCTAAAGCTAGATGATGGATCGCTTTGACCTGATACAGATGTTAAATCATTATGGATCAGTCCAGAAGCGACGTCCTGATTAACCGGACAAAGATTGATCCCTATAATTACAATAAAACACCGCACCAATGCTGTTTTGATGTGGGGCCAATGTCGTAGACACTGGCCCCGCATTCTGCCAGCATTGGCGCAGCTTCCTTTTATTGTTCAGTGATCCTCTATACGAGGAACATTTGTGTAACAAAGTCAATAAATCATCCCCTTGGATATGAAATGGTGTATCTACCAACTTTATGAAGTGGTACATACACCCTTTCAGCTCTGTGGGTATATAATTATATATATTTCCTGTGGAGACTTGACCTTATGACTGACAGCCCAGCAAACACAAAACATTTGTATAACATTTGTACAATGTTGGCCAAACGTCGAAGACGTTGGGCCAACATTGTACAAATGTTATACAAATATTTTGTGTTTACTGAGAATCGCTCATTAACCTGTCCTCCGCGGCATCACTGGTGTCAAGTGCATAGAATAGGAATTAGCTCATTAGCCTCGTGTTATAATATATTCATACTGCTATTGTCCACTTCGCAGCGCGTTCTTTCTACACGTGTTCATTCTCTACAATAATATGGTCTTTCTCCACATATTGTATCACGATCATCAACGTATTATATATTTATAAGTCCAGCTACCTTATTAACGCCAGTGGTTAAATTTAAGCATATATGGTGAGAAATATAGGTAGCTCATCTCGTTTAACTTCAGCACCCTAGTAACACTGTACTGTACAGGGCCTGTCACACCTTGGCGATCAGCCTCAACGATCGCGTAACGCACAAAAAAAAGCGAACGCTGATCATCGCTAGACTATCGTTATGCTATCGCCGTGTGCGTTTAGCGATAGTTGTTGATCGCAGATGAACGCTGAGAGTTTTGAACAGGTTCAAAACTTTCAGCGCACACCAGCGTGTAAGAGGAGACGCTAGATGAACGTTACTCGATCGTTGCACACGCTAGGGGAACGTTACTTAGTCGTTGTACATGCTAGAGGAACGTTACTCGATCGTTGTACACGCTAGGAGAGCGTTGCTCAATCGCTGTACTATATTTTTTATAAATCATAATAGGCATATACATATATGTATTGCACTTTCTGGTTAATCACTTAAAACCATAAAAATAAAGTTATAAATTATTGGTAATAATAGACAACATATCAACAAATGTATCAATCTTTATAAAAGTTCAACGCATTTATTAAATTTTGTGATCAGCTGATCATATATTTTGCATAGAAGTAGATTTTAAACATCTCATACTACTCACTTGAAGTTGTGGATCGCGTCAGCGAGACACAACTTCAAGTGGGTGAAAATTGAAATTGTATAATTTGGCGGTTAAAGGGTTAATTTGCCTGATATATGGCTAGACCATAGCTATAAAATAAAATGAGGGTCAAGGCACTGATTACCCTTTGCCTGCTAATCTCGACAAATATCAATCCGTCTTGTTAGCCGATTAAATCGCTGATATTGGGACTGAAATGTTTAAGCATGAATATGTGTTGATGTTTGGTCTCAAATTAAACAAATATGAGTAATTTTCAACAACTTGCGGTTGTGGAGCGAGGTAGCGAGGCACAAGCTCATATGGTTGAAAATTTAAATAAATTAACTTACAGGATAACGGTTACCATGGTGATTAAACGGGGAAATATCTGTGGGACTTGATGGAGGTCAAATGATAAATATTTATATTCACCAGACTCATCTAATGCTATTTTTTATTTCTCATGTTTTCTACATTTATTGTCAATTTAAATAAAATAAAGCTTGCGCTGTACAACATAGAGTTAATTCATAAAGACATGCGCTGTAGTACCATATTTTAAAGGTGATCTATCACCCCTTATATGGTATGAATAATTATGTCCTTACATGGGGTGATTGTCTATCATGTGACCCTCTCAGAGGGTCACATGATAGCCAATCACCCCATATAAGGAAACACTTGTGCCCCATCTTGTGGCAACTTTGATTTATTTGTCACAAAATTATTCATACTATATAAGGGGTGATAGATCACCTTTAACATTCACAACGCATTATTTGAAACACGCATTATTTAACCACAGTAGCCAGAATGTCGTATGTGTTACTAAAATGAGTCACACATACGACTCTCTCTCTCTCTCTCTCTCTCTCTCTCTCTCTCTCTCTCTCTGGTCCGATACTTGTGAAAAGCGAAAATTATTTTGAAATCTGCAAACACGGCTCAATTATTTTACGGGCTTTTTATGCAAACCAATGAAAACCATAGATGTCACTCGATATATCAGCATTGAAAACAACTTTAAACAGGTTAAATATACATATGTTATGTATGTTATTTATACGACCGAGCTGCACTTGAAGACTATACAAATCTCATTCATAGTTTATGATGCAATAAACATAAAATAATTATAATGGAAAACGTTTACTCGTTATGTTTTCATAGTAAATATGTGTTCAAAACATAGATCAAATGAACAGTTACTGGTCAAGAAATATGATCATGTTGCTCGATCAGAAGGCATGGCAGTAGAGAAAACCTTAATTTAGAGCTCGCTATTAACATGATTAATGCTCCTTGAGAATCAACATCATTATTAATGGCCAAAAACGTTACTGACAATAGTCCACACAAAAAAAATTTACAACATCCGCTCAGCCATCCATGGGTCAAACTGCTTCTGATTTACTGTTTTGAACTCACTTTCATTTTCATTTCCCATGCAGTACCAGGGAACGTGACCTGCATGTCCCCAATATAATGTCAAACGATTTTTCCGTGTTTGTGTCGAAAATACGCTTTGTCGACTCAGGTCTACTATCGATTCTGTTTTATGCCATCATAATTCCCATACAATCACTTGAGCTGAACCATAAAATCACATTTCCGCCAGAGCCTCTTTGAAGTTCATTAATCTATCCCGCGGAAAATATGTTTTGAAAAACTCATACTTATTCATGAAACAAGCTGGGGGTATAACTTAAATGTTTTTTTATTACGTTTACCATCGCAAAGCAATCATGTCTGTTCACAATAATATCATCGTATATTAAAGTTTTCAGATATAGTACAAAACAAACCTTCCACTAAGTCTTGAGGCTGGATGAAAACTACTTTTATTGTGGAAATAACTTACAATTTATAAGCTAATTTTTTTTCAGAATGAACAATATCATAATAGGTATGCTACTCTGAGAGCAAACTTAAACAAAGTGGACTTATTATTAGGCTACACATATTTACTACATTGCACTCAAGTTTAAGCCCTTTAATTACAAGCTCTGTAAATTTATGATGATTCACCATTAAACAATAATGTCAGAATTCGTTTGATCGGGGCTTGGAAAAAAAATCATCAATAATATTAAGAGTTATAATACACACTAGTATAACGGAAATGAATATCGTCAATTAAAAATATATGAACAAACAAATAAAGCTGTGTACACTTTCTACTTACGGTTAATATGGCATGTAATGTATCGATAACTATACACCGGAAATTGCACATAAATTGTCTAAACTGTGAAATGTAGGAATGATTGATACATCTCCTCGATCGATGTCTAAAACTGTTACGTTACATCAACTGACTAACAGGCGGGGATTAGCTGAATTGTCACGTGGTCGCCAGAAACTAGCCTTGATTGGTAATAGATAAAGTACAATGAAGTTTATCATGGCCCAGTTTTGGCTGCATGGCGATGTCAAAAGTATATAGTAAAGGTGCTATAATATTATAGACCAGTATTTGACATACTAATGTACACAATATTCAATCAATCAATCAATCAATCAATCAATCAATCAATCAATCAATCAATCAATCAATCAATCAATCAATCAATCAATCAATCAATCAATCAATCAATCAATCAATCAATCAATCAATCAATCAATCAATCAATCAATCAATCAATCAATCAATCAATCAATCAATCAATCAATCAATCAATCAATCAATCAATCAATCAATCAATCAATCAATCAATCAATCAATCAATCAATCAATCAATCAATCAATCAATCAATCAATCAATCAATCAATCAATCAAATAATCAATCAATCAATCAATCAATCAATCAATCAATCAATCATTCATTCATTCATTCATTCATTCATTCATTCATTCATTTACTCTCTCATTCATTCTCTCATTCATTCATTATCATTAATTCATAAATAAATAAAAATCAATCATTCTTTCACGCATTCATTTAGTTATTCATTTATTCTGTTATTTACTTGTTAATTCATTCATTCTTTTATTCATTCATTCGTTTATTTATTCGAGTGAAGATATCTTAAAACAGAGATAGGAAAATTACGGATATTAATAAAATAGAGATAATTATGACCTATATTATTTTAATTCATTCATTCTCTCATTCATTCCCTCATTCATTTCCTCATTCATGCATTCATTCATTACCATTCATTGGTGGTTTATAAAATAATATTGAAAGAAGTGAGGATTTTCAAAAATTCAATATTGTTCACATATATTTAATTCACACTTTTAAAAAGCAATGGACTGTATATGTAATATACTAGCATAGGCATATTCTAGTGAATAATTTATATTCATATAAGACATCATGATTTTATACAATATCTTTATACACCGGTTTCTCCTGTGCATGGAAATCTCCTGTACGTGCATGAGATGATGGTATGGCGTAGTTAGGGGAATCTGATGCTGATATCATCAAGGCCTGGTAGAGCCATCTACCGAATATATTATTAACGTTATGGGCCTATATAGTATAAAGTAAATGAAATGAGATGAATGGGGTTTTAGGCCACCTTTGTGCACATATAGGCTAAACTGGACTAGGAGAACCTCGCGGAGATGGTGAGATGAATGAGATGACACTGACCTCCAGACACAGGATTCGAAATTCGAGTTCTTGCGGTCTGAGGCCGAGCACACTACCTCTCGGTCACGGATGCTCCCACAATATTGTATCTTTACGAGTGAGGGGGGAGGGAGAAACATCTTGTTTCCTTGAAACTTGAAGACAAGAGTGGGGTTCGAGCTCGCGATCTTCCTCTTTCCAAGCAGGCAGGTTTATTTCTGCCCTATAGTATAAAGTAGGCCATATACTAAAGATGACGGCTAATTGTTTGAACCATATTTTCTGATAATAATTATAATATCCTGCACCTGTACCATGGCTTATATTCGTCACAGTGGTAACAGGTGTATTATTCAAAACAATAGACCAGCAACACGAAGCATTGATCCAATGCTGGTTTAATGGTGGGGAAACCTAACTAATACAACGTATCGTTCCAGCAACCACAGTACATTTATGTTGGCTTAATGTTGGGACAGCGTCGCAGACGGTGGCCCAACATTGAACCAGCATAGAATCAATCTACTATATTTACTGGGGTGCTACTGCAAAGGCTAAACGTTTGTTAAACGCCGTTTGTTAAACGTTGGTTATCCAATAATAAGCCTACCCAGCTAACACGAGGCACTGACCCAATGTTGTTCTAATGTTGGCCCGCCGTCTCCGACGTCGGGCCAACATTATAACAACATCGGGTCAAAGCATCGTGCTAGCTGGGTAGCTCTGTGCGGGGACGCAACTGATTCAAAATAACGTGAAGTTGTGTCTCGCTACGGCGACGCACCACTTCGGATGATGATGGGGCCCGTGACACTAAAAGGGCAGTCAGTAGATTTGACAGACGTGCCCTTCTTGTTTTATAAACTGCAGTAATCTTTAAAGCGATCTGTTTTACTTTTGATTTGATGGGAGTTTTTTTTAAATTTTAGCTATGTAATTATTAGAATAGAAATGACGTCAAAAAATGTCTAAATATTCCGCCTGTATGTGCATGCATGATCCACGTAACTGGCCGTATTAGTTTAATTTCAGACAGCACATTTGTAATTCTGAATGATCACACACACATTATACTTCCAACAGCTGTTATTTGATGCTCATAAAAACGGTTAAAGCGGTTCAAAGGGTCGGGGTCTGGTAACCACTGGGTCTTCTTCTCCCTGCAGCAAACTAATTTCGGTGCAGCCCAAGAGCCCAATCCCATCAAACACGAGGCATTCACCCGATGCTGTTTCAATGTTGGGCCACCGTCTTCCGATCCCAGCAAACACGAGCATTCACCCAATGCCGTTTCAATGTTGGTCCAGCGTCTTCGACGCTGGCCCAACATTAAAACAGCATCGGGTGAATACCTCGTGTTTGCTGGGATCCCTCCAGAGATGAAATCAGATTCACGCGGTGAACTTATAATAGGTTGTCATGTTTGCAGAGAAAAGCCAAAAGGAAGTAACTGCTTACTTTCCAAACAAGCAGCTACTGTCTTTTAGCTTTGGGGACCACAGCCGTAGTTAACCAGGGAGAAATGATTGATACCACGGTCTGTGAATACTGCTCAGCAAAGCCGAAAAGGCAGTAACTGCTAGCTTGAAAAGTGAGCAGTTACTTCTTTTTTGGTTTGCTGGGCAGAATAATAAGTGATTTCCCCGACGAGGTGATGTCATGCTGCTATTGTACGCATCGCCTCACAGACCTGGTCAGATGCACTTTTTAGCGCGGGCGACGTTTTTTAATCCACAAAAAAAAATACAAAACCCAAGGCAATTCAGGTACGGAACCAGCGATAACCAATATTGCACTGGTGATGTATGCAGGAGAGTCGTCTCAGTGAAAACAATTGCCCAATGCTTGTGCAATGCTGGCCCAGCGTAGCGGAATTTTCCCTTATACAATAAATACATTTTGGTGTCATGTTAGACAGATTATTTTAGATTTATAATATTATTAAGTTGAATTTTTATTTAACACAAACCCACGAACTAAAAGATACTCATGAAGTTTTTTATTGACATCCACAGTTCTGACTAAACTTCGAGGTGAGATGAAACTGAGATGAGATTTTTCAATTGACGCTATACGGGTTCAAATCCAATATCGTTAATGAAAATTTGTAAAAAGTAAATTCAAACTATCGATTGCATAATTATTTTAGCTCTGGTTATTTTAGTTTTTTATTACTTGTTTATGCATGTCAAGCGGACTGATAATATATATCTACAGGCCAAAGCTTTGCAGCACAAAACCAACAGGCAGTAACTGCTTAATTTTCCAGCAAGCAGATACTGCCTTTTAACTTTGCATGGCAGAGATCCCATTATTGTCTGTTAAAAATCCTGGAGCGAACAACACGTAACAAATTAGATCCCGGACGATGGATAGCACAAGAGGTTTTTGTTGATCCTGGCGTTTGGCAGGTGTGTGACATAGGGCTTAGCTCACTGAGTGCCACTAGAACACTTTTGTAACATTTGAGAAACAACCCATCAAACACAAAACATTTGTATAATATTTATACAATGCTGGGCCAACGTCGAAGACGTTGGGCCGGCGTTGTATAAATGTTATACAAATGTTTTGCGTTTACTGGGGTGGCACGGAGAAATCTTCGTTTTTGGCTCCCGCGCTGGCCAAATATAAACACTATAGCCTTTTTATTGTCGGACTATTCATCACTTTTCCAATTGTAAGTGATGGCAAACAGCAGGCCATAATATACCTGTCACAGCGAGACAGTCTGTACGAACACCGGACAAAGGGAAAAAAACGTACCTAATTTGATTTTTATTTGTCACATAATGCTGTCAGCAATAATCTCATTTTGTGGGAAATGTATAAATTACCAAGTGTGTGCAATTTTAAATTTAGTTATATTTTAATAAATTGTTCATCTAAACGGATATGTTTTCATACTTTATTCATAAATATTTTGCTATTTACTATAAACTAGGGTATGCTTACACACTGACTTATAAAATCATACTCATTTTAACATTTTAGTCATTAAAAACATTTCTAAGTGAAACGATGCAGTAAATGTATCTGCGTTTTGATATAGAGCTATTCCACTCAAGTTGATGGTAGCAACAGCTGGACAAAAAAGTGTGGCTACTTTAGAGTAGCCTAAGGGTGGAAATATCCCTACATTATGTCTTTGATGCCACGTGGCTGGTAATGTAGTGCATAATACTTTCACGCTAATCCCCCATTGCCCGTTAACTTATTGTTCAGTGGTCTGCGCACGCGATCCAGCTCTTAGTCTACATGTATACTACAGTGCAATACCATAATGTAATAACTACTTACTTTTCAAGGAAGCCGTTACTGCCTTTTGGCTTTGCGAATGGCCTGGAATAAACCATGTGAAGAGCGGTGGACAGGATTCCTCAACGTGAATAAAAATGAAATGGAATAAATGGGGTTTCAGGCCACCTTTTGTGCACATATACATGCAGGTTGAACTGGGCCAGGAGAACCTCCTGAGGATGGTGAGATTTATGACATGCCCTCCGATTCCCCAGCGTGGACTTCTGTTGATCCTGAGATTACGACTTTAACTAGTCTTAAATCTATAATACTTAGAACACTATTTATCAATATTTTCTTTACAAAACTATCAAATACGAGGAGTTGGTGTATTTTTTTTAAATAAGATGAGCATGTATTTAGTAGCTATATACTGACACCTTACACTGGAGATAATTAGTTAACCCTTTGAAGCCTGAATTTACCATTGTCATTTTCATCGATCACAAGCCGCGAATTGCTGCCGCAATTCTCGGCTTGTGGTCGATGAAAATGACTTAAAGTGGGTGACAAATGAAAAAATGTTATGTTATTTTTAAAACATTTCCATGAAAATTTTCGTTCTAAAACCACTAGGTTTCAGGAAATTTAGTTATTTTTCAGAGATGTGAAATGATGCTTTAATGCATCGTGAGGGCTTAAAGGGTTAATTAAACCCCTTCATTTTGAAAGTTGCAATAATATTGTTACAGCTGGTCTGTTATTTAGTGAACCTGATGATTCATGAACAAACTATAAAATAGAGATTAGAACTGGAATAGTCAGTTTTGTCAAATATAGGTTCCACCAATTATTCACAATAACAGCGTGGACACATCCCAGCTAGCGTCGAAAAACATGGTTTATACCAAACAATGATATTCAGTGATTAAATGTGTGAACAAACGAAGCGTGCACGCTTGCAATATAACATGTACATGTTCTATCCCAGCAGACACAAGACGTTGAATCAACGTTGGCTTGACGCTGGTCCACCGTCTAAGACGCTAGACCAGCGTCAAACCAACATTGAGTCAACGTCTTGTGTCTGTTGGGATGATATGGAGTTGTAGCTAGCCTAAAATGTCAAAAAGAATATTTTTTCGTAATTCTGGACGCCATTAAAATGTTTCCATTTTAAAATGAGAAACGTACATTTAAAAAAAATGTATAGTTCCATGTATATATAACCACGAGAAAAATGTAATAATCGAATTTTAATTATAAATATTATTGATAATTTGGTTGGTGGCTCTTGGGCCACTATATGTCATGTTTAGGTTGCCTAATCTTCGACACATGCAATAAAGGGATATTTAAAATATATGATAAAAAGGTATCTATTTCTAAATTATGCCTCTTATTTTTCATATTGTGTGTGAGTATACGATACCCTAATTATAATTAACGTAACCATGCTCATCAACATAATTATCATCCCTTTGCATATAAATGGCCATTTTGCAAAGTAGCAGATACATTTTTTAATCTGCAAGTGGACGATATATATATATATGTAGGTTCCATATCTTTGTCGATCCAGAGTTAAATGTATTCATATAGTGCTAGTCTTGCAACCTTTATTGCTCTAGTTTCATGGATTATTTCGGGATCTAATAAAGTACAAAAAAATGTCATAGCAGTTTCAATATCTTGTTTGATTATGGCAAATAATGTAATATAGATTAATGATCTATCGATAAAAATACGCTATTTATACAATTCACAACAATAATTAGCTAACTACACGAGAACTCCCTGTACCAAATATAGATCAAAACGTTTTAAATCCAGTAGCCCAGCCAACACGAGACGTTGACTCATTCTTGTTTCAATGCTGGCTACCGTCTGCGACGCTGGTCCAGCATTGAAACAACACTGAGTCAAAGTCTCGTGTTTACTGGGAGGTCACTCACCCCCCCCCCATCCCCATGTCATGACCTTTCTCCGAAATGTAGTATCCGGATTAGTCCGGCTTGTCCTGAGTTCACTGTGAGTCCTCAAGCCACATGTACCTCTATTCAGATTCTCCAAGCTCTATGACAGTCTGAGAAAGGACCGATACTTTACAGTGGTGTTATACAGACAGATACCATGTGTCATGTATTATTTGCCCATTCGTTATGTTGACCCTTATCCTGCTAAGTTAATTTATTAAAATTTTCAGCTACTTGAACTTGTGTCTCGCTACCGCGAGCCACAACTTCAAGTGACTGAAAATTACCCATATCTGTTTAATTTGAACACAAATATTTGCCAATTTTTAGACACACATTTCATTTCAAATAACGGTGATTTGGTCGACTTACTTGACTAATAAAACAGATTAAAAACGACGATAGTCGTGATCAGCAGGCTAAGGGTTAATGAAAGAAGCGACATAATTCAGCCTATGATCGCAAGGCGGCGGTATAGTGAATGTATCAATAAATGTGTGGACCACGAGCTATGCCCCAATAGTAGCTCACACTCAATTAATTATAATTGTAATATTTGAACGTCATCTCGCACTAATACGTTAACATAATTACTGTCAATTCAATTATGTAATGATTGTGACTGACAATGTTCAAATAATATAATAACATGTATTATTGATTGTAAGCTGTATGCCTATCTATAATAATTATAGAGTATTGGGCCCTACCCCATAAAATTTCGCCCACCGGAATTTAGAAAGGTTTAGTCGTATTTACATCTATGATCTTAGACTGTGTGGTTTTTAGTCTGTCAGCTCCTAGTGTGAGCCTGATTATAACTTTCTAACATGGCAAAGTAATCAGATATGTTCAGATTAATCAGTCATTTTGATTTTGTTTTGTCTCTGATGTTTAAACATGTGTAGGCTTTGTTCTTGATTTATTGGGTGTCAAGAATATATAGCCGGTTACTTTTAGCTATTATGAAAACAGTTATTCTGGTATGATTCTGGCACCAGTCCAATCAATACAACTGATTTGCGTAAAATAAATCGTTTTCTATCCAACAACAATATTCAATGTTGAGCCAACGGTTTAGGTGCTGACCCAACATTGAAGAAAAGATCCATTAATCACATCTATATACAATTTAGTTTATTAAGTGTTTCCCTTTGCCCTTGTTTATATAAAAACCACGATTTATCTATTTTTAAAAATACGTTTCAGATTTGTTCTTCACACTTATACCCGTTCAAGAGACGCTGACACGATGTTGGTTTGATGTTGGGCCGACGTCACAGGCGGTGGGCTAGCATCAAATTGGCATTCAGCCCGTCGTCTCTGTTTGGTAGCGAGTGTGTATAAGAGAGGGGCTTCGTCTTATGGTAGTAGACTTGAAACAAAAGAAGGTAAATTAGTGGGGCATTATGTCTGTGCCGTTCATAAATACCGGCCAAACTGGACCAAAAAAAATCGGACAATGATGAGATGAGGGAGAATGATGTCACTTTTCTCCAGACACAGGATTCGAAATCTAAGCCCTTGTGGTCTGAGGCCATACACGCATCATTAAAAAGAAATATTTAAAAACTCAGTAAACATAAAATATTGAACAATTCTGATTAATGGTAGATCAGCTTTGTAGACGGCAGCTTCAATATCTTGTTGTAATGTGAATTTATGTGGACCAACCGGGTCAGTATTAAAACCACATTGGTTCAATATACGTCGTGTTTGCTGGGCATTTTTGTTAAAATGGGCGATGGGTAGCAAACACATATCCGTGCTGAAATGACAAAAATGTAGGCTTGTTTATATATAAATGTTTTATTTGAAATATATTCCGACCACCTTTACTTAATATTTTAAATATATATATATGTCTATATAATAATAATAATTATAAGTTGACTTGTCAGACGTTTAATTCCTCGACGATAACAAAAGAAACCTGTATATCATTCATGTGAATATATTCATACAAATATAACTTTATATTACAAAATGAGGTCCATACTATCCCAGCAAACACAAAACATTTGTATAACATTTATACAATGATGGCCCAACGTCTTCGACGATAGTCCAACATTGTATAAATGTTATACAAATGGTTTGTGTCTGCTGGGATATTACAAAATGAGATACATAATAAATGAATAATAATTGTGACAAGGTTTACATAATACACACTTATACATATTGGTATGGACATCAGATCGATCAAAATGCAATGTTCCCAATCACGTCTGGCAAGATCGTTACAAAAGTATGTAATATATTTCTCTGCTAAGCCAAGGGCAGTAACTGCTTACTTGGCAAGTAAGCAGTTACTGCCATTAGTCTTTTCAAGTGAGCAATTACTGCCTTTTGACATTGCAGAGCAGTATAGTAGTACAGTATGACGTGTGTACACAATAAATATCGTCATATATAATTATAGAAAGCAGGGTGTGAACTATTTTGTGTATAAAGGAAGGGGAATAAATGTCCTCACTGGCAATAATAGACATGTTTTTCACTTGCGATTGAAGTCTGCCAACTATCACTTTGTTAAATGACAGATACGCCCGACCCTTTGATCGCGAGTAGATAATGTCAACTTATATATCTAAGCACTATTAATAATATGTAGGACATAACGAGCTAAATACAATGTCACATAAAAGTATGTAAACTTAGCAAACAGTAACCACAAAGAATTACAGAAATAAGTAACAATTTGAGTGCTGAATAATATTATTTATCATTTTACTTTCACGTCGCATTGAGGCGATTCTGAACTTGATGGGTAAGAAAATCATACAATTCAGAGCTCAGCAAAAATACTGTACGTGAAAAAAATTACATTAGATGTACAATTATATCAATCACGGTACAAATATTCCTCCAGCACTCAAATTGTGAAATAAAAAATGGCAATAACACTGTCTGGTTGAGGTATATCATGTTATATCCAGGAGATGCGGGGTTTTCTTGTTGCTTATGTCGATGAATGCGAGTTAAATTATTATTATATGTAATATTCAGTAGCAGGTCAACAATAAGTCAATTTTACCTCAAACTTTTTCTCAAATGTTTTTCTGTAAGTATCGCAAATATTTATAAAATGAGAATAAATAACAGGGTGTCTGTCAAGCAAACACGAGACATTCACCCCAGTTTGGCTCAATGTTGGCCCACCGTCTACGACGCGTCTACGACGCTGGCCCAACATTCAACCAAGCTTGGATGAACACATCATGTGTGCTGGGTGATCACTATGTAGGTTGTCCGTCTTGTCAAGTGGATGGATAATCGATGACCAAATATAATCACATTTAAAAGTCACAAAAACAAACAAAATCACTGTAGTTGAAGAGGAGTGAAACTTATAAATACACATACAGGCAAGCATCACATACATACAGGGCAAAGCATACACTGTATCAGGTGCTATGTTGGAAGGTAACGACTATGGACGGATAAATACAAAATACGCCACAGATCATTGATAAATACAAAATATGCCACAAATCATTGGTATCCCTCAGCAAGTGCAGCCATGTATAGACTCTTAGAACACAAGGTTCTTGAAGGTTCTTTTCCATATATTAATATGGAGGAAGGTTCTACATACATACCAGGCATGTATGTGCAACCTTTCTCTATATTACTACATGGATAAGAACCTTTAAGAACCCTGTGTTCTAAAAGTATAGGATACATTGCCGGAGCCATCATGAGGCCGCGGGGTCATCTCCCTAGCAATCAAAATGTTCACATCATCTTATCTTGGTTAACCCTTGGAGGTCGGAGGTAATATATTAACAATTTTAGTCACTTGAAGTTGTGTCTCGCTACCGCGACACACAACTTCAAGTGACTAAAATAGTTAAATTTTCTAAATTCAAATATATATGATTATCGTTAATTTGATACACATTTAGTGTTTAAAAACTGGCTATAAGAGGCCATTAAAAACACAAAAACAAAGCTAAAATCGACGTCAGTGCTCTAAGAGTTAAGATTATCTTAATGTTAACCCTTGTGTTGCTGGAACCGTATACATAAGCCTGCGGTATCAAGAAAGTTTTGAGCCAAATAAAATGACACTGAAATATATAAAATAGTTTGTGATAATAAGGATTAATCGAATAATTACATACATTTTGCAGATGACCATTTTTCATAAATATACATATTTTTCGTCATTTGAAGCTGGAATTCGCGTTAGCAATTCCAGCTTCAAATGCATGAAATATAGAAACAAACAACAGCATAGAGTTTAAGTTTTTAAAAGCATTTCAATTACAGATTATCATGATTATACTGATCATTTTTACACTGTTACCGAAAACAGATGAGCGAACCCTTGTAAATGTGTCTTAAACTAAGGCGGTCAGTTTTTGTTAGGCCGACGTCTCACGTCAATTGCTTAACTATAAACAAGTAAGACCTTACAGACAATAGCTGCTGGTTCGTCGTTAAAGACTGAAATTAGTTCGAAAAGACGGAAACAATGGTTTATCACAGTAAAATATAAATGTCAAATCCACCGCGTAGTGAAAATATTCAGATGATGATGTACAAAATTGCACAGGGCGCTTCAAAACATATGGGATCAAAGCAAATGTAGAGATTTTAACAGACGATGGGTTTCTAAAATCAACACATCGTTTCCTTGGTTGTGAAATGATGTTTCTCCCACTTCACAAAATGGGAGATACACCTTTTCATATCCAAGGGGACGACATATTGTAAATGATGGCAAACGTTTGTCAAAATGCGACATTGGGGTTTCCCACATATAGAGAGAGCATGCATTATACAATGTGATTATAGAAGTAGGTCAATCAATACATGAATCGTGACACCAAACAAAGCCTAAATGCAGTAACTGCTCGATTTCAAAGTAAGCAGTTACTGCCTTCAGGCATTGCAGAACGGAATACTAAAGGGAGTCTGTTCCACAAGCTAGGCACATCATGGATCCATCTACTGCAATAAACCAATCAAATGTTTATAGTAAGCCGACATGCAATATGTTTCGTGAGTAATATATCATATACCTTGAGTTCCGCAAAACAATTACATGTACAACATTCACAAGTGGTTGAAATAGTCATCGAAGTTTTAAATTGTGGTTGTAGTCATTTTTAAAGTGGTGTATACGACCCTTTGTACCCCCTGTGACGAAAATATAAAACCATTGGATTACAAATATTTCCGGTGTCTGATGGCACCCATATAAACACAATACAGCCAATTAGAGAAGTTTAACCTGTTCAGAAAGGCAAAACGCTTTTTGTTCAGCTTATATCCATTTTTTTAATTTCCAGTTAATTCTAGTTAAAATCCTTAAGATGCGCATAATACTGCAGATCTGGTAATATTCGCGGGGTTTTAATTTTCGCAAATTTCGTGAGGAGGACAAATTCGCGAATTTAATAATCACGCGAAATTACTATTATAATAGCGCTACCTATCATCTAAATTGTTAATTCGCGAATTCTGGATTTCGTGTAAAGTCCCAAAATCACAAATTCGCGAAAATGTAAACACGTGAAAATTACCAGATCCACAGTATCTGTACGCGCACTCCTAAACACACACTATACAATCCCCACAGCAAACACGGATCGTTTACCCAATGTTGTTTTAATATTGAGCCACCGTCTTCGACGCTGGCTCAGCATTCAAACATCATTGGGTAAATGATTCGTGTTTG
Organism: Flabesymbios commensalis; assembly: GCA_964017125.1. Lineage (NCBI taxonomy): Eukaryota > Metazoa > Annelida > Polychaeta > Terebellida > Flabelligeridae > Flabesymbios > Flabesymbios commensalis. The sequence continues at coordinate 45,250,813 of OZ024906.1, forward strand.
ACAATATACAATACACTCTTTATATTAAGTACACCCCTAATGTAACCCCTGTTCTCCTGTATTGTCAGTGTGCATTTTTCATTCATTTGAAGCTGGAATTGCTAACGCAATTTTCAGTTTCAAATATCGAAACTTTATTTATTTATTTATGGACTACAGTCCAAAATTGAATTATATTCATTTACTGTAGCATAGACTGAGCGAAACTTTTACAAGGGTTCTACACATACTTCAATAAAATATAATTGTGTTAACAGTTCATGTATTTATATTTTATTTCTGATAACGTCATACAATGTTGATTGTCATATTATCATGGCATACGATGTAAAAGTGGGGCAAGTGAAGACATTAAAAAGAGATGCACGCAATATAATAACACAGCTAGTTAATATCAGTAGAAAAAATAGTAATTCGTAGAAGCAAAATGGACACCCAAGTCTCTCTGTCAGATCAGGAACGTGCACGGTTTTTTTCATAAAAGTATTGTCCCCTTGCAGGATTGTATTTAAATATGGGCCCGAATTTAAAGGGTCTGGCCCAGGCTAAAATCATCAAAAAATCGGTGATTTTATTTCGGGTTCTTAATATGACCATATGATGTAAACATGTACATAGACTAGAACTGCAAATTTTTATCATTTTTGTGCTGCGCATTCACCAGTTAGGCTAGATATAGAGACGGTATTCCTGATTTCTAATTATTGACAACCATGTCAAAAATAGGAAATGCGGGAATTTCGTCTCTATATCTAGCCTAACTGGTGAATGCGCAGCACAAAAATTATAAAGATGTCCGGCAGTCTGGAGAGACTGGCCAGAGACTTGCCCAGGTCACTGGTGGACCAGAAATCAGAATATGGGCCAGTCTTACTCTTATTAACACACAAATCAGTCTTAATCGCACCAAATGACGCAGGCTTAAAACAGCTGGCTCGTTTTGCTTCACTGAACCATAATATGTACAGAGCGGCGAACCCCACTCATATGGACGTTGACTATGCTGCGCATGCGGGTGGGCCCGCAATCTCAACCACCCACCTACTTTCAGTTTACCATTGATTCAATCAGCGGCTTAATCCCATACAATGGTGCACTGAAGCGTGTAAGGAGGTGATTATAGGTCTGATCTGCAAAGGCGAAAGGCAGTATATGCTCACTTGAAAGTAAGCAGATACTGCCTTTTGCCTTTGCACGTCAGAGGCGTACCGGTTACCCCAGACATAGAGGTCACAGAGTACATGCCGTAACCAGAGATGACACTATATCTTAATAAGGTTAGACGTTATACAGTAACATTCAATATGTCTGCGCACCTACACAATAGGCTTTATAACACTGCCGTGCAAAGGCAAAAGGCAGTATCTGCCTACTTTACAAGTGAGCAGATACTGTCTTTTACCTTTGCAGAGCTTGGTGAGCTTGGAGGTCAGACTGATTTACTGGCTTACGGACGGTTGACGGAGTGAATATTATTGCTAAAACATTGGAATCAAGCAGTTTTGACATGTCCACATAATTATACAATGCTCATATTTTAATTATCAGATTATAATAAAATTACACTAAAACAGCCGAATTATTTTACACCACGTTTGGTTGTTTTTCAATGGCACACACGCTTCCATTGATTTCAAATAAGATTGAATTAGTATACTTCTTGGGCAATTCCAGAAGGCAGTACCTGCTTACTTTTCAAGGAAACAGTTACCGCCTTTCGGTTTACAGAGTGATATGGATCGTTAAGCTCTGTGATGTACTTAGGCCTACATACTGTGCCTCCCCTCAATTACAACAATCATATTATTATAATGTTGACATTCATTTTTAATAAATCAAGTGTAAAATTGTAACTCGAAGGAACCCTGAATCCAGCATTGTATATTAACAATCACGAGTGGTGGTTATAATTATATTTACCATTTCAAGTAATAACATAGTACCGATAGCAGTATTTGGTAATAATAGGGTGGTTTACACAATATTTAACAGTTATATGAAACACAATGAATAAATAACAAACCACACAGAGAAAATGTTTACCAAGTGACCATCCCAGCAAACACAAAACATTCGTATAACATTTATACAACGCCGGCCTAACGTCTTCGACGTTGGTCCAACATTGTATAAAAGTTATGCAATGTCTTGTGTTTTCTGGGATGCGGCCTTCTGTACAAAGCAGTATTGTACCGCCGTGGAAAGCCAAAAGGCAGTAAATGCTTACTATAACCCTTTAACCGCCAAATTATTTAATCTGAATTTTTACCCATTTGAAGTTGTGTCTCGCTGACGCGATCCACAACTTCAAGTGAGTGAAAATTATTCAAATTTGACAAAATGGAAGTCAACTGTTTTCAACTATTGCTGATTGATGTCACATTTTATCTTTAACATGTTTAAAAGGTGGTACTAAATGTGCTGATAAAAAATGAGAACCCGAATATATGCGGCACCGGCGGTTAAAGGGTTAAAGTGAGAAGTTACTTATTTTTAGCCGTATACATAGTGTACCATACGGTTTTATCTATTGCACATTAATTTCCCTTATAATGACCATCTTAGTTATTGTGTGTATCTATTGAAGTTCTCCCATTTAAAAGCAAATTAATAGTTGTTGAATTGAAGCTATAATGTAATATAATGGTAATGCCAAAGGGCACTGTACTGTAAATATCCAGGTCACATGTAGAATTTACAAGCACTGTCCATTAAATAAATATAATTATCAGTATTATTTTGTTGACGTCAACAGACGACGATGTTGTGAGTTGAATTACGAAGTACTTCACCAAACGTAAACTGTCACATGAGAGACAAATGTGATACGTTGGTACATCAAACAACATCAAATGGCACAATAATTTTATATTGGGGTTCATCGACCTGCCACGCTCAAAAAAGACCATGCAGTCTAAACTTTTCTACTGGATGTAAGATAAAGTTAAGATAATCTGGTGAATCTTAACATCTTTTGTGGCATGACCCCCAGATCTATACTGTACTTATGATGTAACTAATAGAAAAAACTGCATTATTTGTAACCCATTTGTGATATTTTTCGTGAGCCTTGCCATGTTATGTAATATATAATACGTGTATATGTAGCTACAGTGTATAGCCTATGTGATTGCCCCGATATAACAATAATATGGATTTGACTGTGTGATCTTATTGCGCGTGAACAGTCATTTTTAAGATTTGATCATTTGAAAGATTGAATTGAATCATTTGTGTGATTTTAAAGAACATCCCATGTCAAGCTGTGCGACTTCAAACACGAGGCATTGACCAATGTTGTTTTAATGTTGGTCCACCGTCTTCGACGTTGGCCCAACAATAAAACAACATTGGGTCAATGCCTCGTGTTTGCTGGGGATGAAATGTGCACGGCGTGCAGAATGACTATTATTCCAGCAGATAAGACGGAGTCAATCAATATTCATGGCAAATTGATGTATTTTACCGTTCAGGTGTCAAGTTAAATCATGAAATTATATTTCAGCAAGATGCATGGCTATATAATAATAAATAAAAATCATAGTATAATTATGTGCAACATAATACTAATAACTACAGTACTATTCTGCTCTGCAAAGGCAAAAGGCTGTATCTGCTTACTTGTAAAGTAAGCAGATACTGCCTTTTGCCTTTGCACGGCAGTATTATATTCATCACTTTTGTAGCCCACTTTGTTTTGGGCAACAGTCAAATAAAATTCGCACAAATAGACGCACCGACACAATAATTCTGATAGCATACATTAGATGCACAGTTATACGGTTGCATTCACAAAATCAATAATATTATATTTATAATGTATAATTAATAAAATAACTGCTGAAAGCAATCTTGAATATAACCCTGCGATCCACACACGCCCAAAATGGCGACTTCTACATACAGCAGTAAACAATATAACACTGGGTGTTGTATACAATAAAATTATGTACAGTGTACAAATACCCGGCAGACCCAGGACGTTAAATCAATGTTTGTTTAACATTGGTCCAACGTCGTAGACGGTGGACCAACGTTAAATCAACATTGATTCGACGTCTTGTGTCTGCTGGGTAGAACTGCATGCGACATGCATAATACAAATAGGTGCACAATATTCTATGCATTTCACGTAATATGGCTAATGTTGGATTTACAATTAAAGGGAATCGAATTAAACGATTTTCTGTCAGTAATTTGTCTCAAAATTCACTCCTATAAAGTGTAGTTACAGCTCACGATTTATATGGCCCAGGGTGATATTTCTCAGAAAACACGTGGCATCGACCCCTTATTGGTTTGTTCATAGATTATGGTTTAATGCTAAGCCACCGTCTTCGACCCGGACCCAACATTGAACCGACAGTGTATGAAATTCTCGTGTTTGCTTGGAGTTCCCAGCCGATTCATGTCGCCGCCAGCCAACGTGTATGTCGACAAGCCACGGATGGGGGCCATTCATTTCAAAATGTATATTATAGATGACGTGAAAATGTTATCGTCATAGCATTGTTTCATTATAATAATTATATACCTGGATATGATTGTTCCATGTAAATAATCATCCTCCTGACGTGAATGTGTATTACAGGCCCATATTGTCATATACATCATCATAGTTATTACACGTGTGTGGACACTAATGACCACAGTAAAACAGTATATCGTCCCAGCAGAATTAAAAGAGTGCATCTCCCATTTTAATAAAATGAGAGGTGCACCCTTTCATATCCAAGAGGAGGAAACGAGAGAGTACCCTGCCATCCACAATGATTATAACAATGATATTATAGCAGTACGTGAACAAATCATCACAATCTCCGCAAACACCACAGGGCCCTTCTTTGAAGGTCCCAGGGTCAGTCTTTGACGTCAAAGTCACTCCATGACGTCACCAGTCGCTCCATGACGTCACACCTGATTGTCAGTGCATTCGTGCTTTGAGAAAAGGCATTATGTCTGTTAAAGGCTCCAGGTCGACTTAAAGTGTTCATTTGATAAGAAAGTGTCAAGCACCAATGACCTCTCTATCTGTCTACTTTTTTAGAAAATAAACCATATTGCTTTCACTTGATCAAAACTAATCAGCATTTATATCAACTAGTCCTAAAAATATACCTGTTAATTATTACAATTACATATTTACTTACAGACAAGTACAATACTTATCTTGTTAGCAAAAAACGCAATGCCCTTTCTCACGTGCACAAGTGATGGGAATAAGTAGGTGTAGTGAGATGTATAAGTTAAGAGGTATAATATAGACGACGTACTCTGCTCTGAAAAGTCAAAAGAAAGTAACTGCTTACTTGAACAGAAAAGTAATGTTCTGCAAAGGCAAAAGGCAGTATCTGCTTACTTGTAAAGTAAGCAGATACTGCCTTTTGCGTTTGCACGGCAGAGCAGTACTGTCTTTTTGCTTTTCAGAGTAGTACTGGTGGACTAGAGACTGCAGCTAGAGGTGCATGCCTGCTGCACTGTGCATCATGGAGTTGTTGACACACGTGGAGGAGTCCTGTACGGACCAGAGATCCATGAGACACGTGGACTTGTGCATGTCCAGTGTACGCTCCAGGTTGTTGTTTCTGGACTCCAGGTGTAGCACCTGATCCTCCAGTTCACTCACTCTGTCCTGTAGACGCTGCTGGTCCTGTAACACATACGACAGTGATATTAAAATCACCAACCATTAGTAGACAGTATTCAGACGTGGACAAAGTGACTTCCCTTTGTATTTGTACATGTATGGTACCATCCATCAAACACAAGACTTTGAACCAATGTAGGATCAATGTTGGTCCAGCGTCGTAGACGGTGGACCAACATTGATCCTACATTGGTTCAATGTCTTGTGTTTGCTTGGTACACACACTGAACGTCTATCGATTATACAAAAAAAAACTAATTTTAGACCTACACAAAAACCGTATTGAATTATCAATTCGCTACCTGGCATGGCTAACTCACTTAGTGTCATCAGGCATCAATTCATGGTAGTCCAATCTCGACTCCATTGAGCCGGGAAACCCTTTAAGTCTACCCAGCGACTTATTTTATTAGGCCTGTCCGTTAGGATGTTATCTTATTTTTCAAGTACTATTATATGGATATCCGATTTGAACATAAAACGGTAGGCCTAAGGCCTATATAAACTTACGTCGATTACAACCTGCATTTGTTGTCGCTTCTTTTCTCGGAATTTTCTGGCAGCCACTCTGTTCTGTTCTCGGCGCCTGCTTCTCCGCTCTTCGTCTTCTGCTACATTCTGCAGTGACATCAAATACAACCATTTACATACAATATAACTGCTAATCTATCTAACATAAAAAATATAGAAATATTGAAGGTTCATCAGCAATGCGCAATTATTTTACGTAATGTATATAGCTATTTGATCACGAAATTATGGGGACACACAATGACATTCAACTATTATATATATATAATTATGATAAACAAGGTGTTCCGTAATCACTAATGATAAGGTGCTGCAAAATTATAGGAATAACATCGTATATACATAAAACATACCATACGCTTCACTGTTGCGCAAACCCCAAATACGATAACTGCTTTCTATTAAAGTAAGCAGTTACTACCTTCTTAGCCTCGCGTGCCAGCATATAAGTATAAACATGATTACTATCCTCTTGGCAACACCTTGAGATCAAAAATAGATAAGTTAGTTCCTGGAACACTGAGCTATTCAATTTAAATTTTCAGACACTTGAAGTTGTGTCTCGCTACCGCGACACACAACTTCAAGTGACTGCAAATTTATGTGATTTGTGAAATTCAAATCCCGTCATATATCAGTGTTTCAAGATTGAAGGTCATTATCATTATGTTTATTTTTTGCACAGTGCAAATCATATATACTATAAGTATCGCATTGAAACATCACAAGAGCGAATCATATTACATTTATCTTATTAGGTGAACCACGGAAATAGTAAACTGGTGAGGCGTTGAACATATAGGGAATTATGTAAAGCATCGTTTGTGGATTAAGAATGTGGACAGCAGAGGATGTGGGCATACTCAGCAGTCGTCCATTACCATATCTAGCCAGCGACATACAAAGTCATGCGAAGACAGCAGGCAGTAACTGATCATTGGAAAAGTAAACAGTTACTGCCTTTTGTCTTTGTATCGAAGACAAGATAATCCATCATCGTTATATCAGTGTATATCTTGTGATGATAATTGCCGGTATTGCTCCCCCCCCCCCCCCCCCAGTAAGCACGACACAGTAAAACAACGCTGTTTCAATGTTGGTCCTCCGTCTAAGATGCTGATCAAACAAACATAAAACCAACCTGGCCACACCTACACATCCTATTGGTGGCGTTAACCTCCAACAAGGTCAAGTTCTTGGCCCACCGTTCAGCCGCTGTTTGACCGGGTTAGTTAAATTTCAACCCATTTCCCATTTCTGTCTGGGCACCATGCGACAATGGCACGAATTTGGGTCAGCTCAAATGTTAACCCAGCATTTACCCAGCATTTACCCAGCATTGACCGGTGTCAGTTGTAGTTTCAGGTCACGCCAAACACACAGCATGCGGAGAAAACGCCCAAAATAAAAAGGTTTTCACTATCATAATTATATTATATAATGACAAGCGAACAATCACAATTTTTTGTCGTCCGTATCCTAAAAGTATAAACACTTTGCTATGCTGTTCATAAAATAAAAATGCTACCATTATTATATCAAAATTATAATGTTGGTTTTATGCATACATCTCACTCCAGTGAACAATAGACGTTCACCCAATGTTTAATCAATGCTGGCCCAGCGCCTTCGAGGTTGGCCCAGCAATAAATCAACATTGGGTCATCATTTAGTGCTTACTGAGAAATTAATGATCGCATAACTTTATAATGACATCCTGAGTCAAGGTCTTCTACATGATCGTGTCATGTGGTTAGACACTACATAGAATTCATCCAACATGTTGTAACCTACATTTTTATAATGGTATGCATAACTCAATGTATATAATAATATATATGCACGCAAGTCAAATGTACGAAAACATAATACGAATATATATTAGGATATTGTATTTTAAAACCTGTATTATGGCCGCCAGAATGTTAATATAGCGGCTGATAAAATAACGATTGTTTATCATTATATTTATTTGTTTATTGGGATTCTGCTCCTTTGAACCAATGGCAAATTTACATAATTAGGCAACATTTAAAAATTAATGAATGGCAGCTAAAATAGCTTGCTGTATAACAATCTAAATCAAGTAGGTTTTTACTAACCTACCTTTGGTGATTGTGTTTTGGAGTTAGTTTTAAACTATAGATGGATCATATTCAGCTTTAATGACCATGTTTGTGGAGCGGAGTCGATTTTGCGCAGAAGCTCTTCTTAGTGTTGATAGTGAAAAGCTAGTCATGTTGGTTGTTAATTCCTCCCAAGAACGAAGGAGTTTGTTATGAATCATACATCTTAGGTGAGACACATGCACAAGGCGATATGATTTTTAAATTCACTGAATTATTATTAGGATTTGTTTGTGTATGTTTTTTGATATCATCATTTCAAGTATACCAAATGACTAGCTACAATCTATGCACATATTTCAAGTATTATACAATTGATAATTTGGTATGGTACACTATATTTCTCCCCTTGAAATTATTGAAAAGATGTATCTGACATCCCTTCTATTCCGAGGGATTATTTGTCGAGACTGATCCCTATTAAGAAAAGACCCATCTCTGAAAAATCTCAAGATAGATATTTAGCAGAAAAATGTCTCATGAATATAATAATAGCACCACAAAGAATTCAGAAAAAGGCTAGATTGTATTTCCGTCTGTGGGACCGATAAGGTCAGTACGGCCTTCAAGTACTTCCAACAGACGTGAAATAAATACGGTACACGAAGGACAGGCGCAGTTATAATAAAATTATGTGAAACCCGAGCCCTGCTCAACTCCCTACTCCTATGACACCAGATAAGTAGTAATACTTTACTCAGATGTCTCCTCCTCAAATACTGTCACTGCCCGAATAAACCAGCAAAAACGACACGTTGAAACACTGTTGGTTCAATATTGGCCCACCGTCTGCGACGTTGGCCCAACATTAAACCAACATTGTTTAAATGTGTCGTGTTTGCTGGATGTCCACACAAATTGGGCGCCATGTTTACCACGCTGTGTCATCAGTCCGATTCTTGACGAACATTTTTCATTCTCCGGAGAAAATGATTCCTAGTTTACACGCTAAACTGGCTCGCACACGAAATATATAACACGAGACTTCGGCCCAGTGTTGTTTTAATGTTGGGCCAGCGTCGCAGATGGTTTCCTAACATTAAAGCAGCATCGGCTCAACGTATCGTGTTGCTGGCCACTTTAACATGTAAACCACACATTCGTCCCCCCCCCCTCCCCACACACACACACACGGCTCGTTTTTTAATAAAACTTCTCCTTTATTGGAACGATACAATCGTGATTCTATAGAAAATACCCGCACATCGTGTTGTGTGCACGAGAAATATGTACACATTGTGTCATATCACAGCGTACACGACAAGGTGTCACTTGTTTACAAACTACAAACAAGCCGTGTACATTGGTCTAATTGCTGTGCACCACCGTGCCCATGGCAACAAATTGATCTGAGACATGATTTTTCTCAATTTAATATCATTAGAATACAAAAGAAAGGGGCTCGTCTCGTGTTCAACAACACAATACACCAGCACCATACCTCATAACAATGTCCTGACTTTTCTACAAATTATATCCCGCATGACACTTTTTAATCTAGTGGTTCCTGAAAATGTATCTATTCAATTTTGTCATAATTTACGACTACACGCCTTGGTGATCAAAATGTTCTGTTCATCCTATTCAACAACATTATCGTCCATCTTTACGTATGGATGTAAATAAGTAAGTGTTCGGGTACAATAGCCTGGTGATGCTATCACACAAGATACGCGCGTGGCCAGGAAAGGGTTTATCAACAGACACGAGACATTGGCCCGATTCTTGTTTAATGCTGGGCCAGCGTCGTAGACGCTTGACCAGCATTAAACAAGCATCGGGTCAATGTCGCGTGTTTGATGGTTTACGACCTTGGCCGTTGTAAGCGACGGAGCGATTGCATGTTAATAACCAAGATCAATGCAAAGTAGCAACTGCGGGCGGGCAGCGCGGCAATACAGACTAAAATGACGAGGTTTAATGAGACTAGCATGTGAACATTTGGAACATTTGTTTATGTGTTATGTTGATGACAAACGTCGCAAGGGTATATCGTGGCTGATAGGTATCATACTTGACCTCAGATCGCTAGGATTATGTACTGTTTGAATTATCGGAAGTATAGTATACTAGCTGTATTTCAGTGTAATAACGATATTTCGGTGTAATAACTCAACTGTAAAAACAGTTACCCAGCTAGGCGGCTTTTCCAGTCAAGTTTGGCCCACCAGTAACAGAAGGCGCTGTTTATTAAAGAACTTCATAACATTTGTCTTACGTTGGGACAAATAATAACCGAGGAGTTGGTAGCTCGTATGAGACACGTCTTCTAATTCAAACAAAAGTGATAATGTCACAAATATAAAACAATAAATGTGAACATATTCAAACAATTCGGCTGTTTATTAAGCCCTTCGTCAAATTTATAAACCATATTTCACGCGTTGATACAGACATTTATATCACACATACATGCAGGCATACTGATCTTCCTATATAACAATTTGTGCTGTCAAGTGGTTTTAGTGCGGTATAGGTGTTGTAACGATCGCTATAATGAACGGCCTGTTATAATGCATTGAAAAGGCGGAGAGGTCTGAAGAAACAGGTCAACACCCCCCCCCCCTGCACGGCAGCGGACCAGACAACTATTGACTCTCCCGCCATATCAAGGCTAAAGCCCAGACAGACCACAACCTACACAGGACAGTGGTCACGAGACAGTGAACCAATGTTGGGTCAATGCTGGACCGCCGTCGTAGACGGCGGGCCAGCATTGACCCAACATTGGTTCACTGTCTCGCTTTGGGGCAGTGGACACGACACACTCATTGATTTGATGCGGGGCCAACGTCACAGACACTGTGCAAACGTTAAAACAACGTTTGGTGAACATCTTGTGTATGCTAGGCAGGCCAGTGTCATTCTCTATATACAAGGTGTTACAATAATAACTCAAATCTATGTTAAAGGCGGTCTGTCGTTCCGCTTCACTAATTAAAAATGTTAACTTAGACGAAGGACCCCACTCCTTAGAATGTTGACCATGCTGCGCATGCGGGTGAGCCACACCACGTGATCAGCGAATCGCAAGGACCCACCTACTTCAAGCAGTGTGAATCACAGGCAACTCCATGTATATTTTAGGTTATATATACCATTTAATTCTAAAGACACAATATGCAGCTACTAATATCAATCCATATAACCTCCTTGCTAATATGAACATTAATATTAAAACAATATTATCAAAAAAAATTAAAACATTGGCTCGACGGCGATTCCGCGTTGGCACAACACCTTCGATGTTATCCCAGCACAAAATCGATCCTGATCCGGCGCACAATTGAGCTCGGCGGCCGGTCTTCCGGTCGGGCAGCCCTGCTTTTTGTGGTGATACAATCGCTTCTTTTTTGTTGCATGCAGCGCCTCGCAATACCTGCTTTATGGAATAAAGCGCTACTTATTGCCGCAGATAAATATAACGTGTCATTTGGAGGTCGTCCCAGCTGACACGAGGCGCTGGCCCAATGTTGGCTTAGTGTTGGGCCAGCGTCGCAGACGCTGGCCCAACACTAAGCCATCATTGGGCCAGCGTCTCGTGTCAGCTGCGGTGAGCGTGTCATTAAAACGGGACCCCGTCCACACACGCGCTGATCTCCATCTCAATGAGCAACAGACGTTAACCCAGTGGTGGTTCAACGCTGGGCCACAGTCGAGGACGGTCGACCAGCATTGGCTCAATATATAGTGCTTGTCAGACAGTATTGCGGCAAATATGACATGTCGATCCAAAGTTGGGTTAAAATTAGGCCACTATAAAAAACGGTTAGCCAATATTGAGCCAGCATTGGCTGAGATCCATATTACACGCATCCCTGCCTGTCTGCGCCTCATGGCCGCAGAAACAATCCGGAATCCCAGAGAAGATCAATAAATATAGATCCAGATTGACGCTTTAATCTCCGCGGCGTCCTCACAATCAGTCCATAGAGACACGTCCCAGCTGACACGAGACATTGACCCAATGTTGTTTTAATGTTTGGCCGACGTCGAAGACGGCGGACCAACATCAGAACAACATTGGGTCAGTGCCCCGTGTGTGCTGGAGTGTCAATATTGACTGACTGAATGATGTCTAGACTTGTCATCAGCTCATAATTATATGGTGCAATTTTAATGAATAATAATTATTATCTGACATTGAAAGTGGTGCTGTCAATAACCATTACAAATTAAATATAATAAATACTATCACTTCTGATATTGTTCAAGGATTTACGCCGTAGTTAAACCCCGCACATATCCTATAACTGGAGCGGAATGAGAAGGCTGATTTCTCGCGGATGAGAGAGTCAATGCAAATATTGACAGGATCAAATAAATCACCTTAAGTATGAAAAACACACTTCTGCAATTAGAGCGTGATCTCCAGCATTTGTCAACACACCAGAGAGCAGCATCCATGGTATTCAGCTGGAAAAACAAACGTTGTATTGATGCTGGCCAACCGTCTCTGACGCTAGCCTAACATCAATACAACATTGATCTGCTGGGTGTCTATAAAATAACAGACAGAGGGAGGGGGTTGCATAGATTGAGCGGTGTGATTTCGTTATCATGGTGATTGTTCACAACAATCACCGGGACATGCGTATAAAAAATTCAATCACCCCCAGGGCTTTAGTGTGGATCGGGACTTGTCGTGTCCGAGGGGTAGGGGGATCGATTCCGTGACAAAACGATCACAATGTGTTACGTCTGTCACAGCGGCGCTCTGAATTGGTCGCTCGTGAAAAATAGGATGTCTGCTTGGTACTGTCTGAATACTGGGCCAACATATAGGACACTGGGCCAGCATTCATCCAGTATCAGCTCCAGCCGTCCCTGTAGCGGAGTGACAGCTCTGACAAAATGCCTCTTTATTGAATTAAAAAGGGCGGTGATTGATCTGCAAAATTAAACAGACACATCAAGTTCCCCTTTCATCGCCCGCCCCGAATAGAAGCTTTCTGTTCACAATCTGCTGAACGTGTAAACGGGCCACATGGAAACCATAGAGGGACGTAGACGTTGGCCCAACTGTGAACCAACGTTGGGCCAACGTCTCATGTCTCAGCACAGCACATGACAGCTGATCTGAAAAAGTCATCACACAAAAACATAACAATATTGATATGTCATTTTTTTTAATAAACGGATCCCAATAAGAGAAAATAACTGTTATAAAAACAGGAGATTAGAATATAGCAAACCGCGGGCTGCGTTTGTGAGTTAGAATATAAGCCTATACCACTTAATATATTTTGTTCATTATATAGCACCCATGGGCAGTGATATGTGCTCGCGGAAACATCATCCATGCATGCACACCGCTCAAAACTGTTCAAATTCCTAGGGTATACGGTTTTATAGCCTTTACATTAATTTGGAAATGCATAGTAAATTGTGTTCCTGCTTTGGATTTCTGTGTGTTGATACCGATAATTAAGACATTTTTATACTAACTTCTGTGCCCATGTTCGCTCTGCATGCGGAACCGTCTAAAGCTAAAACCACTCCCTTGGTCTGGTACACGAGTCCAGGGGGGAAGCGAGTAGTCTGGTCAATTAAGGTTATATCATGTGTCATTCAATGTTCATTTAAATCACAGTACAATGCCACTGGGTCTGCTATGCCATCCATATAGCTAAATAGAAATATTATATGACACTTATAGTGAATATTGCATACATGTTGAGTAAGACTAATAGGCCCTATATGCTTTCTTAGTCACATTACTTCCGCATCCCCCTATAACGATAGTCATATTATTATCTAAGCCAAAATAACGGTCGTGGTATTCAAAGCGTCCCCAAACAATCCCCGTCATTTATCATGCCTGGATCACAGTATCCATACCCAAGTGACAGCTTCCCTTTCAGCAGGATCGGTGAGATCTTGATACGGATAAAATCCCAGCCGATGTGATACGTCCGATCTACGTTGTCCCAGCGTCGTACGACGCTGGGACAACGTAGATCGGACGTATCACAATATCGCCGATGACTGGGCCATCAAACATTAATTGTAGATAGACAGACGGGTGGACAATGGTGGCTGGTACATGTAGGTATACGTAATAAGGCTATTATGTCCTGACAGCATTGTCATTATCAGAAAAAATCTACCAAATCAATCTGATCTCCACAAAGTGATTCATAACTCCCTCGTTATATCTAACATATAGGCATCAGGTGACTCATCGTCAGTTTTTGTTTGGCAGCGATAATATTTTTGAAAATAGTTTTTTGTTTAGAAACGTATGTATATGCCCTCCCCCCCCCTATTTTGTTTATTTTACAGAAATACCATGCCCATTGTGCATAATAAAAAGCGTAATATGCCTGAAAATAACACGCGCATTTTCAATCAATAGTAATCAAGGTAATAACTGATACAGATAAAAGAGAAATATTATTTCCACCTTATTCTGGTTTTTTTCATAGAAAATAATTGAATTATTTCGCTAATTTACAAAAGAGATGGGACGTTAGACTTCTGGGTGACACCAGTAATTACTATAAATTAACAATACTAATAGAGATAAATTACTTGTATGTATTATTTAAGGACAAGGTATACATATTTGACCAAGTCTTTGTTGTACACACATACATTAGTGTCACTGTGTAGGTATATGTCAATGATTGATCATTCAGCCTGCCAGGTATGTACAAAGTGATATTTGTCTGGCGGCTACCTCTCCCAATCAATCTTTATAACACCTAAACTTCATCCAATAGCTCCGCAATAAAATTATGAGTAAATATGTGTTTATTACACCAATGCATTCTGTCTTGAAAGGGGAATTTACCATAAGACCTGTTCTAACGTGCAAAGTCAAAAGGCAGTGACTTTTTATTATTTAATCAAGCAGCTACCCGGCAAACACAAAACATTTGTATAACATTTGTACAGTGTTGGGCCAACGTCGAAGACGTTAGCCCAGCATGGTACAAATGTTATACAAATGTTCTGTGTTTGTTGGGTACAGCCTCTCAAGCTAGAGCAGTATTGGTATGGTGATACATCCCACTGCAAGACAGGCAGGGTACATCACTGGAACTTATACCGAATTATGTTTTTAAAAAATATTTTAATTAGCGTCCTTTGTGCCTTGATAAATAAGGTAAAATAAGACATGTCCATCAGCATTACTCTCAATCGCACTGCATGTGTCAGTGAACGCTATCCCGGTAATATCACCCACGATATACGATAACCAATCACAGGGAGAGATGCGCCTGTTTATATTATAGTTAATCACCAGGTGGGGTTTATCCTGGGTCGTGAGTTAAATGGGGCTTTAAGATAAACAATACATTGGGGTGCCTAGCTCACTTCTGTATTTCCCATCCATGCATAATTTTACTAAAAAATATTATAGAACATACACACAAAATACAAATTATATATGTGTTTTTTATTACAATCCGCGTGAAGGGAGGCGTGTATTAGATAACTTTATAAGAACAAATAGATGAGCTGAGGCGTTAATTTTTCGACAAAAGTAAGTTAGAAAATCACGAAAAAATATCATGCAAAACATGCACATAACAATTATAAATGTACTGTTGTATAAAGCAAAAAGGCAGTAACTACTTACGTTTTTTAGTAAACAGTTACTGCTTTTTGCCTTTGCGGAACAATATAGATCTCTATCAGACAAATCAAGTAAAAAAAATACTCAAGTGTCTGTGATAATTATATAGAGTTGATTATCTTTTGACAGCTGACGGTAATGGGAGGATAATATCAATAGTTGTTATTGTGGCCAGTCATTGAATCTGTCATACAGAGCCATTTTCTCTTGTCATATTGAGAAAACACATCAAAGCAGATAAAACGCGAAAATATTAAAAAACGAGAAAAACTGTCTTAACGAAGCTATGATGATACTAGACTTGCTAGAGGTATAAATGTTACGATCTACATCTAATTAATTAAGATAATTATTAGCGGGATATCTGGGGCTGATAGGCATGATAGGGTGAGCAGATGAATAATAGGATCGCGCTTGGCAAATGGCCAGTGATGATCGATTAAGCAATTAGACGCTGAAACAGCTCTGTTAAAATTGTCTACACATCGGCATTACTGGGCGTGCACGTGTGGAATATATAGTCGAGTGATATCAAAAACAATGTGCTGATAATATTATCATTTTACTACAGAATGTAGTATGTATTTTTAAATTACCATAATCTTGCTCATTAATTTATTGTTAGCGCACTAGTGTGTATAGGCCTACACATGTATGTTGTCTCATTTGAGAAAGTACTCGAATAATGTATTGTCTCATTTGAGAAAGAGCCCGATTTTTACTCGCAGATTTTCGCTTCCCCATGTACTGTAAAATAATATTGTTATAAATTCCTATGTCCCCATACAGAATCAGGAGACGTTGATCCGGTGCTGTTTTAATGCTGTTCCACCGTCTATGACGGTGGACCAGCATTAAAACAACATTGGATAAACTGTTCCCGATTGCTGCAGGGGTCATACTAAATACCTGATCAATGTATGCCATGAAAAGTCCAAAAACAGTAACTGCTTACTCGAAAAGTCAGCAGCTACTACCTGTTGAATTGGCACAGCAGTATACATTCTCTACTAATTATATGATTCCATGAAACCCCTATCCCCATATCGATAAATTGTAATAGTCTCAAAGCATGCCATTTATCGTCTATGAAGGGGGAAGATGGCCAATATACAACACTAATTTATCGCACCCTTTAAACCCTGCGCAGGCCTATTATTTAAAACTAATCGATTGCACGATTAACTGGATCTTAAATATACAACGCCAACCGCAGTAACCACGTCCTTTTTAAGTAAGCAGTTACTGCCTTTTTTCGCTTTGCGGAGCAGTACCTGTATAATGCAACTCAGCCAACACGACACGCCGAAACAATGATGTTTTAATGTTGTGCCAGCGTCGCAGACGCTGGCACAACATTAAAACATCATTGTTTCGGCGTGTCGTGTTTGCTGGGCTAGTCACCAGACAAGTGACCTCCATATTTCTTATTATCCTGTTAATTTAATAACGCCAGTAAATTAAAGATGACTAATTACCATATAGATTTATATAATACATAACGTAATATTACATGTGCACATACCTAAATATGCTTCACGATTTTGATCTCTATTCTGAGAATAGGCCTCATGCATATTATGTGTCTAATTAACTCGTTATCTACTGACGTCATTTGATATATTTTGAGTACATTTAGTAGAAAATGCCACTATTCACACAAATTTGAATGGATGAAGCTTTAATCATTATTTTATAAAAATGTATAACTTTATCGGGGAGCGTAAAACCCGCTGAGTTCATTTATTTAAATTTTCATCCACTTGAAGTTGTGTCTCGCTACCGCGACCCACAACTTCAAGTGGATGACAATTGCCCATAATTATTTGTTTAATTTGAGACCAAACATTTGCAAATCTGGATGTTTAAAAGCTCATTTCGTTCCCAATTTGAGAGTGATTGTGTAGGGAAGAAAAAAAATTACGAACGACAGTCGAGATTAGTGGCGTGGTGAAAAGGTTAATAACAACACACCATAATTGACTGGAACTAAAGAAGACATACTGTTGTAAATTAAGTATAGACAATAGACCTATGTGAAATAGGCTCTGATTTT
The DNA here is from genome assembly GCA_964017125.1 of Flabesymbios commensalis. NCBI lineage: Eukaryota > Metazoa > Annelida > Polychaeta > Terebellida > Flabelligeridae > Flabesymbios > Flabesymbios commensalis. Next base: position 45,268,758 of record OZ024906.1, read on the forward strand.
TTCAATTTATTTTTACAGGTTGCATGTCGCGCACTGTGTGATGATCAACGGGCGCAGTCAATTTATAAAACCTATTAAATATGAAAAATTACATAGAATATATGAGAATGAAATATGACACGTCATATTGACGCTCGTTCTTAAATGGTTGGCTATACGCGACGACCCAGCAAACACCAAACATTTATATAACATTTATACAATGTCGCCCCAACGTCTTCGACGTTGGTCCAACATTGTACAAATGTTATACAAATGTTTGGTGTTTGCTGGCGAGGAGAGCCGGCGGCGTGGAACGTGAAATGGCGATATCACAGCAGCGAATCGGCTATTGATAATATCTATTGATAATATTCACGCTGCTATTGGAGAAATGCCCTTATATACTGGAAGCTAACAATTGTCACTGTGAATACTTAATAAATCAACTTCGCCATGTTCACAAAATGCGTGTTAATTATTAAAATACGAAACAGGGTTTATTTGTTTTTGCTTTGGCGGTAATTAAAATAATTAAGCCGCGGTCACGCAAGCTGCATGTGTGTGAGGAAACGGCGACTAAAGGGTGCACTGGTGAAACAGAAATGACCTTGAGATTAACACATGTAGCAGACAGGCTTGTCTGGGGCTGTAGTGTCCGAAATCGGGATAAATCCCCGAATCAGCATAACCCGGGATCTGTCCCCAGTAACCCTAGAAACACGGAACCTCGACCCAGCGTTGGTTTAATGTTGGGCCTTCGGTGTCCTAACTATATATATCCCAGCAAACACGCTGGCCCAACATTAAATCAGCATTGGGTGAAGGTCCCGTGTTTGCTGTGCATAGAAAAAAAGCCAGCCTATCCCACTAAAAATCTGAAAATTAAAATTATTCTAATTTTGTCTCATTTCTGTTAAAAAAGTTATAATCTTAACTTTTCCAATGGAAGTGACAGAAAGTTTAGATAATCATAAGGTAATCTTAAAATAATCTTAAGATAATTCCCTATATGTTATATCTATATGTCACCAGTTTACGTGTAGATTTCTCAACCACCACATTGTACCCTTCTATATAAGGATCAACCCTACCTGTTGTCGGGTGTCGACAGGTCCCCCTAGCTGACGGTGTCGCCGCCTTTGCTGTATTTTCCACTTGAGTTCTTCTTTGACCAGGGGTGAGATCGAACCCGTGGCGGCCGCCTCCATCACGGCGCACCCCATCTGTAGTTCTAGTTCAGAAGTTGCCCCCGCGGACCATGCCGCCGTACCTCCCCAGCCCCCGGGTGGGGACGAGGGGGCCGGGGATGAGGGCCAGCCCTCAGGGGGTGACGCCGGGTTGGGGGATGACACGGAGGGTGCGTCCTGTCGCCAGTATTCCTTGGGGGATATAGGGATGGCACAGGGATCGGGGGAGCCGTCTATACACCCCCCACAGGGGGAGCACAGCTCCTCTAACAGGCAGAAGGAGTTGAGGGATTCTAGAGGCATAGCGTCCTGGTGTGTGCTGTCCCGAACAGAGACGCTCTACTTTATACTGTTTTGTGATCCCTGCTCTCCACGTGCACAGATGTCAGTGCCCGTGGCTCTACCTACTCTTCCCGTCAGCCTGTCTATCAGTCCCCGTGGGCACTGTCACAGCTTGTCACTAAGTGTGCACTGATACGTCTTCCTAATTGTAACCAGACGTGTACACTTTACCTGTGTACACCTGCTGTATCATACGCTGTCTGTCTGGCACACACGTGGCCCCCACCTATATAGCACACCGCCGGTCTGTGCCGTCTGCTCTGACGTGCATACCAAACCGCGGTAACGGCGTACTTATCAAGTAAGCTGTTACCGCCATTTTGCTTTATATGGCGATAGTGGCCACGTGCGGGGTCACAGGGCTGGGCGGGGCAAGCGTGCTGGGGAGGGGATGGGGTGCCAGTCACTCACCAATCAGCTGTGAGGCGCGCCGTGATTGATTGGTGATTGACGTCGGCGGCCCGCCTAGGTGTGCCTACCTTATCTGGTCACCCCACACGCCCCCGGCCCCGCCTCCCTATCACCAGAACCACACAGGTTCAGCTAGGTCCCGCCCGGCCGTGCACGGGGCATCCGCCAAAAATCGACACCCACCTGGAAGTCCCAGCTAACCCTTTGATCACCAATCAAATATCGTTTTCAATTCGTTTCATTAAAACTTTTGCATGACATTTTTAAAAGCAAAATGAAAAAAAAGTCGACGTCCAGTCAGACAAATGTGAGGAATTTTCACCCACACGAAGTTGTGGATCGCTGACGCGATCCACAACTTCATGTGGGTGAAAATATCAACTGGATAACTTTTGGGTTGCAGGGTGTGTGGATGATCCGGATCAGACATGGATCACATAGGGTCACGTCCCGAGGATGTAGACTACATGTAGTATACTAAGGTCGCCCGGGGTGAGACCCACGTAACAGAATAGCCTTCACAGGGAATAGAGACGCGTGCCGAGCAAAACTATCTGATTCCCTGAACCACAGGTCTCCCTGTCACCCACCCTTTGAGGCCAGGTCGATAAGGTTATGCTCGCCAATTGTTGAGTTGAAAAAAAAACTTTGGTTTTAATTGGACTTATTGTAGGCCTATTGTGCTATATATATATATATAATATAAACCACGCCCATGCATCCCGTCATTTCGCTAGAAGACAATTGAATGACGTCGGGTTGGGAGTGTACAATACTTCGGCCGTGATTGTTTTCATTCACAAGGAGACAAGGATGGCAGTCGCGACCCTTGTCTCGTTGTGAATGTAAATTAGTCACCATTGTCTTCATTTGACCACAGAATCCATGACACATAGGCCTATATAACATGCATCAGCTTGAGTCCCAGACCACCTTGCAGGTTTCACAGCGTGCTTGTTGGACAATTGCGCCGCTGGGCCTAATCAATACGGTATGAGGTAACGGAAGCTAAACGACTCATGTACTCTATTTTTCCCACTTGACCACCTTTTCACCTCCCCCCTCCTCCCCAACCAAAACATACACAGCTTTACCAGCTTCGCAAATTAAAATCAAACTTCCCACAACTATGGACTATTTTTTTTCAACAATGATGTACTCTATATAGGGGGTTTATATTTCAAAGAATATATAGGAATATAGTATTTTTGTAGAAAACGTCGGGATATATGTGTTTGAAAATAGAACGGATTTTATAAAATAAATTATAAACCCAACACATTACTCAACCCTTTAACCGCCGAATAATTCAATTGGAATTTGAAGTTGTGTCTCGCTGACGCGATCCACAACTTCAAGTGAGTGAAAATTATTCCGATTTGATAAAATGATGGTCAACTCTTTTCAAATCGTGCTGAAGCGGTACTGAATGTGGTAATAATTGAGTGAAAACCCCAATATATTCGGCCCCAGCGGTTAAAGGGTTAAGTCAGTACAGTATGCCTAAATATAGCCTGCACATTTTGATTGTGTACAACACGTTGATTTTGCCTGGATTAGTCGCCTCAGGTTATATCGGTAATCGGAGGCTGTGACTGCAAAATTTGCATAAAATCGACACCACATTGGTCGACACAACGGTTAAAAACTACAATTTTGCTATGTTATGTAATTGGCATGCTTCATTTGCCGACATGGCATGTTCATGTTCGTATAACAGTTTATTATGATAAATAAGGACACAGGCATGTCTTACATTAAATATAGCTTATTTATTTTCGTTTGCACATGTAATAACAATGACATATTGCAGCAGAAATGTCCATGCAGTGCGATGTATTTAACCCTTTAACCGCCGGTGCCGCATATATTCGGGTTTTCATTTTTATTAACCCATTCAGTAC